>CM050169.1:88382735-88620235 GCA_027410445.1 Discoglossus pictus
GTTAAGTGTGAGGGGTGTTAGGGTTAGGTGTTAGGGTGAGGGGTGTTAGGGATAAGTGTAATGGGTGTTAGGTTAAGGGTGAGGGGTGTTAGGGATGTGTGAGGGGTGTTAGTGTGAGGAGTGTTAGGGTAAGGTGTGTTAGGGATAAGTGTGAGGGGTGTTAGGGTAAGGGTTACGGGTGTTAGGGATAAGTGTGAGGGTTGTTAGGGTAAGGGTGAGGGGTGTTAGGGATAAGTGTGAGGGATGTTAGGGTTAGGGTAAGGGGTGTTAGGGATAAGTGTGAGGGGTGTTAGGGATAAGTGTGAGGGGTGTTAGGGTTAGGTGTTAGGGTGAAGGGTGTTAGGGATAAGTGTAAGGGGTGTTAGGGATAAGTGTGAGGGGTGTTAGGGTAAGGGTTAGGGGTGTTAGGGATAAGTGTGAGGGTTGTTAGGGTAAGGGTGAGGGGTGTTAGGGTAAGGGTGAGGGGTGTTAGGGATAAGTGTGAGGGGTGTTAGGGTTAGGATGAGGGGTGTTAGGGATAAGTGTGAGGGGTGTTAGGGTTAGGGTAAGGGGTGTTAGGGATAATTGTGAGGGGTGTTAGGGTTAGGGTGAGGGGTGTTAGGGTTAGGGTGAGGGGTGTTAGGGATAAGTGTGAGGGGTGTTACGGACAAGTGTGAGGGGTGTTAGGGTAAGGGGGAGGGGTGTTAGGGATAAGTGTGAGGGGTGTTAGGGTTAAGTGTTATGTTGAGGGGTGTTAGGGATAAGTGTGAGGGGTGTTAGGGTTAGGGTGAGGGGTGTTAGGGATAAGTGTGAGGGGTGTTAGGGATAAATGTGAGGGGTGTTAGGGATAAGTGTGAGGGGTGTTAGGGTTAAGTGTTATGTTGAGGGGTGTTAGGGATAAGTGTGAGGGGTGTTAGGGTTAGGGTAAGGGTTTTTAGGGATAAGTGTGAGGGTTGTTAGGGTTAGGGTGAGGGGTGTAAGGGATAAGTGTGAGGGGTGTTAGGGATAAGTGTGAGGGGTGTTAGGGTTAGGTGTTAGGGTGAGGGGTGTTAGGGATAAGTGTGAGGGGTGTTAGGGTAAGGGTGAGGGTGTTAGGGTAAGGGTGAGTGGTGTTAGGGATAAGTGTGAGGGGTGTTAGGGTTAGGTGTTAGGGTGAGGGGTGTTAGGGATAAGTGTAAGGGGTGTTAGGGATAAGTGTGAGGGGTGTTAGGGTAAGGGTGAGGGGTGTTAGGGTTAAGTGTGAGGGGTGTTAGGGTTAGGTGTTATGTTGAGGGGTCTTAGGGATAAGTGTGAGGGGTGTTAGGGTTAGGGTGAGGGGTGTTAGGGATAAGTGTGAGGGGTGTTAGGGATAAATGTGAGGGGTGTTAGGGTTAGGGTAAGGGTTTTTAGGGATAAGTGTGAGGGTTGTTAGGGTTAGGGTGAGGGGTGTAAGGGATAAGTGTGAGGGGTGTTAGGGATAAGTGTGAGGGGTGTTAGGGTTAGGTGTTAGGGTGAGGGGTGTTAGGGATAAGTGTGAGGGGTGTTAGGGTAAGGGTGAGGGTGTTAGGGTAATGGTGAGTGGTGTTAGGGATAAGTGTGAGGGGTGTTAGGGTTAGGTGTTAGGGTGAGGGGTGTTAGGGATAAGTGTAAGGGGTGTTAGGGATAAGTGTGAGGGGTGTTAGGGTAAGGGTGAGGGGTGTAAGGGATAAGTGTGAGGGGTGTTAGGGTTAGGTGTTATGTTGAGGGGTCTTAGGGATAAGTGTGAGGGGTGTTAGGGTTAGGGTGAGGGGTGTTAGGGATAAGTGTGAGGGGTGTTAGGGATAAATGTGAGGGGTGTTAGGGTTAGGGTAAGGGTTTTTAGGGATAAGTGTGAGGGTTGTTAGGGTTAGGGTGAGGGGTGTAAGGGATAAGTGTGAGGGGTGTTAGGGATAAGTGTGAGGGGTGTTAGGGTTAGGTGTTAGGGTGAGGGGTGTTAGGGATAATTGTGAGGGGTGTTAGTGTAAGGGTGAGGGTGTTAGGGTAAGGGTGAGTGGTGTTAGGGATAAGTGTGAGGGGTGTTAGGGTTAGGTGTTAGGGTGAGGGGTGTTAGGGATAAGTGTAAGGGGTGTTAGGGTAAGGGTGAGGGGTGTTAGGGATGTTTGAGGGGTGTTAGGGTGAGGGGTGTTAGGGTTAGGGTAAGGGGTGTTAGGGATAAGTGTGAGGGGTGTTAGGGTAAGGGTTACGGGTGTTAGGGATTAGTGTGAGGGTTGTTAGGGTAAGGGTGAGGGTTGTTAGGGTAAGGGTGAGGCGTGTTAGGGATAAGTGTGAGGGGTGTTAGGGATAAGTGTGAGGGGTGTTAGGGATTAGTGTGAGGGGTGTTAGGGTTAGGTGTTAGGTTGATGGGTGTTATGGATAAGTGTGAGGGGTGTTTGGGTTGGGTGCTAAGGTGAGGGGAGGATGATGATAAGGGGGGGAAGAGACACAGGGGTGTCCTTGCAGCAGAGATCAAAAGAGTCCTTCGGGACAGTATTGCACACTGTGTACAGTAGCCTAGCTATGGTTTTCCCTATTGATGCAGTATCACCTACACTCAGCCTCCTCTCAGTAAGACTGCAAGTTAGTTATGATTCCAAAATGGCTGCTGTCCATGAGGTAGAAGGCTCTGGAAGGGAGTGTATGCTGCTGATTGGCTGGAATGTGTCTGCTGACTATGACATGCAGGGTCAAAGTTTGCTCAATGATAAAGTATAGGGGGCGGGTTGAATATCGCATATGTTCGCAGTTCGCCGCGAACATGCTATGTTCGCCGGGAACAGTCCGCCGGCGAACTATTCGCGACATCTCTAATACTTATTTGTCAAGTATGTATCAAACTAGCAATATCAGCTGTTGAGGAAGCTTTGGGTATAAAGCATTTTTTTTGGGGGGGGAAATTATTTTTTGAGAGTAAGAATCAATTTTGTGTTTGATTACATCACTTCCTAAAAGCTGGATGATGAGCGTTTTGTATTTGTAGTTATCAGTAGAGGGACAGGTGGGGGAGGAGGGAACAGGCATCCGTCCAGAGTCTTTATTTTGGCTCTGCTGTCAAACCTAGACCTGTCTAGTAGTCATCTTTAATATGGCAGATCCCCTGGATAACACACAACACAAATATTTGATCAATCACTACCCCGACTATTGAATAAACTCATACAGACTTCCTTAAAAGACTACTGAATTGTCATTTATAGTATGCTCTTATAAAGAACTTGACTTGATAATAGGCTACATGTTTAACAAATAATAATAAGCTATATATTGTTTTGCTTTTAGGCATTTGCTTTTCTTCCAAACCAGATTCGGCACCTGAAAGGAATGGAGGGAAGCATGGGTGCAGATGGCATATGTTTTTAGTTGTTACACGACTGCTGCTAGAAATAGCCACTTGACCATAGAAGTAAATAGGGGTCATGGTATAATAACTGTTCCCTAAAATTCCAAGGTATAAGCACTCATAACCACACACCTATTTTAATGAAATTGGAATAACCACTCCAAAGGGGAAGCCTATTGTCGTAGACCCCAAGTAGGACAACACTTTCAAATCTATATATTAACAGCAAAAGTTTCTATTTACAAGTCACTTAGAAAATGTCCACCAGGCTAAAATCATGAGCATGGGGTCAGCTGATGATGGTCTAATTGGCCTGAAGCCCAAATTGTAATCTATCAATATTAGGCAGGCTTAAACCTACTATTAAGTGATAAGAACACTATAATAGAAAAAAGAGAACATCTTTGAACTAGTAGGATATGGCTCCCAGGGGTAGTAATATGTATTGTTTGCGTCGTTCAGTCATGCCGACTCTCAATGACATCATGGACCGCAACATTTCAGGCTGATTTCATACTGATTCACGTGGTATTCATTGCAGAGATACTGGAGTGGGTTGCCAGTTCCTTTTCCAGTGGGCCACAGCATACAGCTCCTGGTAGTCCTAGGTGGTCTTCCATGCAAGTACTGACCAGGCCCAACCCTGGTTGACAGACTGGAATCAAACCCAGGTCACATCAGTGAAAGCACTGAATTCTAACCACTGGACCACCAGGGAACTCTAGGCTGGTATTAAATTGAGAAAGAAAGGAACACAAATATGGTATAAAACATAACTTTAATTAATAATAATTAGGAAGGAATCTAAGAGAAGAGATAAGAACCCAAAGCATTTTGTGTAGGCTTCCACAGAGGCCTTAATAATATGTGAAGGTTATGTATGACATATCATATCAATATCTTATTATCCTCATTATTGATGAATGGCTCCATGATTAATAATTTACTTTTGTGATTGATTTCTCAGACGTCAATGAATAGTCAGTACCAATTGTTGAAAAAATAGTTGGCTGCAACCGGAAGCAATTAATTCACTAATTCAGTAATTAGATCATTTAAACAAGGTGGGTAGATCTCTTACAGCCCAAATTTATTGAATTCAAAGCTATTTTTCTATTATTAAATTATGCATTTTTTAAATAACTTCCAATTGCAAATATCCATTGTCACAAAGTCAGACGGACCCACGGATACATTATAGAAGGAAGATATGTCAGCACTAGGCTGATCAGGTCTGTTAGTCCAGTGCCGACAGAGTTAAAAGCAATTAGCTGCACCTGAAGCAACAAGCAGACTATTTAAATCCCCATGAACTAACAGCCAGAGGTTGGAGTCTGAGGAAAAGTAAAAGGACAGACACAGGAAGTGTAGATGCTGGAATCACAAAGAGAGACAAACCAAGGAAGCTGCTATTGAAAACATGTCCAATTTGCTGAGGACCTGTGCTGCAGACTAAAGCCACCTGCGAGGCTGACTACTTTACTGAGAGGTCAGAAACTCCTTTTGCTTCTTTATTACCCCCAGGGAAGAGACTGTTGTGCTTAACAATATTTTATCTTTTAGAGTTCACTTGGTACTCGTTACAAGGGTGCCTGGGTACTCGGAGAGAAGGGTGGGCCAGTACCCTGGCCACAAGGTGGCACTATGCCACATATCAGAGACAGCACTATACCACATATCAGAGACCGTTTGTATTCTGGGCACAAGGTGGCATTATACCATATATCAGAGACCGTTTGTATCCTGGCCACAAGGCGGCACTATGCAAAATACCAAGAGACAGTGTTGCATCCTATCCACAAGGTGGCGATACTAACATTACCAAATTCAGGAGACTGATGTGCTTTCTCTCCAAAAAGACCGGAGCTGTGGGAAAAGGCGAACCCTGCTAACCTCCGCTGGAAGTAGGATGACAGGATTAATTTTCTTTGTTACCTTTATTTCTCCGGAGCAGAGAAGCTGCCCGGGTGTAGTCAGGGTGAATGTTTAGTAAGAACGTTTACGTAGATTTTTATTTTCTTTTTCTTAAAGTTAAGACCCTGGACCCTTGTTTATGAGCCCTATAATAAACAAGTCTCCTGCATCATAAATCTACGTGTTGCTGAACCTTTTCTTATAAAAATCACTGTGGTAAAGGGCCATCCTTGTCACACCGTATAATTTACTACCACATACAATATGTATGGAATATGAGAAGGACAATGTCAGGGCATATCAAAAGTAAACAGCATGGAAAAAGTATCCTACTTCTTGCAAGAGAAGCTTAATAAAGGCCCATTTCAGAACAGGCCTGTAACAGAAATCCATCACTGTTATTATACCAAGGACATTGCATCCTTGCCCAGGGACATTATACCAGGCCAGGGAAAGGTTAACTGGACTATACGAGGCCCAAGGGTTAACCTGGGCTTTCCATCATCTTTGTTTAGAAATGGAAGTCTGCAAGGGACAGGAAGAGCTAACCCAATTATCCATCTGCTTTGTTTGTAAAAGCTCTATTGTGTAGGGAACCAGTCGGCTCCAGTGATGATGTGTTAAGATTATAATCCAGTTGCTAATTAAGTCTTTGTATGGCCAAAGGTGGGAGTATTCCATTGTCCTTGTGGAGACTCTCACCCCCCCCCCCCCCCCGTTCTGAAAATCCACGGTGTGTATCGTCCATTGTGGAAAGAGGGACTTGTGGGACCGGGCTGCGCTATACTTGGCTATCTTTGTTATTTATTAGCGGAGATATTGATCTCTGATGTCACAGCTCCGTTACATTTGGTGGCAGTGACGGGATAGAAGCCAAGCCTCACAACGAAGCAGCAGTTCACATGGACGAACTACGCAGCCCTAAAAAGAGTAACGTTAAAAGAACTGCTGGAAGCCAGGGGCCAAGTAGCCAGCAACAAGGTGAAAGACGTCCTAATTGCTGAACTGATGGAGGGAGACCGAGCCAGCAGTGCTGTACCGGGACCAGAGATGGATGAGAGCGCAGTCGCTAAAGAGCTAAGGGTAAGGTTGGCCTTTTACCAAAACTCCCCATCAAAAGAGACTATCACCAGAGTGATGGCATAGGTACAGAACTATGTTTTGGCCAACCAGCAAAAGACCCTACACCTGCAACTATCAGGCCAGCGATCTAGAGAGGGGCCACCCGCTATGTCGGGACCCACGCAAGACAAAGCCAAGCTCCCATATAATGCCTTCAAAGCCATCACAGATACTGACAAGGATATAGATGGATACTTGCAGGACTTTGAAAGACTGTGCCATCTACATGGTGTTGAGCAAGCAGACTGGGTACCCCTGTTGGCAGGCAAATTGTCTAGCCGTGCCGCAGAGGCATACAAGGCTGTACCTGACGAGGACAGCCGTGACTACTACCGGGTGAAGTAAGCTATCCTCACCCGGTATGCAATCACCCCAGAGGCCTATCAACGCCGATTTCGGGAGCTCCTCAAACAAGAGAAGGACTCTCATGCATGGTGGGCTTGTCGCCTACACCGAGCGGCCATGGGATGGGTTCAGGCGAACCAAGTCACCACCCTAGAGGAGCTGCTACAGTTGTTGTTGCCGGAGCAGTTCTTCAGCAGACTAACCACAGAAGTACAAGTTTGGGTAAGGGACCGTAACCCCCATACCGTCCACGAAGCCGCCCGGCTGGCCGACAAGCATTTTGATGCACGCCGCCAGCCCCAACCACCACCTCGCACCACCTCCCGATCCACAGTGCTGACCAACGCCACTGTGACCGGAGTAACCTCAAGTCACGCCAGGGGAACCAACCCATCCGCTCCCAGGTACCCTCCTCATACCCCGATCCGGTGTTACCAATGCCAGCAGACAGGCCACATGCAGTGGGAATGCCCCCAGAACTGGACATGTACCCCCGGGGTGCGTCCGGGTCCGCCACCGCCAAGCAGAGCCGCAGCCCATTGCTACCACACAGAGCCCAGTGACCATGATGCCAACCACTACTACTCAGAGGAATAGCTAGGGGTGTTACACGAAGTAAACCCCGTTCAGGCAGCCTCGGACAACCGACGTCACCACCGACAACCAGTGTGGCTAGAGGGAAAGAATGTTCAAGGATTACGGGACACCGGAGCCACACTAACCATCGTTCAGACCCATTTGGTCCCAGACCAAGCCCGTACCGGTAGATCAGTGGCCGTAAGGGTAGCAGGGGGAGCAGTACTCCGCTTAACCACTGCCAAGGTGCATCTGAACTGGGGTGCGGGATCGGGAGTTGCAACAGTGGGGTTGATGCAACAACTGCCCACGGATGTACTTCTGGGGAATGATTTGGGCCCGCTCACTTCAACCTTTTTGCCCCAACCCATTATCCAAGACGTTCACCCCGTAACCACCCGGCAGCAAGCTCGCAACTCGGATCAGCCCACACACTCTGAGGCTCAGGTAAGCAACCAGTACCCACCCCTAGAGAATCTGCCCTGGGATAGCCCCTTAGAATTTGGGAAGGAGGTAGCCATAGACCCCCCGTTACACGTATATAAAGATCGGGTCATCTCCAGTCAGGCAGGGTTAGAGGGGGAACAGTTCTCATGGGACAAGGGATTAATGTATAGGAATACAGAGAGGGTAGAGCCTGGGTCTATACCGATATTCACTAAGCAGTTGGTAGTGCCCCAGAAATATAGGCAGGAATTGCTCCGATAAGATATCCCTCTATCTGGACACTTAGGGGTTAGTCGGACTAAATACCGGCTAACCCAGAACTTTTTCTGGCCAGGGATATCCAAGGATATCCGGCAGTATTGTAGGACCTGTGACACATGCCAGAGGGTGGGTAAACGGGGAGACCGCCAGAAAGCCAAACTTCGCCCTCTGCCAATGGTAGAAGAACCATTTAGCCAGGTGGCCGTAGACTTAGTAGGGCCCCTAAATAGGCCAAGCCCATCTGGCAAGAAATATATCTTGACCATCGTAGATTATGCCACTAGGTATCCAGAGGCGGTGGCACTGACCAATATCCACGCTGACGGTCGCGGATGCACTGATGCGAATTTTCTCTCGCCTGGGATTTCCCCGTGAGATTATCTCGGATCAGGGCACCCAATTCACAGCTGAGGTCACCCACCAACTCTGGAGACTCTGCGGCATTAAGCCCATAGTGAACTCCGCTTACCACCCCCAGTCTAATGGCCTATGTGAACGCTTTAATGGGACGCTGAAACAGATGCTCCGGGCGTTCACCGACACTAGAAAGGACTGGGACAGATTTCTGCCCCATTTGTTATTTGCATATAGGGAAGTACCCCAAGAATCCACCGGATTCTCCCCATTTGAACTACTGTTCGGGAGACGTGTGAGAGGTCCCCTAGATTTAATAAGAGAACAGTGGGAAGGAGAGACCAGTGTAGACGGTACCCCTATCGTCCCATATGTGTTGGAGTTTAGGGACCGCTTGGAGGAGTTGACCCAGATTGTACGCTCCAACCTCCAGGCGGCCCAACAACGCCAGCGCCGGTGGTACGATAGGGGAGCCAGGGACCACAGCTTTCAAATGGGACAGAAAGTTTTAATGTTAAAACCTGTCTGCACTGACAAGCTGCAGGCCGCCTGGCAGGGCCCATACAAGGTGGTAGCACAACAATGTGATACCACTTATGTGATTGGCACGTGCTCAGGAGTAGGGAAAAACCACATGCTCCATGTGAATATGCTAAAACCCTATCATGAGCGCACGGAGGATGTGGCAGCTATCTGCGCCCCATACTTTTAAGATGTTGAGAACCTTCCCCTACCCGACCTCTTAGACGAGGGGGACCAGACAGAGAGTTTAGGAGGGGTACAGTTAGGAGAGCGGCTGAGCCCACAGGAGCGTACGCAGGCACAGGAGTTGCTACGAGCAAAAGAGGCCACCTTCTGCCTGGGTACACCCCTCTGGCCACTCACCGGGAAAACACCCCCGGCCAATTACCCCTACGCCCGCCCCCCTACCGCATCCCCGAATCCGTAAAGGAGTCGATGCGGAAAGAGATTCAGGAGATGCAACATTTAGGAGTTATTGAGCAATCTGATAGTCCCTGGGCCTCCCCGGTAGTGCTAGTACCCAAGGACGGAACGACCCGGTTCTGTGTAGATTATAGGAGACTAAATGATCGAACCGTGTCTGATGCCTACCCCATGCCCCGGATAGATGAGCTCCTAGATAGATTGGCCCGAGGGCGATACCTCACCACCATAGATTTGTGTAAGGGATATTGGCAAATTCCACTAGCCGCAGAAGCCATACCCAAGTCGGTGTTTGTCACCCCGTTTGGCCTGTACCAGTTTCGGGTCATGCCATTCGGGATGAAAAACTCTCCGGCCACGTTTCAGCGGATGGTAGACTGGCTATTGGATGGGCTCCAAGAGTATGCTTGTGCATACCTGGACGATATTGCCATTTATAGTGACCACTGGGAGGAACACCTGACCCACGTAGGACTAGTGTTAGACCGCATTAGGGCAGCAGGGTTGACTCTCAAACCAAGCAAGTGCCACCTAGGGATGGCCGAGGTACAATACCTTGGCCATCGGGTAGGTAGCGGGCAGCAGAAACCCGAACCCGCCAAGATAGAGGCAGTAGCACAGTGGCCCACCCCCTGGACCAAGACCCAGGTCCTAGCGTTCCTGGGGACAGCAGGGTACTATCGCAAATTTGTGCCCAACTATAGTGCTCTAGCCAAGCCCCTTACTGATTTGACCCGTAAGAACCTTCCTAGGCAGGTAGTCTGGGCCCCAGAGTGTGAACAGGCATTCCAGCAATTGAAAACGGCTCTGATCCAGGCCCCTGTGTTGGCTGCTCCTGATCCAACCAAAGTTTTCTTGTCCACACAGATGCTTCTATGTTTGGATTGGGAGCCGTTTTGAGCCAAGTTGGACCTGGCGTAGAGAAGGAATGCCTGGCTGTAGTATGGGCACTCAAAAAGTTACAGCCATATTTGTATGGACAACCCTTTACCCTGTTTACTGACCACAACCCATTGGTGTGGCTCAACCGGGTGTCTGGAGACAATGCCTAGCGCCTCAACCCTTTGACTACACAATCCAGTATCGCCTGGGCAAGCACAACAGTAATTCTGATGGGTTGTCTAGGCAAACGGAACTAGAAAAGTGTCCAACAAAAGTTTTGTCCGGACTCCCCAGGCCGCTCCGTTGGGACCAGACCGTGTATGTTGGCTTATGGTCACGGGGGAGCAGTGTAACAGAAACCCATCACTGTTATTATACCAAGGACATTGCATCCTTGCCCAGGGACATTATACCAGGCCAGGGAAGGGTTAACTGGACTATACGAGGCCCAAGGGTTAATCTGGGCTTTCCATCATCTTTGTTTAGAAATGGAAGTCTGCAAGGGACAGGAAGAGCTAACCCAATTATCCATCTGCTTTGTTTGTAAAAGCTCTATTGTGTAGGGAACCAGTCGGCTCCAGTGATGATGTGTTAAGATTATAATCCAGTTGCTAATTAAGTCTTTGTATGGCCAAAGGTGGGAGTATTCCATTGTCCTTGTGGAGACTCTCACCACCCCGTTCTGACTGTATATATATATGTGTGTAAAGGAATTAAAAATGATGCCTGTTCTGAAAATCCACGGTGTGTATCGTCCATTGTGGAAAGAGGGACTTGTGGGACCGGGCTGCGTTATACTTGGCTATCTTTGTTATTTATTAGCGGAGATATTGACCTCTGATGTCACCGCTCCGTTACAAGGCCCTTACGTAGCAATAGTAGGGACATAGCATTGTAACCTGAATTATGTACTGAAATGGCCTCCCCTTCAAAATAACACTAAAATAACACAACAAAATAACACAACAAAAAAGAAAAGGGCCAGATAATAATAAAACAAAATAGGAAGAAACAAAGGTGGGCAGATACAGTAGCTGCATCACAACTACATAATGATGGACTACCAGATTCCTTAAAAACTGTAATAGCCCTATATTGTTCTTAATTTTTGATGCCTCTACCCTGTCTGTACATACAGGATGTAAAATTGGCTTAGAAAAAAACTCAAACATCTTTAAGAAAAGTTTTAACATTTTTTTTTTTTAAATTTAGATTTTTTGTCAAAATCAACACCCCCCAGAGTCTAAATTCTTTTCTCACAGATTGAAATTAAGCTTCAAAATATGTTTATATCACGTATTTAAGATTAGGAATAAGAAAAATAACATTTCTTTTTCTGAAGATTACACACATTTCTACACCCAATAGAATTAATCTATGGTACATTCAGCAAATTTGGTCTCTGAATATGTACTGTAAAAATGTTAAAACTTTTCTTAAAGATGTTTGAGTCCATGCTATCAAAATGATCATATCTTATATATAGTGTGGGTTCTATCAGTTGGGCAGGAAGAAATTAGTTTGGATTTGGATAATTTATAGGAATTTTCCATGCTATCAAAATTGACACAAAACTTGAGCCCCTATTAAATTTGCTGATCTGTAGCTCCAAAAGCCCGTAAAGGAACTCGTAAAAGTTGCGGCTATTGAATTGGCCTCTTTTAGCTACCCACAAAGGATCTGCGAGTTACAGGCTGAAAAACACAGCGTGTGCCAAAATCGGAATGCTGACCCACCTAAGCCTTTGATGTTTCAAGCCCGTAAATGTTACAATCGCAAATCGCTAATAAATTGCTACAAGTCCTCAAGCCCGCAATTGTTTTCACACCTGTAAATGGCAAATGTAGCCAAAAATCCTATGGGTACTAGAGCGGACCCGCAAGGGGGTTAAACTCCTGTCCGTAGCACTGTAAAAGCAAATATAAACACACTATTGTATTTTAAATTACAGGGAAAGTGATGAAAGGTATTAAAATGAATAGCACAACATTCTCAAGCTCCCAAATCTGCAATAAAAAATATTTATTTTTATGTTTTATTTCCATGTTATTTCTTAAAAGGATATTTAAGAAGTAACTTAAGGAATAAAGTAAGGCTATATATTTGTATTTATTATTCGTATTTCATTAATCCTATAAATGCCAATCACTGGAAGGATGTGCTTGTACCATGTTATATCAATCCCGGCAATCAATATGTTAATATATAAAATAGAACTCACATGGACTAGAATATTATATTTATTGATTTTTTTCATATTGCATTATTTCTGGAATGTGTTTTTTTTTTTTTATTGTTTATTTTACAAATATACATATTATACAAAGGTACATATGGCATACATTAAGATTCAAATTGTTAGCTTAAAAACTTACACATAAATCATGCCCTATCTACTTATTGGGCATAATAGGATGAGTCTTAGAGTGTTATAGCTGGATTTGACAATATCCCAACTCTTTATTTAATTTAATTCTCAACTTCTTATTCCCCTAACCGCTACTTTGTTTAGAGGAGCCCGATAATTCACTTCTGTCCACATCTAACCTGCCACACCATTATTAGATCAATATATCTACCGAGACCTTAATTGGCTTTGTGAAGTGGTAGATGTATGAGAAGGACCTTAGTTTTTTTTTTAGGCTTTATTATATTCATTGCTAGAGTGAGAAATTAAATAGGTCTCTATGTTAGATTATATAACCTAGACTATAATTTAATGATTATCTAATAAATATTGAGTAGGGAATATTAACCCTAATAAGATCTCATACGACTAATATTTCGCCTCATGATTGCCTTTCCATTCACCCAATACACAATACTTTCATCCCTCATACATTCTAGCCAGGAAGGAATGGGAGGGCTGAAAAAAGGGGCCGAGGAGGGAATATACTGCCGGGGAGAAAGAGTTTAGTATTGAGATACCTCCGCAAGGGTTAATTAGAAATGGAATTCCATATGGCCCATTTTACCGGGTCCTGTATTAGCTGAAATGCAGTAGTAAAATCTCTCTCTAGTTCCCGATTGAACCCTAATTTGACCAAAATTTCTGATAGTTTAGGAAGAGCTTCTTTCCTCCAATTTCTTGCAATTGAAGTTTTAATTACCTGAAAAATTTGAGTAATAAACGCTTTATTTTTTATTTCCATTTTTGGAGGAAGTATATTGAACATCGCAGTCTGAGGATTTGCTGTAATGTCTATCTTAAGTGTATTAGATATATATTCAAAACATTCCTCCCAGAGTAAAAGGGATGTAGGGCAATCCCACCATATATGGAACATATTAGCTGGTTTCCCACAATTCCTCCAACATAATTTGGCTTCTGGTTTGAATGAAAAGAAGTACAGCTTAGAGGGAACCCAATACCATCTGTTGAGTAATTTAAATTGAATTTCTCTCTGGTTTACATTTTTCACAAACCTATTTAAAGTTTTTATAGCTTGATGCCATGTCTCTTTAGATACCTTTAACTGCATGTCTTTTGCCCAGAGATCCATAGGTTTAATTGTGTCCCTCTGTGTTTGCTTGTAAAGAATCTCACTACACTTTGATATTAGCAGCCTTATTAAATTGCGATTCAGTACATTTAAAAGGACTCTAATTAAGCACATAGCATATTTTTTTACAGAAGTTTTTAGTTAGTGAACTTCTATCCAAAAGCAAGGTCTTCACTAACTAAAAACTTCTGTAAATAAAATATGCTGTGTTCTTAATTAGAGCCCTTTTAAATTTACCGAATCGCAATTTAATAAGGCTGTAGATGTCTAGTATTTTGGGACACTATCAGTGTTTCAAAATTATTTAAACTATGTTGGTTGGTGTCTTTAAATCTGTCTTTCAAAACTTGTGCCAGTTTATATGACGTAAACCAAAGTTTAGTTGAAATATTATATTTCTTCTTTAACATATTATAGCCTAATATTTTACCTTTATCTATAATATGACCCAATAAGAATATTCCCTTATCTTTCCATTCTGGTTCTAGATGAATATGAATTAATCGTGCCAACGTTAACAGGGGAGTGAGCTCACTAAATTTCTCTAGAAATTTAAATTTTTTATTCATTTTTATCCACTCTTTTACCATTGCAGTCAAGAGAGTTGCTCTAGGGTCAATAAAGGATATTGCTAGTTTTGGAAAAAAACAATAGAGCATTAAGATCAATGATATTAAGCATATCACTTAACACCTGATTCTCAGGATGATTAGAAAGAGGTTGACTCCACTTTATATATTGAGCTAGCTTAATTGCTTCCTGATAGTGAGAAACCTATGGGTACTAGAGCGGACCTGCAAGGGGGTTAAACTCCTGTCCGTAGCACTGTAAAAGCAAATATAAACACACTACTGTATTTTAAATTACAAGGAAAGTGATGAAAGGTATTAAAATGAATAGCAAAACATTCTCAAGCTCCCAAATCTGCAATAAAAAATATTTCTTTTTATGTTTAATTTCCATGTTATTTCTTAAAAGGATATTTAAGAAGTAACTTAAGGAGTAAAGTAAGGCTATATATTTGTATTTATTATTCATATTTCATTAATCCTATAAATGCCAATCACTGGAAGGATGTGCTTGTACCATGTTATATCAATCCCGGCAATCAGTATTATTATTATTACTAGCGACTTGCCCGTCAAAAAATGACGGCAATGTGATGTATATGTTTGTCAAGTTGTTTAGTTATTAACATATATTTTTGACACTTGTAAGTATTTTAATATGAACGTGTATTTTTGTAAAATGTTGATGTAATGGTTTTTTAAAATGTAATTTGTATCTGAAGAATTGTTAACTTTAATATACATTGAATGAATAGGAAAGCAAAAAGTAAAAAGCCTTCTTTAAACGTCGTGAATTTTAACATGAAGTTTAAAATATATGTAAGCAATAACCTTCAAAGTATATATTTTTAAACTTGAACTTTATTTTTTATGTAAGTTTAGAAGTTGACAAAACATTGGTATAATTTTGAACATTATAAACAGGAACATAGTGAATACATTTTGTAACCTAATTTTTTATTAAAAGTATTAACATTTGAATGTAAAAACAATTGACCTTTAAATTAATCAGTATTAAAATTCAATTTCTATCACAATAATTGTTAACTTGAATATACATTGAATGTAGAGGAAGGCATACAGTAAAACTCTTCTTAAAACGTACGTAATTAAAGTAATTCATTACTGAGCACATAAACTGGCGATAAGCATTAATGTAGGTAGTAATCTTAAGATAACAGACAATATTTACATTGTGACTTAAAAGGTGCTTGACCTCTTAACATCCACTTTGTAATCTGTTGAATGAAATAACTTGAAAATATATTTTTTAAACTTGTAACATTAGAAACATTAACATAGTGACTTAACATTTTAACATAATTTTTACTAACAATGCAAGGCAAGTATTTTGTGAGGTGAATCATTCATAAACAGTACTTCCATTAATTATGACTGAATTAAACAACCAATTGTTATGTATTTTGGAATGCTTTTAAAAAATGTTGGCATCTTTAATTTGTATCCTTCAAAGTTATAGTACTTCATAGTAGACAATGTTTTTAGTAAAAATACGTCCATCTTCTAATAAATCACCTTGACTTTCATTGTTTTCAATGTAAACTTTAATAGCCTGTGGATTTTTGCACCGTGACAACGCAACGTACAATTGACCATGTGCAAAAACTGGTTCTTCCAAGAAAATACCCGCAGATTTGAAAGTTTGACCTTGTGATTTATTAATGGTCATGGCAAATGCCATAATAATGGGAAATTGTCTTCTTTGAAGTATAAAAGGGAGACTACTTTCACTTGGTGCTAAATCTATTCTTGGTATGAAAACTCTCTCTCCTTTATGGGTCCCAGTTAAAATTTCAGCATCTATAAAATGGTCCTTTAATTGTTGAACAATTAATCTTGTGCCATTGCATAGGCCTTTTTTGGGGTTCATATTTCGCAGTAACATGATAATTGCACCTTTCTTTAGCTGCAAAATATGTGGTGGCATTCCAGAAGGAGTTAAAGAGTTTATGAATTCAGTTGAAAAGTTTGCCTGACTTTCATTGTCATCAGCAAGTACAGAATCAGCACTGTGATAATTTCTTTGTGGTGCATTAATTTTTTTTAAGATTTCATTATTGAGTATTAATGCATCTTTATTTTTACACGTCAGTATAACTTGGTTGGCAAGCTCGGAATATTCTTCGTTATTTATGCTCCCTTCAAATATAGCCGATATAATATCTTGTTGACAAATCATATGAGGTGGGATCTCTACAGTGTCGTCAGGTAAATGTAGTATTTTTTCTGTTCTGCCTTCTCCAATTTTAATAAGCCAATCATTGAAATCAGTTTGGCCTTCTGATCTCATATTTTGTTGCAGTTGAAGATGGGTAAAATGTTTCCATACTGTACTTGACTTTATACATGTTTCAATAATGTCTGTTCGATTTCCATGTACAACGACAGGTAATGTTTGTCTAAAATCGCCACCCAACAACATTACCTTTCCACCAAATGGAAAAATATTATCCATGACTTCACGAAGCAAACGGTTAATACATTGGAGGGCATAGCATGACATCATTGTGGTCTCATCTATTATAATTAATTTACATTTCTTCAATTTCTTTGCTTGTAAGGATGTCATGCGAATATCTGAGACAGAATTTTCTAAAATAGGGACTGACAGTTTAAATCCACTATGAACAGTTCTTCCACCTTCTAATAAAAGTGCAGCAATTCCAGTAGTGGCAAACGCCATTGCTATTTTTCCTTGTGCTCGTACTGAACTCATTAATAAATTGTACAAATATGTTTTTCCTGATCCGCCAGGTCCATCAAGATAGAAATAACGCTCTGTCACCATGTCATCATCTATAGCATTTTTAATGGCATGAAATGCTTGCAATTGTAGTGTATTTAAAGTTGCAAGTCTTTCTTCTGTTCTTTCTGCTTGTAGTTGAATGTCATAGTCTTCAAAGTTAATGTCATCTATAAGACCTGGATCAGGCAAATTAAAACTTGCACAACTTAATCCATGAGTTAAAAAGACTTCTTGGATTTCCATTAACGCTTTTAAGTGTGCAATGGGTTCATTGTATCGTCGCATAAAGTCTTCAGCCATATTACTTTTAAAAGTCTCCCACAAAGCTAATGCATTTGGAGCATTTGAGAAGATACAAATAAAAGCAAATTGTTCTCTCATCTGTCGTGGCATTTGACATTGTGCTGCTTCTTCTAAACATCTTTCCCACTCTGTATCATCAGCGAGTAAGTTTCTATGTCTTGCAGCTAAATGGAAGGATTCATATACAATGTCATTAACAGTTCTTAATTGTTCAAAACTTTGTGCTCCTGGAACATTTAAAAGTAATATCCGTAAGCAAAAACGTTCAACATCTCTTGGACTGACTGTGTAAATTCTTGGAATAATTTTATTGCCTCTGGTTTTTCTTGGTCTCCATAATCCATTCACAAAAACATAGTGATATGGAATTTCAATATATAAGTATTGTGTTGCTTCAGCATCAGTGGAATTTAATGCAAACCATGCAGTTAGTGTAGTGTGACGATCTTCACTTTGGGCCAATGCATTCATTTCATTTCCAGCATGGAAATAGACTAAATGTCGTTGTGGCAAATGTACTGCTAACCTATATACTGCATGTGATCTATCATGCATTTCAAATTTTAAAAGCCGCCACATAGCTTCTGGCGCACTGACATAGCGAGCATCTACATGAGATGCAAGTTCATCATGTACTAACTCACTACTTTCAGGGTTGTCTGCACTTTTGACGACTATAGTAGCTGCATCGTAACCTTTGTAAATATATTTGTAGACATATTTAATGGATTTGATGGAAGTGCAGGCTTCTACGTTGATGTGGGCGTTGTACTTCATGAGTAAATGTGGATTGTAGGGTACTACATATCTATTGTCCACTTTTTTCCCACGAATAATGGCACTATCTCCTTCTCTTCTTTTATAAAGTGGATATCCATCACAATTGGCATAGGTTTTGTCTCTATAATCTTTTGGAAATTCTTTTGGAACATTTATTATTTTCCATACATGGTGATTGTGGATTAAGGTCACCACAGGGTCCATGAATCATGCGATGAGTAACAATCTCATATAGTCTACCATATAGTTCTGGATCTGGTAGTTCAGCAACAATGACTGCATCCACTTTGTCCGAAGTATCTAATTTATCTTTTTCTTGAAGTATTATTAGAAGATGTGCATGTGGAAGGCCTCTTTTTTGAAATTCAATGGTATATACATAAGCAAGACATTTGCCAAATAACTGATTTATAGTGAAGTCACGTATTAATTCATTTAATTTAATCTTAAAAACTCTGGCTACTAAATCTGGTCGATCTGAAGCAGTTTGTCCAAGAAGTAGATTTAGTGTAATTTCTGGCCATTGTGGATTACATGTAAATGTCACAAATAAATCGGGTTTGCCAAATTTAGTGACAATAGCCATAGCATCATTGTATCTTTCTCTCATATTCCGAGGAGATCCTTGAAAGGAAGATGGTAAAATGATGGCTTTGCCAGCTGTCATGTCTCTGCTTGTAGCCACGTCAGCAACATAGTCCATTAATCCAGAATATTGTTCTACACGAAGTTTATCTTGTTGATATTTGATAAAGTTTAAATTATTTGCCTCAACTTGCAAATATGAATCAATAATCCATTGTTGTGTTAGTTTCCCACCACATAAAATTGGATTAAATACATTGCGAATGGCAATTTGAGCTACTTTAAATTCAAGCATAGAAACATTATTTCGGATTCTGGCTTTAGCATTTGGGTAACTGGGAAGAGTTAATTTTGGTTGCCAACCTGCTTCTCCGTGGGGGAAAAAGATGGGATATGTCATTGGATCTAAATTTGGACTTAAGATACTCATATTAATAAACGGTTGCTCCTCATTTCTAGGATATATTCGAATGTCTCTTTGAAATGGTGGTTCTCCTTCATCATTCTGAAACACCATTGCAACCTCATTTGATGTTGGCAAGTTATAACGACGTTTATCAGTATGTCTGTCTCTTTTAAGCACCATATTAACCTTCGGCATTGGTAATTGATGTGTTTGTGCATGAAGTAGTTGTTCATTTTCTACTTCTGCCAATTTTTTATAAGCTTTACTGTAGGGATTGTTGTCCATAATGTTATTTAGCTCTATGAAAAACACTGGGTAAGCATTTTTTATTTTCTTCCATCTGCATACGTTGGTCAACAGCTTCCATTGTATCTAGGACATATAGTTGAGCGAATTTTCTTTGATTTCCTTCCTCTGGATGTAAATGGGAAGTGCGATGATAAATTTGTCCTTGGACTTTAAAACAGTAAGGACCATGTCCTGGTACATTAGCAGCTAATGTTGCCCACATGGATGCAAAGGATATGGCACTATTGTAGGATCTTATGTTTGTTTTAAATTTTTTGTAGTTTGGAAAAGTAGGTTCAGTCATAATGTTTTGTAAATAGAGAGGAAATTGTTTCCTTTCTGGAAGTTTGAACTTGCCTTTTTGACAACAACTAATAAATTGGCCATCTCTGGGTCTCTCCTGTTTAAAATAAAAAGCCTCACAAAACTGACATTGAGTAGTCATGTCCCCACAACTATGAACCTCTACTGCTAAAGACTTGAGTAGAGGACAATTTGCAAAGCATATAGGATTTTGACTTTCATATTCATCAGGTGAAATGTCATATAATGTTTCAACAACAGGTTCTAAATGCCTTGTTTTTTTCGTTGCTTTTCTTGGTATATGTTGTATTGTTTGAGGTAAAATGTCATGTAATGTTTCATGAAACGGTTCTAAATGCTTTGTTTTCTTTGTTGCTTTTTTTGGTATCTCTTGTATTTTTTCTGGTAAAATGTCATCTGATGTTTGAGCAACAGGTTGTAAATGCTTTATTTTCTTTGTTGCTTTTTTTGACATATCTTTAATTTCTGCAAGTGACACTCTTTTGCTTGCAATTCTTTTGCGTTCTTTTTCTCGTCGAATTTCCTTCTTCTCCGGTGTCTGCTGGCTGTCTGCTCTCTGTCGTCGTTCTCTAGCTTGGCGTCTTTTCTTTTCTTGTTTACTCTCGTTATCAGCCATGTTAATCTGTAAAAAAATAATAATGTACCATTAGTTTATTTTGAGATGTTAAGTTGTTTTTCATGACAAATTGTTATCAATAGTGTGTTAACATTTTATACTTAATCAATTTCAATGCGGTCAATTGAATAAAAGTGTAAATAAGGCCATGAGATAATTATTTAAAGAAGTTTTTATTTATTAAACATGTATCCAAAAGCAAGTGTTTCAGTAACTAAAAAGGTATTTTCAAAAAGATGTTATGTCCTTATTTACAGCACTATTCAATTTGTCAAATGGCAATTAAATTAGGGTTTAGGACTTTAATGTTACAATGACAAATTGTATAGATTCTGTGTTTTTAGACTTTTTTAGACTATGCCAATTTTTGTTTTAAGTTTACATTGAAGTTTGTATTTACTGTTAAAGATTATTGGCCCTAAAAGACAAATAAGAGATAGATGAAAAATGTGTTAGTTATATTTTCTCAACAGTTATAGTTACCGGTGGTTTATTTTAAATTTTATTTTCTGTTGACATTGATGCAAAGCTAAGATCTTTATTTTTTTTTTTCTCTTTTTTTACTTTTTATACTGTACCTTGGTTGAAGTTTGATTTCAAGCAAAATTCTTTGTTGGTCCTGTGTTGAAAGCATTCGTCCAATGGTCTGGTCCTGTGTTGAAAGTCCTCGTCCGATGGTGTAGTCCTCTGTTGAAAGTCCTCGTCCGCTGGTCTGGTCCTCAGTTCAAACTCCTGTTCCGATGTTCTTGACGCAGTATCTGTTATAAAATAAAAATGAAAATGTTATGTTATTTGAATGTCTTTGTATTAATGAAAAAATGCATATATTAGTAGTGGGAAGTGTAACTACTTTCTCTTGGTGCTTTTCCCCTGTTTCACATATATTCAAAATAGAGAATTGGAGAAAACAAAAATAATAAAGTTTTATTTACATTCTTAGGAGACAACGTCGATTAAAAACTCTTTAAAATCAAGGGAAGTAGGAAGTAATTCCTTAAAAACATTTTAATATTGAATCCCTTATTTTCCACACTTTTGATAAGTGAATTATTAATATTTGAGGGATCAATGCATGATCTTATTTCCTCTTGTCTTATCTTACTAAGTGTGTGATTTTATTAGGTTTGGCTTCCAGGTTTTTTAAGTATATATCTCTTTTTATCAGTGTTAGAGATATTGTGTTTATCTCTTGGTATTTTGTCACCTTCAAATTCTTTTAGATATGCATTCCACTTTATATCATTCTAAAGTTGGCATATTTAACGCTCTGGGTTTTGTTATATAATCTAAATGCCCTTTAAATCTCTATATCAATTATAAATTATACTGGTATATTTTTCCAGTTATTATAGTGACTCACTGTGGAGACTATTTGCAATATAGGGGTTTTAGTTAGTAAAAGGGTCTTTTAACAAAATTCCCCACATTCTATTATATCTATAGCGTTTCTTGTGACCCCTATTTCCGGGTGTCACATTAATGTCAACTCTTAAAAATTTCAGGTTTACTAAATGCGTTCGTTATTGCATATATACATAGTTTCCTCTTATGCAGTACCAGGCTCTCCTGTGTACTGCAAGTTAGTGCACAAGAAGGTGACTTTGAGCTCCCAATTTACGGAGCTTGGCTGGAAGCGCTACCTATTCTTAGTGTGAGCGTCTGACGTCAGACGCAACCCTGACGCACGTTTCGTCACTCGGGCGTGACTTTTTCAAAGGGAAAAAATGCCATTATTTCTGTGTTTTTCTACAATCCTTTTTGGTGCGCCGCAATTTTGGTATGCTTCTGTAGGGTTTTTTCTAAGGCTTATAGGTGGTTAAACATTAAAGAAGAATATTAATTAATTTTTCTCTTTTTTTACTTGTTATACTGTACCTTGGTTGAAGTTTGATTTGAAGCAGAATCTTTGTTGGTCCTGTGTTGAAAGCCTTCGTCTGATGGTCTGGTCCTGTGTTGAAAGTCCTCGTCCAATCATCTGGTCCTCTGTTGAAAGTCCTCGCCCGATGGTGTAGTCCTCTGTTGAAAGTCCTCGTCCAATGGTCTGGTCCTCTGTTGAAAGTCCTCGTCCACTGGTCTGGTTCTCAGTTGAAACTCCTGGTCCGATGTTCTTGACGCAGTATCTGTTATAAAATAAAAATGAAAATGTTATGTTATTTGAATGTCTTTGTATTAATGAAAAAATGCCATTATTTCTGTGTTTTTCTACAATACTTTTTGGTGCGCCGCAATTTTGGTATGCTTCTGTAGGGTTTTTTCTAAGGCTTATAGGTGGTTAAACATTAAAGAAGAATATTAATTAATTTTTCTCTTTTTTTACTTGTTATACTGTACCTTGGTTGAAGTTTGATTTGAAGCAGAATCTTTGTTGGTCCTGTGTTGAAAGCCTTCGTCTGATGGTCTGGTCCTGTGTTGAAAGTCCTCGTCCAATCATCTGGTCCTCTGTTGAAAGTCCTCGTCCGATCATCTGGTCCTCTGTTGAAAGTCCTCGTCCGATGGTGTAGTCCTCTGTTGAAAGTCCTCGTCCACTGGTCTGGTCCTCAGTTGAAACTCCTGGTCCGATGTTCTTGACGCAGTATCTGTTATAAAATAAAAATGAAAATGTTATTTTATTTGAATGTATTTGTATTAACTGAAAAATGACATTATTTCTGTGGTTTTCTACAATCCTGTTTGGTGCCCACCACTTTTGGTATGCTTATTTAGGCTTTTTTCTAAGGCTTATAGATTGTTAAACATTAAATAAGAATCTAAATGTAGTTTGCTATGTGTTTGTGTGAGTTTTCGTACAATCCTGTTTGATGGGCACCACTTTTGTTATACTTATGTAGTGTTTTTTCTAATGGTTATAGGTTGTTAAACAAAAAGAATATGAATTTAGTTTGCTATGTGTTTGTTACAATCCTGTTTTGTGTGTACCAGTTTGTGTGTACCATATGTTGCATACTTTGGCCCTCATTCAATTGCAGTTTGGCCAATTCAATAGGGTTCTAAATGTGCTTATTTTGAGCCCTATTGAATTGTCCAAAATATCAATTGAATGACGGCCTTTGGTTGCTGGATTTCTTATATTGTGAGGGCCTCATTGAATTTGGTTTTTCGCAATGGAATTGGGCTCAATATGAGCACAGAGCATCTTTTTTTACAGAAGTTTTTAGTTAGTGAACTTGTATCCAAAAGCAAGGTCTTCACTAACTAAAAACTTCTGTTCAAAAATATGCTCTGTGCTTATATAGAGCCCTATTGAAATGGGCAAATCACATTTGAATGAGGCCCTCGCCATTAAACATATTTAGGTCCTGAATCAATTGCGTTTTGACCAATTGAATAGGGCTCTATATAAGCACATAACATATTTTTTAGACAGAAGTTTTGAGTTAGTGAAGACCTTGATTTAGTATCGAAGTTCAGTAACTAAAAATGTCTGTCTAAAAAATCTGTTATGTGCTTATATAGAGCCCTATTCAATTGGCCAACTCACAATTGAATGAGGCTCATGGTTCGGTTCTTTTTTATACTTAATACTTTACCTTGATTGAAGTGTGGAATGACAGAGGGTTCCCTCCTTCCAATCTTAATCCGCCGGTCTTCTTGTAGTGTCTGTTTGAAAAATAAAGTGAAATAGTGAATTATATAATTTTTTATTTGTATTTAGCAAAGCATGGCCTTTTCAGCATTTAATGTATTTTTGTATCTTACCTCTTCTTCTTTGTTGGTGTTCTTTAAAAGGGATTGTGCTTCACAATGCACGGTGCAAATTGTTGAGTGACGCTGTTGATGCAGAGTCTGTTTGAATATTAAAAAAAGGAGAAAGATTGAGCATTAGGTGATCTATTGAATTGCAGTAAATTAATGTCATTTAAATATACTTCTGTAATTATTTTCAATTAACATTATTTTTTGGTGGGGGCTACACACATATGTCACATACATGAAGCACATTTCCATAGTTGAAAGTAATTATTTTGTGTGCGTGTGACATATCACTATACATGAATCATATTTTAATTGTTAAATTAACCTTATTTTTATTTTTGGCCAACATACATAAATGTGTGTGTGACATGTGACTATAGATGATACACATATATGTGCGTGTCACATATCAGTATACATGACTCATATTTTAATAGTCCCAACTTATTTTTTTCTAATGTAATTTAAATGTAGTTGTTTAATTAGTTTGTTTTAAGATAATTTTGTTGCAGGGGCAATACACATAAATGTGCGTGTCACATGTCACTATACATTATACACATAAATGTGCGTGTCACATGTCACTATACATTATACACATAAATGTGCGTGTCACATGTCAGTATACATAAACCTTTTTTTCTTATTTTTTTTTTTTTTTATGTCCTGTCTTGATAATAAAATGTAATATATTATAGCTTACCTCTCAGTTGTAATTTGCACAGTGTAAAGTAGTAAATTAGGAAACAATTGTCTTCTCAAGTTTTAGCAGCAGTTATGTCTGAAGTCACTCTGTTCATCACCTGTGGAGAAATGTTTTTTTCTCTGTCAAATAGGCAGTATTTATAAACTTGTAGAACATTCTGGAAAGTTAGACCGTTAGAACGCAATACGCATGCGCTATTTGCGTTCCAGCTTACAATTTGCGTTCCATCCGCCATTTTGTGCGTAGTAGTGGTTAAAATGGTGGTTAATATGAGTGTGATCCGTTCCGCATATTATGTGTTTCATTATTGCGAGTAAGTGTAGTGTAGTTACGTCTGGAGCCTCGTTTTCGTTTTGTTCGGCGGCCATTTTTTCTCTCGCTTAGCCGATTTTCGGCCGTTTAAACTCTTTATTTTGGACTTAAATGGACGTGTAAATGAACTTTTGGAGGTGCCGGATGCCCCCCCGTGCTGTAAGTAAGCTTTTTATGTGTTTGTTGTGTTTCTTGTGTTTGAGATGTTTTGATGCGCGGCGGTTGGAATGGGTCTTTCGCTGACGTATTTTGTTGCGATGTTGCCGTATTTTTTGCGATATACGCAGTTAGCTTTTACGTGTACGACGCAGTGTATTTGTTTCTAAGTCGTGCGTATGTGTGTTAAGAGCGTGTGAAGGGCCTTTTTTAATGTTTTTTTGTTAAGTCTTGCGTCTGTGTGTCTGGGTGTAAGCGGGTGTGAGGCGACTTTGAGGTTTTTTTTGTTATTAAGTTGTGTGTGTGTGTATGTGTGTGTTAACACAGCCGATGTTGGGATGCTCCCACCACCGCAAATGCGGACCCTCGCTTCGCGAGGATCCGCATTTGCGGGGACGTTGTTGGGTTTTTGTTGGCTGGGCGGTTGGGTTTATTCTGTTAAAAAGTTGTGTGTGTGTATGTGTGTATTAACACAGCCGACGTTGAGCCTCCACCTCCGCAAATGCGGACCCTCGCTTCGCGAGGATCCGCATTTGCGGGGACGTTGGGATGCTCCATCACCGCAAATGCGGGCCCTCGCTTCGCGAGGACCCGCATTTGCGGGGAACTGCGTCCCTCGCTTTGCGAGGGACGCAGTTCTTGCGGGCTCGCTACGCGAGCCCGCAAGCGTGAGCAACGACCCGTACGCTCACAACTATATATGTGACTAGCGAATTGCCCGTCAAAAAATGACGGCAATGAAATTGTAAGGTAGCTAAATTAGTAAATGAATATAGTGTACCTATTTTGAAGCATTGTGATGAAGAGCTGGCAATCTGTGTTGATGTTGCTGCAGCATTAGTGGTGTGGAGCTGCTGTGTAAGCATGCTGAATGTGTGCAGTGTAACACTGTGCGTGCGCGAGACCAAACCGTTAGCGTAGTCGTGTACTTCCGCATTGGCGTAAAATGGCGAGTAATGTGTGGTATAGGTCTGTATCGGAATATCCGTAGGTGTTTTGTGGTGTTTTGCGAGTTTAGAGTGCTGTAGCCTCGTTTTCGTTTTGTTCGGCGGCCATTTTTTCTCTCGCTTAGATTTTTTTTTAGTCTCTAAACTGTTTTATTTCGAGTAAAATCGAGGTGTAAGTTGCATTTTTGAGGTCCTGGGTGCTCCCTCTTGGTGTAGGTAAGGTTTTTATGTATGTGCTGTGTGTATGTATTGTGTTTTAAATGATTGTATGTCGCCGTGTTGCGTCCGATGTTTGCAAGGTCGTAATGTGTGGTAACGTGTTTCGTACGTTGTTTGCGTTCCTCGTAAAACTTAGCGAGTGTCGTAATTTGCGTGTCGTGTTTTTTGAGTAGCGACGTGAAGTTTGCGAGGGTTTGAGGCCCTTGCCCAGTGACCTCGCCAGCAACTGAGTCCCTCGCTTCGCGAGGGGCCTCAGTTGCTGGCATGGAGCGCCTTCGGCGCTCCATGCCAGCAACTGAGGCCCTTGCCCAGTGACCTCGCCAGCAACTGAGGCCCTCGCTTCGCGAGGGGCCTCAGTTGCTGACATGGAGCGCCTTCGGCGCTCCATGCCAGCAACTGAGGCCCGTGCCCAGTGACCTCGCCAGCAACTGAGGCCCTCGCTTCGCGAGGGGCCTCAGTTGCTGGCATGGAGCGCCTTTGGCGCTCCATGCCAGCAACTGAGGCCCTTGCCCAGTGACCTCGCTACGCGAGGGCCGCGGCTCGCTGCGCGAGCCCGCAAGCGTGAGCAACGACTCGTACGCTCACAACTATATATGTGATTATTATTATTATCTTTATTTATATCGCGACAACATATTCCGTAGCGCTGTACAGGGGGTTAGTACATGGCAAAAAACAAACTTAACACCTTAAAGAATGGAGGGCCCTGTTTGAGCATATAATCAAATTTACATAGTGCTTGTTTCCAAGACACAGACACACAATTGAAAACTCGCAAACTTACAATCTAAGGGTTTAGGTGTGATACAAGAGGGTGACAAATACAAAATGGCAACGTGAATGCAATTTGTTTAGTCAATTGGAGGGGTCTGTGAGCTGTACTGTAGATTGTGGGTGGGAGTGTTATTAAGCTGTGGAGTGTGCAGTTGTAATTATAGAGGATGAAGGTGATATGATTTTTTAAATAGGTGTGTTTTTAGTAATTTCTTAAAGGTTTTGAGGCAGGAAGTTATTCTAATGGAGCGAGGCAAGGAGTTCCAAATAGTAGGGGCTGCACGAGAAAAGTCCTGTAGACGGGAGTGAGAGGAGGTGATGAGAGAGGAGGAAAGAAGAAGGTCATTAGCAGAACGAAGGGGGCGGTTGGGAGAGTATTTTGAAACAAGAGCAGAGATATAAGGGGGTGCACTGTTGTTGAGGGCTTTATGCGTTAAGGTCCTGATTTTAAATGTGATTCGGGAAGCTATGGGAAGCCAGTGGAGTGATTGACAGAGAGGAGCTGCAGACACTGATCGTTTGGTATTGAAGATGAGTCTAGCGGAGGAGTTCATTATGGATTGGAGGGGAGACAGACGAGAGATGGGGAGGCCAGCAAGAAGGGAATTGTAGTAGTCGAGTCGAGATATGATGAGAGAGTGTATTAGAATTTTAGCTGTGTCTTGTGTAAGATAATGACGAATTTTGGAGATGTTTTTTAGGTGAAACTGACAAGATTTAGTTATAGATTGGATGTGAGGAATAATAGAGAGGGCGGGATCCAGTAGAACCCCAAGACAACAGGCCTGGGAGGTGGGAGTGATGATGGTGTTGTCAACATTGAGAGATATTTGAGGAGTGGAAGCTGTAGTAGAGGGTGGAAAGATTAGGAGTTCAGTCTTAGACATGTTGAGTTTGAGTTGACGGGTAGACATCCAGGAGGATATGCTAGAGAGGCAGTTGGAAACTGGAGCTAAAAGAGAGGGGGATAGATCTGGTGCAGAGAGATGATACTGAAATCCAAAGGATTTTATGTGGGTGCCAAGGGAGGAGGTGTAGATGGAGAAGAGGAGGGGGCCTAGGACAGAACCTTGGGGAACGCCAACAGACAGAGGGAGAGGTGAAGAAGAGGTGCCAGAGAAGGAGACGCTAAATGTACGATCTTTTAGATAGGATGTGAACCATAAAAGAGCTGTGCCCTGGATGCCAAATAAACTGAGATTTTGGATTAGAAGAGGGTGGTCAACTGTGTCGAAGGCAGCAGAGAGGTCCAGGAGAATTAGAATTGAGAAGTTACCCTTTGATTTGGCAGTTAGCAAGTCATTGGTGACTTTTGTGAGGGCTGTTTCTGTTGAGTGTTGGGCACGGAAACAAGATTGGAAAGGGTCAAGAAGGGAATTGGAAGAAATAAATTGAGTGAGGCGATTGTAAACAAGCCGCTCAAGCAGTTTAGAAGCCAGGGGAACTAGTGAGATAGGGCGGTAGTTGGAGGCAAAAGCTGGGTCAGATGAGGGCTTCTTGAGAATGGGTGTAATTACGGCATGTTTTAAGGAGGATGGAAACCTGCCAGTGTTTAGGGAGAGGTTGAATAGATGTCTGAGAGCTGGTATAAGTGCGGTGGATAGGGGAGGAATTAGCTGTGAAGGAATAGGATCATGTGGACATGTGGTAAGATGAGAGGTTGATAGTAAAGTAGATACTTCATCCTCGGTAACAGGGTCAAAGGAATCCATAGTAGAGGAGGGATTGGGGAAGGGTAAGGGTTGGGTGTTGTCGGCTTGTGGAAAGGATGGTGCGATAGGGCCAAGCTGGGAGGAAAGCTCATTTCGGATAGTTTCAATTTTAGTTTTAAAGTGGCTGGCAAAGTCATCAGCAGTTAGACAGGAAGGGGCAGGAGGCGGGGGTGGGCAGAGGAGGGTGTTAAATGTAGCAAATAAATGTTTAGGGTTGAAGGACAGGTTTGATATTAGTGATGAGAAGTAGTGTTTGGCAAGATTGAGGGCAGACAAGTAGGAGCGCAAGGTAAACTTGTAGTGGAAAAAGTCTGCTGAGGTGCGAGATTTCCTCCATAGCCGTTCTGCAGTGCGTGAGCATCTCTGTAGATAGCGTGTTTGTGTAGTGTGCCATGGTTGTGGGTGAGAGCGAGGGCGTTTGCTTGTGATTATGGGGGCAAGAGAGTCAAGGGTGGAAGTTAGAGTAGTGTTGTACTGTGAAGTGGCGATGTCAGGGCAGGCAAGGGTGGTGAGAGGGCTGAGAAGGGGTTTTAGTACATTTGACAATTGTGGGCTGAGTGCTTGCAGGTTTCTGCGTGTTCTGATGGAAGGATTTGAAGAAGGGTGGTGAGCGGAAGATGAGGTGACGTTGCAAGTTAGCAGGTGGTGGTCAGATAGGGGAAGTGAGGAAATGTCAAGGTTGGAGATAGTGCAGAGATTAGTAAAAATAAGGCCAATGGAGTGTCCACCACTGTGAGTTGCAGAATCTGTCCATTGTGAGAGGCCAAGGGAAGAGGTAAGTGCAAGTAATTTTGCAGTTGTTGGGGAGGTGGGGGTGTCAGTGGCTATGTTGAAATCGCCAAGAATGAGTGAAGGTATATTGGAGGAGAGAAAGTGAGGGAGCCAGGCATCAAAGTTGTCCAGAAATTGAGAGGGTGATCCAGGTGGGCGACAGATCACAGCTACTCGCAGAGGGATGGGAGAGAAGATGCGGATAGTGTGGACTTCAAAAGATGAGAATTGGAGGGAGGCAACAGGGGGTATGCAGTGAAAAGTGCAGCGAGAGGATAGTAGTATGCCCACACCTCCAAGAGGTTGGTTCCCAGGTCTAGGAGTGTGGCTGAAGTGCAGACCACCATAAGAGAGTGCGGTAGGGGAGGCAGAGTCAGATGGAGTGAGCCAGGTTTCCGTGATAGCCAGTAAATTGAGGGAGTTGAAAATGAAGAGATCATGAATAAAGGTAAGTTTATTGCAAACAGACCTGGCAACATGTGATGGGTATTAGATTATGGGTGTTTTGGGCATTTGCTGCCCTGGGGACTCTGCGTGGCTGACAGCAGGTGGGAATGAGTGAGGGGCCTGGGTTAGGGGATATATCCCCACAAGCCATCAGAAGAAGGAGAGAGAGTAAAAGGAGATGGGAATAGGACTTACATTTCTGCTTTCCAGCTTTAGGGGAGGGATGAGATCATGGGAGCAGAGAAGAGGAGAGCAGGGAAGGTGAGATTGTTATATTATTGGAGACATGATGTGTAGAGACAGTATAAGAGAGTCTGAGAAAGAGGCAGGAGGTTATAATAAGGAAGGTGGTGTTAGGAAACATAATGGCACTGTGTAAGCAAGTATTCTTGAAGGGGGTGGTTAGAGGTGATAATCAGATGTCACTGATTGAACATGTGCAGGAAATTAGTATGCCTCAATATATTAAGTGTAAACAAGGGTGGGTGGGTAGAGGGGCAGGGTGGGAGGGGACTGCTTTCAGGTGGACTTCTTATTGGAGATGTTTCTCTGCAGTATGCTTTTAAAAGTGTCTATAAGACAGAACAAGGAGATATTTCAGGGGGGTGGGTACATTAAGGCAGTAAAATGGATCAGTGAACACAGAGCATTTCTGGTTTACAGATAAGCAACAGTAAATTATGACAATAGTAGAACAATATGACAGTAAAAAGTCTCTCAGCAATTATCATAACACAGATATTAATTATAATAAATAGTCATTTGTAAACGTAGATATAGATCTGGTGATCATCTGTTCTTCTGAAATTACCTTAGACTGCTTTCAGGTGGACTTCTTATTGGAGATGTTTCTCTGCAGTATGCTTTTAAAAGTGTCTTAGACTGCTTTCAGGTGGACTTCTTATGGGAGATGTTTCTCTGCAGTATGCTTTTAAAAGTATCTTAGACTGCTTTCAGGTGGACTTATTATGGGAGATGTTTCTCTGCAGTATGCTTTTAAAAGTGTCTATAAGACAGAACAAGGAGATATTTCAGGGTGGTGGGTACATTGGAACAGTAAAATGGATCAGTGAACACAGAGCATTTCTAGTTTACAGATAAGCAACAGTAAATTATAACAATAGTAGAACAATCTGACAGTAAAAAGTCTCTCTCAGCAATTATCATAACACAGATATTAATTATAATAAATAGTCCTTTGTAAACGTAGATATGGATCTGGTGAGCATCTGTTCTTCTGAAATTACCTTAGTGTAATGATATAGGAATCACAAGGTTGTGGAGACCAGTAGCCAAGGTCAGCAATAATCCAGTTCAGCAACTTGTAGGTGAAACAGGAACAAGCTTTATTGAAGGGATCAGGAACCAACAATAATCTGGCAAGGATACAGAGACAGGAAGTGCCTTATATAGGCCAAGAACCAGACAGCTGACCAGACACAGCTAAAGAGAGTTGTCACTGATTGCATTGCTTTTAGAGTCAAGGTATCAGATCTCAGGCAAATCTGCAAGAGGCAGGCTGGCGTACCGGTAGGGAAGAGGTCCAGCAACATGCAAACCAGGGTTCGAATCCCAGCAGAGTCAATTCCTCACATTACCCCCACCTCTATAGGCGCAGCCTCCAGATGCCCTATTACCCGGTTTAGCAGGGTACTGTGCATGGAAAGACCGAAGAAGATCAGGAGCGTGAATATTGTCCACTGGTTCCCACGATCTATCCTCCTCACCATAGCCTTTCCACCGAACCAAATATTGAAGCTTGTTACGGAAGATCCTGGAGTCAAGAATTGTTTCCACTTCGTATTCATCTTCGCCATCCCCGAGGACTGGAGGTGGGGCAGGTAGGGCTCGGCCAGAGAAAGTATTTTCATGAAAAGGTTTAAGCAGTGCAACGTGAAACACTGGATGTATTTTCATGGAATTTGAAAGTTGCAAACGGAAAGTGACAGCATTGATCTGAGCAATGATCTGAAAAGGTCCCATAAACCTTTGACCCAATTTATGAGAAGGAATCCGAAGCTTAAGATTCTTTGTTGACAGCCACACCTTGTCACCAACATGATAGACTGGAGCCTCTTTTCTGTGCCTATCAGAAGCTCTTTTGTGACATTCCTGAGCCTCCAAAAGAGTCTCTTTCAACAGTGCTTGGGAATCACGTAAGGCGGTTAGCCGGTCAGTGACTGCAGGAATGGGAGTAGTAATCGGGAGACTCACTAGAAAGGTTGGATGGTAACCATAATTGGCAAAAAATGGGCTCAGAGAAGTGGAGCAGTGTTGGTCATTGTTATAGGCAAACTCCGCCGTGGGTAAAAAATCCAGCCAGTCATCCTGCAGGTAACTAATATAGCACATCAAATATTGCTCCAAAGTCTGGTTGGTTCGCTCAGTCTGTCCATTACTTTGTGGATGAAAAGCTGAGGACAGATTTACATTAATACCTAGGTTAGAACAAAAATGTTTCCAAAAACGAGATGTAAACTGCACTCCCCTGTCAGAAACTACGTCATCAGGCACTCAATGCAAGCGAAATATTTCCCGAATAACCAGGTCAGCTGTCTGTTTAGCTAAAGGGAGACCACGAGCTGGTATGAAATGACCCATCTTAGTTAACCTGTCCACAACAACAAGAATGGTAGTGTGTTCCTTAGAGGGAGGTAGTTCCACAATAAAGTCCATGGATATAGATCCCCAGGGACGATGAGGAATCGGAAGAGGCTGAAGCAAGCCAACAGGGGATGAGCGAGGAGTCTTATGTCTGGCACATACATCACAAGAGGACACATACTTCTTAACATCCTCATGATACTTGGGCCACCAAAAGGATCGGGCAAGTAGCTCTTGTGGATTCCTGGATGACCTGCTGGTTTTGAGTCATGGTAGAGACGTAAAAGGTCCAGTCGCACTGACTCCGGAGCAAACAGACGTTGTTGAAAAATCCAAAACTAGTGATGTCGGGAATATAAAATTTTCGGTTCGCGAACCGCGAACGCGAACCGCCGCAAATGTTCGCGAGCCGGCGAACATCGGCGAACCGCCATAGACTTCAATGGGCAGGCGAATTTTAAAACCCACAGGGACTCTTTCTGGCCACAATAGTGATGGGAAAGTTGTTTCAACGGGACTAACACCTGGACTGTGGCATGCCGGAGGGGGATCCATGGCAAAACTCCCATGGAAAATTACATAGTTGATGCAGAGTCTGGTTTTAAACCATAAAGGGCATACATTACCTAACATTCCTAAATTGTTTGGAATAACGTGCTTTAAAACATCAGGTATGATGTTGTATCGATCAGGTAGTGTAAGGGTTAGGCCCGCTTCACAGTGACAGACCAAACTCCCCGTTTAACGCACCACAAACAACCACAAACAGTCCATTTGCACAACCGCAAACTCCCCATTTGCACAAGGTTGGATACCAAGCTAGCCATGTCCCGTTCCTTTTCCTCACTGATGTCATTGAAGGTCTCTTCCTCCACCCAGCCACCAAGGGTCCCCGAAAGGTGACAAAAAGCCCCCTGGGACGCCTGCTGTGTTTGGTCTTCCACCTCCTCAAAGCCACCTTCCTCCTCTGACTCCTCTTCTTCAGACTCCTCTCACTGCATTGCCTCTCTCTGCATTACAACATTACAACATTAAACCTGTTACAGCACATATCAGGGGGCATGTATAAGGCCTGGATTTTTAGAACCAGGAGATGGAAAAAGATGCTTTGTTGGTCGTATCACTTCAATTTTGGGGCACTTTGTGACATTAGCTTCTTACGCTCAAACATGTCCTTTACAGGCACCTGACTATGGGCAGATGAGCAGAAACTGCTCAAGGCGAGAGACGGAGTGGCGGATGGTTGAGAGGGGGCAAGGAGGACAGCAGTGGTTGATGTGGCTTATAATGCTGCACCAGGAGGAGGATGGCGGCTTTGAGTTTGTGTGCTGCTTGTACTCATGTGTTGGTCTGGAGTCACCAAAACATTAGGTCTCAACCTGTAGAGGATAAGGGAACCAGGCTACTCTAGACCTCATTCATCATTACAGGTTTTGACAGATCGGTACTATGCGTCCAAGCTGCTGTGACAACAGATATGAGTGGCACTGTGCACTTGCAGAAGTTGGTAGAGTAGACGCTGTAGGTCTGACACACACGCTTGCAGACAACTAACTGCTATGCAATCTATTACAGTAGAATTTTTTTTTTGTTTTAAATGTACACTACTGTTACACCAGATATGAGTGGTGTGTTAAGTAGTACTACTCCTATCAGTTTAATCCCTGTTATGTGCCTTTTTTTGGGTTTGGTTGTTGAAGCCACAGTGCAGCACCAGAGGCCAGAAAAATTAGGTATTGTTGATCTTGCAGCGAGCAGAGAAGAAGGTAGGCCTGATTCAACGCCCCAGCCCGCATACCCACACTCAGAGATTGAGGGGGGGACATGAGAAGGCCACGGGTCGGAGATATAAAAGGGGGCCATCCCAAATAAGCACACAAGCGGGGACAAAGGTAGTGAAGGGGACATAGAGGCCCATGGACTGACGGTCGCCATCTTGGCAGGAAAAGGGCCCAGCAATTAAGCCAAACTGACTCAGCACAGGCAGCTACTTGAGTCAAACGCTGTACAATTACACCTTAATAAAGCTGAAACATGCAGCAGCAGGGATTCTAAACGGCCACACGGGGACAAGGAGGCTAACAGCCCCCACAGTCTCTGCACCACTCTTTTTAACAGATAACCCAATGGGCTAACCAGGGACCTTGCCCACATAAAAAAACAGAATTTTATTGGAGGAATTATTAGTGTCTTTACCCCCCAAGAGAGGACATAATATACGGTATCTTTAGACTACCTGATGGCCAAACCTCCTTTAGCCCCAATGCTATCCAAGAAACATTTTAAAACTTTATCTGACTGGGGGTCTATAGAGTGACATTAGTACTGACCTTTATATGACTGGGGGTCTATAGAGGGACATTAGTAATGACCTTTATCTGACTGGGGGTCTATAGAGGGACATTAGTAATGACCTTTATCTGTCTGGGGGTCTATAGGTGACATTAGTCCTGACCTCCTGCTGCAGTATTATTACTCCCAGTACTCCCAGGCTTGCTACTATTAGATATAATAACCTCAGTTTCGTTTCCTTATCTGTTGGTAACATCAAAATATGATTATTAAATATTTCATATTTGTTTGTTTTTTTCTCCCAAAGTGAACCCCTTTGTGTGTGTCCCACAGATGTGGCGTTTCCGCTCTGCGTATGTTGGATTTGCACCGCTCAAAAAGTATGAAAAGAGATCCCCCCCCCTTGAAGCCAATTAATGACATCATCAGTAAATTGTATGTAACAGATTCCAGTGTTTAGGGTTTATGACCCAATACTGCGATCATATCATTTATGACAAAAATCCGTATTTGTCGTATTATTCAGACGTGCGTGCATCTTTGTGTTACATTTCCTGATACTTTTATTATCTTGATCTTTATATATTTACTAGCGACTTGCCCGTCAAAAAATGGCGGCAATAAGATTGTAAGGCAGGTAATGGTTTGGACGAGACATTCATTTTGTTGGCGGTCGGATATCCTTCGGCGCTCATTGCGAGGCTGTTGGTTGTATTTTTTTTCTGATAGGCGCTTTTGCTGTTATTCTTTGGTCGGCAGTGGTGTTTTTTGCGCTTATTGCAAGGCTTTGTGTGCTATGAGCAGCGTTGGCGCTCGTTGTGAGGCGCGCAGTGAATGGCTTTTATGTTTAATGTGATAATGTTTTTTTTGTGTATATGTATTTTTGTATGCTAATGAAATAATTACTAAATTAATATACTTTACCTATTTGTAAGTAATATATGCAGGAAGCATTGTGCTGAAGAGCTGACAATCTGTTTTCATGTTCCTGCAGCATACAATGTAGATTTTCAGTGCTGTGGAGCTGCTGTGTAAGTGTCAGCAATGTGTGCAGTGTGTAGTGTAAATAGGCTGCGTGCGCAAGTGGAAGCCCTTAGGGTAGCTGGGTACTTCCGCATTGTGTAAGTTAGTGTTGTAAAATGGCGGGGAATGTGTATGTGGTAAGCAGGTGTGGATGATTTAGCGTCCTTGTTAATAGTGTATCTTTACCTCGTATGGCTTTTTAGGAAAATCTTTTTTAGTTAGCTCTTCAGGTTATTGGTCACTGGATATATTAATTACAAATAGGTAAAGTATTTTAGTAATTAATTAATTAATTATTATTAAAAAAAATATATATAAAAAAAATACGCTTAATAGCATATTTTACACTGCGGTTACTTTACATACATCAACGCTTCGCACTTCCTAATACATTTGTTCATTCACAATAGTTATTATCGTACATTCATTTAATAAGTATTAATTAGTAATGGAAAATAAAAATGTAGACTTTACACTACACTAAAATGTTTTACTTTTTACTCTGCAGTTATATATCTGGATTACTGCTCATTGGCTGCCAGCGATAGCACTCTCAAAGCAGTTACAAATCTAAATCACTTTATTATGCTCTGAGACCTGAATACATTTTTTAATTTACACTGCACAAAAAAAATTATATATTTAACACTGTACTTATATATCTGTCTTTGCGATGAGTGCCGAAGATTGATCGTTGCAAAGCACGAAACATGAAGGACACGAGGGAAGAGGCTCACAATGAGCGCCGAAGTTCCTCAGAGTACAAAAAGCATCACATTGTGTGGCAAACAGCATTGCCATGGCTTCAAACTTTTTTATTTATTATTATTGCCCCGTCATTTGTGCCAGGCAAGTCGCTAGTGATATAATATAACATAATGCAATACAATATTATACCCAGATTTCTTATCGTATGTATGTATGCGTATAGAAGCTAACAGGGGAGGGGAGAGGGGGAGGAAACACTGGTGAGAGGGAGAGGAAGACACAGGAGAGGGGAGAGGGGGAGGAAGACACAGTGGAGAGGGGGAGGAAGACACAGGGCAGAGGGGGGAAGAGAAACAGGGTAAGGGAGAGGTGAGGGGAAGAGACACATGGGAGGGGGGAGAGACACAGGAGACAGTGGGGTGTAGAGACACAGGGGAGAGGAAAGGGGGTAAAGACACAGAGGAGGGGGGAAGAAACACAGGGGAAGGGAGAGGGGGTAGAGACACAGGGGAGGGGGTAGAGACACAGGGGAGAAGGGGGAAGAGACACAGATGAGGGGGGAGAGACACAGGGGAGAGGGAAGGGGGAAAAGACACAGGAGAGGGGGGAAAGAAACACTGGGGAAGGGAGAGGGACACATGGGAGGGAGTGGGGGGGAGACACAGGGGAGGTCTTCTGCTTTATTATTATTATTATTATTATTATTATTATTATTATTACTATATAATGTGTAGATGTACCGGCTGGGCATGCTCTTGTGCATTATTATTATTATTATTATTATTATTACTATATAATGTGTAGATGTACCGGCTGGGCATGCTCTTCTATATTATTATTATTATTATTATTATTATTATTACTACTATATAATGTGTAGATGTACCGTCTGGGCATGCTCTTGAGCATTATTATTATTATTGTTATTATTATTAGTAGTAGTAGTATATAATGTGTAGATGTACCGGCTGGGCATGCTCTTCTACATTATTATTATTATTACTATATAATGTGTAGATGTACCGGCTGGGCATGCTCTTGTGCATTATTATTATTATTATTATTACTATATAATGTGTAGATGTACCGGCTGGGCATGCTCTTCTATATTATTATTATTATTATTATTATTATTATTATTATTATATAATGTGTAGATGTACCGGCTGGGCATGCTCTTGAGCATTATTATTATTATTGTTATTATTATTAGTAGTAGTAGTATATAATGTGTAGATGTACCGGCTGGGCATGCTCTTCTACATTATTATTATTATTACTATATAATGTGTAGATGTACCGGCTGGGCATGCTCTTGTGCATTATTATTATTAGTAGTAGTAGTATTTTACTACTAATAATAATAATAATGCACAAGAGCATGCCCAGCTGGTACATCTACACATTATATAATAATAATAATAATAATAATAATAATAATAATAATAATAATAATAATAATAATGCATGCCCAGCTGGTACATCTACACATTATATAGTAGTAATAATAATAATAATAATAATAATAATGCACAAGAGTCCTTCAGCACTGCACTGGACACTGAATAAACTTGCCTAGCTATGGTTTTCCCTATTGATGCAGTATCACCTACACTCTACCTCCTCTCAGTAAGACTGCAAGTTAGTTATGATTCCAAAATGGCTGCTGTCCATGAGGTAGAAGGATGTGGAAGGGAGTGTATGCTGCTGATTGGCTGGAATGTGTCTGCTGACTGTAACATGCAGGGTCAAAGTTTGCTCAATGATAAAGTATTGGGGGCGGGTCGAATCTCGCATATGTTCGCAGTTCGCCGCGAACGCGAACATGCTATGTTCGCCGGGAACAGTCCGCCGGCGAACTATTCGCGACATCTCTATCCAAAACCCATTAAGCATCTGGGTCTTCAGCGTAGCCCTTTTTGATGCAAGACATCAGAAACAGGAACAAGCTTTATTGAAGGGATCAGGAACCAACAATAATCTGGCAAGGATACAGAGACAGGAAGTGCCTTATATAGGACAAGAACCAGACAGCTGACAAGACACAGCTAAAGAGAGTTGTCACTGATTGCATTGCTTTTAGAGTCAAGGTATCAGATCTCAGGCAAATCTGCAAGAGGCAGGCTGGCGTACCGGTAGGGAAGAGGTCCAGCAACATGCAAACCAGGGTTCGAATCCCAGCAGAGTCAATTCCTCACACTTAGACTGCTTTCAGGTGGACTTCTTATGGGAGATGTTTCTCTGCAGTATGCTTTTAAAAGTGTCTATAAGACAGAACAAGGAGATATTTCAGGGGGGTGGGTACATTGGAGCAGTAAAATGGATCAGTGAACACAGAGCATTTCTGGTTTACAGATAAGCAAAAGTAAATTATGAAATTAGTAGAACAATCTGACAGTAAAAAGTCTATCTCAGCAATTATCATAAAACAGATATTAATTATAACAAATAGTCATTTGTAAACATAGATATGGATCTGGTGAGCATCTGTTCTTCTGAAATTACCTTAGACTGCTTTCAGTTGGACTTAATATGGGAGATGTTTCTCTGCAGTATGCTTTTAAAAGTGTCTATAAGACAGAACAAGGAGATATTTCAGGGGGGTGGGTACATTGGAGCAGTAAAATGGATCAGTGAACACAGAGCATTTCTGGTTTACAGATAAGCAACAGTAAATTATGACAATAGTAGAACAATCTGACAGTAAAAAGTCTCTCAGCAATTATCATAACACAGATATTAATTATAATAAATAGTCCTTTGTAAACGTAGATATGGATCTGGTGAGCATCTGTTCTTCTGAAATTACCTTAGACTGCTTTCAGGTGGACTTCTTATGGGAGATGTTTCTCTGCAGTATGCTTTTAAAAGTGTCTATAAGACAGAACAAGGAGATATTTCAGGGGGGTGGGTACATTGGAGCAGTAAAATGGATCAGTGAACACAGAGCTTTTCTGGTTTACAGTTAAGCAACAGTAACTTATGACAATAGTAGAACAATCTGACAGTAAAAAGTCTATCTCAGCAATTATCATAACACAGATATTAATTATAATAAATAGTCCTTTGTAAACGTAGATATGGATCTGGTGAGCATCTGTTCTTCTGAAATTACCTTAGACTGCTTTCAGGTGGACTTCTTATGGGAGATGTTTCTCTGCAGTATGCTTTTAAAAGTGTCTATAAGACAGAACAAGGAGATATTTCAGGGGGGTGGGTACATTGGAGCAGTAAAATGGATCAGTGAACACAGAGCATTTCTGGTTTACAGATAAGCAACAGTAAATTATGACAATAGTAGAACAATCTGACAGTAAAAAGTCTCTCAGCAATTATCATAACACAGATATTAATTATAATAAATAGTCCTTTGTAAACGTAGATATGGATCTGGTGAGCATCTGTTCTTCTGAAATTACCTTAGACTGCTTTCAGGTGGACTTCTTATGGGAGATGTTTCTCTGCAGTATGCTTTTAAAAGTGTCTATAAGACAGAACAAGGAGATATTTCAGGGGGGTGGGTACATTGGAGCAGTAAAATGGATCAGTGAACACAGAGCTTTTCTGGTTTACAGTTAAGCAACAGTAACTTATGACAATAGTAGAACAATCTGACAGTAAAAAGTCTATCTCAGCAATTATCATAACACAGATATTAATTATAATAAATAGTCCTTTGTAAACGTAGATATGGATCTGGTGAGCATCTGTTCTTCTGAAATTACCTTAGACTGCTTTCAGGTGGACTTCTTATGGGAGATGTTTCTCTGCAGTATGCTTTTAAAAGTGTCCTAGACTGCTTTCAGGTGGACTTCTTATGGGAGATGTTTCTCTGCAGTATGCTTTTAAAAGTATCTTAGACTGCTTTCAGGTGGACTTCTTATGGGAGATGTTTCTCTGCAGTATGCTTTTAAAAGTGTCTATAAGACAGAACAAGGAGATATTTCAGGGGGGTGGGTACATTGGAGCAGTAAAATGGATCAGTGAACACAGAGCATTTCTGGTTTACAGATAAGCAACAGTAAATTATGACAATAGTAGAACAATCTGACAGTAAAAAGTCTATCTCAGCAATTATCATAACACAGATATTAATTATAATAAATAGTCCTTTGTAAACGTAGATATGGATCTGGTGAGCATCTGTTCTTCTGAAATTACCTTAGACTGCTTTCAGGTGGACTTCTTATGGGAGATGTTTCTCTGCAGTATGCTTTTAAAAGTGTCTATAAGACAGAACAAGGAGATATTTCAGGGGGGTGGTTACATTGGAGCAGTAAAATGGATCAGTGAACACAGAGCATTTCTGGTTTACAGATAAGCAACAGTAAATTATGACAATAGTAGAACAATCTGACAGTAAAAAGTCTATCTCAGCAATTATCATAACACAGATATTAATTATAATAAATAGTCCTTTGTAAACGTAGATATGGATCTGGTGAGCATCTGTTCTTCTGAAATTACCTTAGACTGCTTTCAGGTGGACTTCTTATGGGAGATGTTTCTCTGCAGTATGCTTTTAAAAGTGTCTATAAGACAGAACAAGGAGATATTTCAGGGGGGTGGGTACATTGGAGCAGTAAAATGGATCAGTGAACACAGAGCATTTCTGGTTTACAGATAAGCAAAAGTAAATTATGAAATTAGTAGAACAATCTGACAGTAAAAAGTCTATCTCAGCAATTATCATAAAACAGATATTAATTATAACAAATAGTCATTTGTAAACATAGATATGGATCTGGTGAGCATCTGTTCTTCTGAAATTACCTTAGACTGCTTTCAGGTGGACTTCTTATGGGAGATGTTTCTCTGCAGTATGCTTTTAAAAGTGTCTTAGACTGCTTTCAGTTGGACTTAATATGGGAGATGTTTCTCTGCAGTATGCTTTTAAAAGTGTCTATAAGACAGAACAAGGAGATATTTCAGGGGGGTGGGTACATTGGAGCAGTAAAATGGATCAGTGAACACAGAGCATTTCTGGTTTACAGATAAGCAACAGTAAATTATGACAATAGTAGAACAATCTGACAGTAAAAAGTCTCTCAGCAATTATCATAACACAGATATTAATTATAATAAATAGTCCTTTGTAAACGTAGATATGGATCTGGTGAGCATCTGTTCTTCTGAAATTACCTTAGACTGCTTTCAGGTGGACTTCTTATGGGAGATGTTTCTCTGCAGTATGCTTTTAAAAGTGTCTATAAGACAGAACAAGGAGATATTTCAGGGGGGTGGGTACATTGGAGCAGTAAAATGGATCAGTGAACACAGAGCTTTTCTGGTTTACAGTTAAGCAACAGTAACTTATGACAATAGTAGAACAATCTGACAGTAAAAAGTCTCTCAGCAATTATCATAACACAGATATTAATTATAATAAATAGTCCTTTGTAAACGTAGATATGGATCTGGTGAGGATCTGTTATTCTGAAATTATTTTAGACTGCTTTCAGGTGGACTTCTTATGGGAGATGTTTCTCTGCAGTATGCTTTTAAAAGTGTCCTAGACTGCTTTCAGGTGGACTTCTTATGGGAGATGTTTCTCTGCAGTATGCTTTTAAAAGTGTCTATAAGACAGAACAAGGAGATATTTCAGGGGGGTGGGTACATTGGAGCAGTAAAATGGATCAGTGAACACAGAACATTTCTGGTTTACAGATAAGCAACAGTAAATTATGACAATAGTAGAACAATCTGACAGTAAAAAGTCTATCTCAGCAATTATCATAACACAGATATTAATTATAATAAATAGTCCTTTGTAAACGTAGATATGGATCTGGTGAGCATCTGTTCTTCTGAAATTACCTTAGACTGCTTTCAGGTGGACTTCTTATGGGAGATGTTTCTCTGCAGTATGCTTTTAAAAGTGTCCTAGACTGCTTTCAGGTTGACTTCTTATGGGAGATGTTTCTCTGCAGTATGCTTTTAAAAGTGTCTTAGACTGCTTTCAGGTGGACTTCTTATGGGAGATGTTTCTCTGCAGTATGCTTTTAAAAGTGTCTATAAGACAGAACAAGGAGATATTTCAGGGGCGTGGGTACATTGGAGCAGTAAAATGGATCAGTGAACACAGAGCATTTCTGGTTTACAGATAAGCAACAGTAAATTATGACAATAGTAGAACAATCTGACAGTAAAAAGTCTATCTCAGCAATTATCATAACACAGATATTAATTATAATAAATAGTCCTTTGTAAACGTAGATATGGATCTGGTGAGCATCTGTTCTTCTGAAATTACCTTAGACTGCTTTCAGGTGGACTTCTTATGGGAGATGTTTCTCTGCAGTATGCTTTTAAAAGTGTTTTAGACTGCTTTCAGGTGGACTTCTTATGGGAGATGTTTCTCTGCAGTATCCTTTTAAAAGTGTCTATAAGACAGAACAAGGAGATATTTCAGGGGGGTGAGTACATTGGAGCAGTAAAATGGATCAGTGAACACAGAGCATTTCTGGTTTACAGATAAGCAACAGTAAATTATGACAATAGTAGAACAATCTGACTGTAAAAAGTCTATCTCAGCAATTATCATAACACAGATATTAATTATAATAAATAGTCCTTTGTAAACGTAGATATGGATCTGGTGAGCATCTGTTCTTCTGAAATTACCTTAGACTGCTTTCAGGTGGACTTCTTATGGGAGATGTTTCTCTGCAGTATGCTTTTAAAAGTGTCTTAGACTGCTTTTAGGTGGACTTCTTATGGGAGATGTTTCTCTGCAGTATGCTTTTAAAAGTGTCTATAAGACAGAACAAGGAGATATTTCAGGGGGGTGGGTACATTGGAGCAGTAAAATGGATCAGTGAACACAGAGCATTTCTGGTTTACAGATAAGCAACAGTAAATTATGACAATAGTAGAACAATCTGACAGTAAAAAGTCTATCTCAGCAATTATCATAACACAGATATTAATTATAATAAATAGTCCTTTGTAAACGTAGATATGGATCTGGTGAGCATCTGTTCTTCTGAAATTACCTTAGACTGCTTTCAGGTGGACTTCTTATGGGAGATGTTTCTCTGCAGCATGCTTTTAAAAGTGTCTTAGACTGCTTTCAGGTGGACTTCTTATGGGAGATGTTTCTCTGCAGTATGCTTTTAAAAGTGTCTTAGACTGCTTTCAGGTGGACTTCTTATGGGAGATGTTTCTCTGCAGTATGCTTTTAAAAGTGTCTATAAGACAGAACAAGGAGATATTGCAGGGGGTGGGTACATTGGAGCAGTAAAATGGATCAGTGAACACAGAGCATTTCTGGTTTACAGATAAGCAACAGTAAATGATGACAATAGTAGAACAATCGGACAGTAAAAAGTCTATCTCAGCAATTATCATAAGACAGATATTAATTATAATAAATAGTCCTTTTTAAACGTAGATATGGATCTGGTAAACATCTGTTCTTCTGAAATTACCTTAGACTGCTTTCAGGTGGACTTCTTATGGGAGATGTTTCTCTGCAGTATGCTTTTAAAAGTGTCTATAAGACAGAACAAGGAGATATTTCAGGGGCGTGGGTACATTGGAGCAGTAAAATGGATCAGTGAACACAGAGCATTTCTGGTTTACAGATAAGCAACAGTAAATTATGACAATAGTAGAACAATCTGACAGTAAAAAGTCTATCTCAGCAATTATCATAACACAGATATTAATTATAATAAATAGTCCTTTGTAAACGTAGATATGGATCTGGTGAGCATCTGTTCTTCTGAAATTACCTTAGACTGCTTTCAGGTGGACTTCTTATGGTAGATGTTTCTCTGCAGTATGCTTTTAAAAGTGTTTTAGACTGCTTTCAGGTGGACTTCTTATGGGAGATGTTTCTCTGCAGTATCCTTTTAAAAGTGTCTATAAGACAGAACAAGGAGATATTTCAGGGGGGTGAGTACATTGGGGCAGTAAAATGGATCAGTGAACACAGAGCATTTCTGGTTTACAGATAAGCAACAGTAAATTATGACAATAGTAGAACAATCTGACAGTAAAAAGTCTATCTCAGCAATTATCATAACACAGATATTAATTATAATAACTAGTCCTTTGTAAACGTAGATATGGATCTGGTGAGCATCTGTTCTTCTGAAATTACCTTAGACTGCTTTTAGGTGGACTTCTTATGGGAGATGTTTCTCTGCAGTATGCTTTTAAAAGTGTCTATAAGACAGATCAAGGAGATATTTCAGGGGAGTGGGTACATTGGAGCAGTAAAATGGATCAGTGAACACAGAGCATTTCTGGTTTACAGATAAGCAACAGTAAATTATGACAATAGTAGAACAATCTGACAGTAAAAAGTCTATCTCAGCAATTATCATAACATGGATATTAATTATAATAAATAGTCCTTTGTAAACGTAGATATGGATCTGGTGAGCATCTGTTCTTCTGAAATTACCTTAGACTGCTTTCAGGTGGACTTCTTATGGGAGATGTTTCTCTGCAGTATGCTTTTAAAAGTGTCTATAAGACAGAACAAGGAGATATTTCAGGGGGGTGGGTACATTGGAGCAGTAAAATGGATCAGTGAACACAGAGCATTTCTGGTTTACAGATAAGCAACAGTAAATTATGACAATAGTAGAACAATCTGACAGTAAAAAGTCTATCTCAGCAATTATCATAACACAGATATTAATTATAATAAATAGTCCTTTGTAAACGTAGATATGGATCTGGTGAGCATCTGTTCTTCTGAAATTACCTTAGACTGCTTTCAGGTGGACTTCTTATGGGAGATGTTTCTCTGCAGTATGCTTTTAAAAGTGTCTATAAGACTGCTTTCAGGTGGACTTCTTATGGGATATGTTTCTCTGCAGTATGCTTTTAAAAGTGTCTTAGACTGCTTTCAGGTGGACTTCTTATCGGAGTTGTTTCTCTGCAGTATGCTTTTAAAAGTGTCTTAGACTGCTTTCAGGTGAACTACTTATGGGAGATGTTTCTCTGCAGTATGCTTTTAAAAGTGTCTATAAGACTGCTTTCAGGTGGACTTCTTATGGGAGATTTTTCTCTGCAGTATGCTTTTAAAAGTGTCTTAGACTGCTTTCAGGTGGACTTCTTATGGGAGATGTTTCTCTGCAGTATGCTTTTAAAAGTTAATATATATAATAGAACTCACATGGACTAGAATATTATATTTATTGATATTTTTCATATTGCATTATTTCTGGAATGTGGGTTTAATCGCAACTCGGACTTCAAAACCGCAATGATTAAAATGTAACCTCAATGTTTGGTGACGTAATGATGACGGTCTCTTTTACTATTGGCTCTGTCCAAACCTACTACAGGTTTGAATAATTTATCATGTGCACGCCCGGAAATGCTATGTGCCGAAGCATGGTTTACAGATTTGGATTTCGGCCATGTCATTGCGGCCATTTCTAATTTAATCACTGTAACTCTTGCAAATTTGAAGCTCGCAGACATACAGGCTGTAGGACGGCCACTGAGGGCTTGGAATTTAATAAGGGAAACCTGCTTCAAAGTATCTTTCTTTGCATTGGTCAATGATTCTAGAAGGAAAAAAACATTTTTGAGAACATTTTAGAACATTTTTAAATGTGGGAGTTTTTTACAGAATTGACACTCCCAGGGTCTAAATTCTTGGAAGTTTTTTTCACAACTTTAAAATTAGGCTTCAAAATATGCTTCTAACACTTATTTAAGATTAGGGGTAAGAGAAATTAGTTTCCTTTTTCTTTAAATTTCTAAAGACTACACACATTTACATTTTGGGCTCTCAGAAATGTAACAATATTTAATATCATTAATCTTGGATATCTAAAGTTAGTTTACGTTTTAATATTGAAACAAATTTTCAGGTTTTAAATCATTTAGGTAGGAAGAGAAATTAGTTTGGAGTTGAATAATTTATATGAATTTTCCATTCTGTCAAAATTGTCATACATTTCAATTTTATGCTCTCAGAGATTTAACAATGGTTAATATCATACAACTTGAATATTTCAAGTTTATTTATTCTCTTAACATTGAAGCTAATTTTCAGATTTTGATTCCGTTAGGCAGGAAGAAATTAATTTAGATTTGGATAATTTATAGAAATGTTCCATGCTATCAGTCATCACACCACTTGGATTGGTTTCCTATATATATAATCCAAAACTGACCTAACTGATAATGAGGAAACTATGCTTCAAAGTAGGAAAACAAACATTTTTTAGAAGGTTTAAAAAATGTAAAATGTTGTATTTTTTTTAAACAAAATTTACGCCCACGGTCTAAATTCTTGAATTAGTCGAAAAAAAATATTTTTTTTTCACAACTTTTAAAATTATCTTTCTTTTTTTGCATTGGGCCTTGATTCTATAAGAAAAAAAATGTTTTGAGAAGATATTTGAAAATTTTAGAATTTTTGACAAAATCGACACCCTTGAAGTCTAAATTCTTGGCTGAGTTGATAAAAAAAAACTTTTTTTTACAATTTTGAAATTAAGCTTCAAAATATGTTTATATTTTGACACATGCAAAGGGGGTGTGGCCAAGCTAGCAAGGAGACCAGACACAGGTTCAGGGAGCTCCTAGGCCTGAAGTTAGTTTCTGGTCAAATTATGTCCATAAATGGCTTAATTGTACTGATATCGCATTGCCTCACACAGACAGGTGTTCTGTGATCATTTTGGTGCCAGATATGAGCTGTATAAGCCATTTCGTGCGGGACAAGTTGGAGGAAGGAAGGAGACTGTGTGCCAGAACAGTCTGTCGGTAAGCCGTGCAGTCATGGGCTTGGAGCTCCTGTCGTGCCCTGGGGATTGGGTTTGGGTGGTCCGCAGTGCACGGCTGGAGGAGAGAGGCAGATCAAGCTCCTGTCTGCAGCTTACGGGAGAGGAGAGGTGCTCCGTATTGGAGGAAGCGGCCTGTGTCCGAGCCCAGCGGAATACGGCGGCTATTAAACCCCGCCCAGGGAGGAATTCTGCATCAGGGGCATAGCTGGATTATCCATTAGGCCAACTAGGCAGCCGCCTTGGGGCGCTACCCTCTAAGGGGCACCGCTTAAAAGAAATTTTAAAAAAATTGGTTCCTTGCTTAAAAAAAACTAAATGCTGAAGTTTATAGACTGGCTAGTAGAGGGTAACCACCTAGAGATTCAACAGGAAAGGGAACTTACATACACAGAAAAGGAAAAAATGGGTCTGTGCATATCCTGCATAGTCACTCGCAGGGGCTCCTCCACTTCACTGCCTAGGGGCTACAAAAATGTAGATCCGGCACTGATCAGGGGGAGCTTGAGCCCAGTGAGTAGAGAGGCAAGTGTTAATAATCCCCAGACCCTTCAACTTCATGGTGGATATTACTGACCTCTGACCACAAGGCTGATATACTTTGGGGCAGCCATTTTGTTGAGCCACAAGGGGAATTGATCTGGTGGAGGCCATTTTGCAGCAACCAGAGGCTCTCAATTATAATATGCCTTCAATACCCATTCTTATAACTAAATAATTGAGACTGTGAGTCTGGGAAGGCAGTTCCTGATAGGCTCTGTGAACACCTGAAGCAGAAGGCCAGTGTGTGGAATATAAAGGGGCTAAGGAAAAAAATACATATTAGAGTTCCCACCATTTTGGATGTTATATAAGTTTCAGTGCAAAATTTCCCTTAAGGCACCTTTATTAAAGGGATATCCTCAGAGCATGATTATGGGATATGTAAAGTGCTTGGGGCAGTGTCCTTATCTTTAATATAACAAAGGACTGTAATTTGCTTCTTATCACAGAAACTGGAAAAGAGGCACATGGTTACTGTAGAAGTATAGAACAGAAGATCACAGTTCATCTTCAGCAGCACTGTTGTGTTCTGGTTGTCTACATACAAAATATCCCTTATATTAGTGAATGTGTTCATAGCCGGCTATCAATTCATCACACAGCAATGCAACCAAAATAACTTTTTCTTTTTTCTTTCTAGTTTAGCTTGGCCCATCGCAAATCATTATTATTATTATTATTATTATTATTGTTTATTTGTAACGCGCCAACATATTCCGTAGAGCTATACATAAGTTAAGTTACAGGCAATGACAAGTTAAAGATTCATACATTGCAAAGAGTGGATGGCCCTGTCTTTGAGCTTGGAATCCAGTGTCCATAGCGCTTTCCCTAAAGCACCGCAGGATTGACTTACAATCTAAAGGTTAAAGTTTGTATGTGGTACAGTAGGGAGAGAGTAGTGCTGAGCAGTGCTGAGCATGTTAGGGAGGAAGGTTATAGGCTTCTTTAAAGAGGTGTGTTTTTATTGATGTTTTGAAGGATTTAAGGCTGGAGGATAGTCTGGTGAAGCGAGGCAAGGAGTTCCAGAGAATAGGGGCAGCGCAAGAAAAGTCCTGGAGGCGGGAGTGAGAGGAGATGACAAGAGTGGTAGAAAGAAGAAGGTCGTTAGCAGAACGAAGAGGGCATGTGGGGGAGTATTTGGAGATGAGAGCAGAGATGTATGGGGGTGCGCTGTTGTTGAGGGCTTTATAAGTTAGGGTCAAGATTTTAAACTTTATTCTGGAGGCTAAGGGAAGCCAGTGGAGTGATTGACAAAGAGGAGCTGCCGACACTGAACGATGTGTACTGAAGATGAGTCTGGCGGAGGCATTTATTATGGATTGAAGTGGGGAGAGGCGAGTGATGGGTAGGCCAACAAGGAGCGAGTTGCAATAGTCAAGACGAGAAATGATAAGAGAGTGTATTAGAATCTTAGTAGTGTCTTGTGTAAGGTAATGGCGTATTTTGGATATGTTTTTTAGATGGAAAAGACAGGATTTGGTTAGAGACTGTATGTGTGGGATGAAAGAGAGGGCAGGGAACAGGGCGGAATGGAGGCGCCGGAAGTGACGCGCACGCCAGTGTGAGACTGCCGTGTCAAACTGCATGGGGGACGGATGCCGGAGATACACGTCTCTTTCCTGCACAGAGCCAACGCTAATGCTCTAAGTAATGGAGTAAGACTGCAAAAGCGGCGAATTTGAAAAGAGCCTGTCAATGTTCTAATGTGGAAGCGGACAGCCATAATAGCCACACAAGCCAGGAATGCCCCCTTCCAGGTTAGATCCCGAAGGTATATAAAAATTCTGGGTGATTTAATTAATAGAAACTGGTGTGGTAAGTAAGGAGTGAAAAATAAAACCCTACGGGGGGTCATAACAATGTGGAGATAGGAAAAAAAAAAAAAAAAAAACCTCACCAAGACATCAGCTGGAGGTGTGCTACGTTGAATAACGTTATACTCACGCCATTCTCACGCCACATTCACAGTCCTACATAGTAGGAGCCCAGAAAAGAGCTACCTGGCAAGGATATAATATATAAGAAGCCAGCATTGCAGGCATATAACCTGTCTTTCCCCTACCCACCTTCCATATCGTACACTAAAGGACTGTGTTTGGAGCACGGGAAGTAAGGGTGACGAGTGAAAGCTGAAGAGGTGCCAGTAGCGCTGCGGGCTGGATCTGTTCCGTTTTGCCTGGGAGGAAGGGTAAGTGGCTTGGCTGTGGCTGATACCGCCGTTTATTCCTATATTCTATGGTATATAGCTATGCTGTATAAAGGAAAATATCTTCTTCTTCTTCTATAATAAGTGGACATTGGTATATTAAATATCCCTTGTAAAAAGATCAAGAGGAAAAGTGGTTCAGGAGCCCCCACCCCAAACAAAGGAGAAAGAGGGGTAAGGAAAGAGAGAAAGGAGGGGAAGGGAGGAGGAGGGAAAAGGAAAAAAAGAGGAAAAAAAAAAATATATATACCCCCCCCAAAGTGGACTACTAAAACAAACCATAAACTGAAAATCCTGAAGAATAAGAAGACTATAATCATCTTAAAAATTATTTAAACCTGCTATTTGGAGAGTTGAATATATATATCTCTACCTATTGTTAAAAATTAAACAAAAAGAAAAGAACTATTTGCCTAAGAGAAGGAAGGAGGGAGAAAAGAGAGCAAAGGTGTGGAGGCTAAAGGGTCTGAAGTGAAGAAGAAAAAGGAGGAGAGAGGAGAAGAAAGAGAGAGAGAGAAGGGGGAGAAGGAAACTTTAAAGTAAAAACAAGTGGACTACAAAAGCTTAATAATGTCCAATAAAAAAAGTAATACAATTAATAAAACAAAGCTAAAGGAGAAAATAAAAGATTCAACAAAACAAGCAAACTTCTTTTCCCCTAGAAATAAAGGAAATACCTCAGACTCCTCTCACACGGATAACAGTTTAGACCCTATAGAAAACCAATACTGTGAAAAACCCTCTCAGGAAAATCTGGAAGACGATTCCACTCAAGAAGAGGAAACACTTACATGCTCTAAACTAAAATCTATCCTGAAAGAATTTCAAGTTAACTTGACAAGAGACCTTTCAAAACAAATGTCTGAAATTACTGAATCTATTAACAATATATCTTTGAGAATTGAAGCCAATGAAAATGTATGCGATAAAATTATAACGGACAATAATGCCATCCTCAATTGTTTATCTGACTTAGAAAATAAAAATGAGGAACTCTATACAAAAATCAATAATTTGGAAAATAGAGCTAGAAAGAATAATTTGCGCTTAAGAGGGATACCTGAAACACTCCAAGGAGAAGATCTGGAGTCATATGTTAAAGGATTGTTTAACCATTTGGTACCGGAAGTAGAGAAAGATCAATGGAAAATGGATGAACTGTTCAGACTTCCTCTAGCAAAAACAATGGACAAATCTATACCTAGAGACATTATATCAAAATTACATTTTTTTTCTTCAAAGGATTTGGTCTTAAAAAACGCCTTCTTAAAGAAACAGCTAGACCACCCATATGACAATATAAAAATATTTCAAGATTTATCAACGTATACATTGGGGAAAAGAAGGGAATTTACACAAATCACTAGAACACTTAGGTTAAAAGAAATTAGATATAAATGGGCTCAGCCAGCAGGTTTATTAATTTACAAAAATTCAAAATGGGTTAAAACAAACTCAGCCCATGAAGCTATAGAAATATTAAAGGAATGGGATATACATATAGACAGTAATATAGAGGTAGCTAAAAAATTAGATCTGAAAGCAGGAAACTTAGATTGGAAAAAGAAAAAAAATCTTATATAATCCCCGGCAACTGTAGAATTGAGACATGGGTACTTGAACATATGGGAGTAGGAAGTTTAATGCAAGGTATAGAGAATAATAATAAGCTCACATACTGGTAGTAGGGGTGGGGGGACAGACAAATACCGGTTAACATAAAGATTATTAAATAAAAGGGCCACAGTTAGAGGGTCATAATGATTTTTTCTTCTGATGGAATATAAGTCAAAATGGTTGGGTGAGAGATAGACATTGTCAAACACAAAGATCTCTATAAAGAAATCATAGGTAGAGAATCACGTTTTTACGAGTTTGAGATAAAATTTTAAAACATTAATGTTTCACATAAAATTTAACTAAATTAGTCAGATGAGATAAGTAAACAAATTTTTTACATTTGAAGAAGTAAAATAGTTGGAATAGTAATTGATAATAATCAATGAAGACTAGAGATATTCACTGGGATAGTTCACTTGTAAATTATTATCTACAGATTAGAAACTGCACTGAACACTATATGGAAACATTGGATAAGAAAATCAATAGTAGGGTGTAGCAATTAAATTAAGATTGGTTATATTCACTTTGATAAATAACTGGCAGGCAAGTGCCTCCAGAAGAGAAATTGCACCGTATAATATAGGATATTTTAAAAGACAATCAAGGGGATAAATAGAATCACATAGAGAAGACCCCATTGACTCTTGTAAAAATGTTTTTCACTGAGATAGTTCACTTGTAAATTATTATGTACAGAATGGAAACTACACTGAACACTATACGGAAACACTGGATAAGAAAATCAATAGTAGGGTGTAGCAACTAAATTAAGATTGGTTATACGCACTTTGATAAATAACCGGTAGGCAAGTGCCTCCAGGAATTGCACTATATAATATAGGATATTTTAAAAGAAATCTAAGGGGATAAATAGAATCACATAGAGAAGACTCCCTTGACTCCTATAAAAATGTTTACCTCATGATATCCTTTTCTCCTCGGATAGTTGAAATTTAATAAACACTTTCCGTTCTCAGATGGTATGGGCATAATCAGAACTGTGTAGATATGATTATAGGGGGGGAAGCCAAATTTAAGTAAAAAACAGATAATATTATAATATATGCTTGGGGAGATTCTCCCCCCTAGTCTGTCCGAGGAACAAAGGATAATCACTATAAGGGTGGTCTGTAGCAAACGTATTATAGTGTTTATGTCCCCCTGAACCCTTATTTTAAAAAAATTTTTGGTACCCTAGTTCTCACCCCCTCGCTCAGTAACAGAGCGATATATTTTTCACTTCCCGAGAGCAAATGCGTCTTGCTAAAGATCAGCTGACTTCCTTTGTTAAGTTACAGCTGGTCTTGAGACAACCCCTACATCCTTGTAGGGTGGTCCTTCAGTGTGTTTACCTTTTTTTTTTTTTTTTTTTTTTTCTTTTCCTTTCTTTCCCTCTCTCTCTCTCTTTCTCTCTCGCGTGTTAGGGAAGTAATCGAGGAACAGTACATATACTCTTTTAACAAATTAAAATGCAAATAAAAATAATTTCACATAATGTTAATGGTCTCAATTCTCCACCTAAAAGAAAAACGGCCTTTTTAGAGTATTATAAACTAAATGCGGAAATTCTTTGTTTGCAAGAAACACATTTAAAACAGGAAAATTTAAAATATATGAATAATACAAAATATGTGAATAGAATAGACTCTACCTTTAAGAAAAAATCAAAAGGAGTTTCTATCTTATTTAAAAATAGCTTGAAACTAGTAGAAGAAGGGAGTAAGATAGACCCAGAGGGCAGATATATTATATGGACCGGTCAGATCGACGGGTGTCTAATAACATTGGTTAATACCTACCTACCAAATAAAGGTCAAATAGGTTTCCTTAGGAAACTGCTCAAAGAAGTTAATAAAATTAAAGGAGGTTTGTTAATAATATGTGGCGATTTCAATATGACATTCGACGATAACTTAGATAAACAAATAGTTGGATCAAAGAAACTGATGCCACAAACAAATTGTATCTCAAAAGCTTTTCGTAAAATTAAGGAAGATAATAATCTGATAGACTCATGGAGGATCTTACATCCAGGTGTACGGGAATATACCCACTTCTCATATAGACATAACTCATTTTCCAGAATAGATTATATATTAACTGATCTTCCAACGTTAAAAGTAATTAAAAAGATAAATATCCACCCTACACCATGGTCAGATCACTCTTTAAATGAATTAATTATACAAGATTTAAATATAAACACCCAAACAAAAAAGAGTAGTTGGAAGATGGATTCCTGGCTCCTGAAGGATGAAGAATTTGTGGCATACTTGAAAAAAGAAACACTGGAATTTTTGAAAATCAACAAGCCATCCGTGAATTCAAATATAACCTTGTGGTGTACGTATAAAGCATATATGAGGGGTATATTTATTGCTAAAACAGCTGAAATGAATAGGTCAAGAGGTAAGTCTCTAAGGACTCTCTACCTGGATTTAAACAAGATGAAAGATATCTTTAGGGAGACATCAAATAGTGAAAATAGTAAAGCAATAAAAGATATAAATAATCAAATTCAGAAGATTCTCCAGCTTCAATCAGATAAAATACTATGGAAATTTCAGCAGACACAATTTTTTGAAGGGGGCAAATCAGGGAAATTTCTGGCTAATAAATTGAAGAAACAGTACATTACAAATAACATCGAAAAAATTCTAGATCTTAATAATATCCCTCAAACGCATCCAGACAAAATAGGATTGGTATTCCAGGATTATTATAGCAACCTATATAATCTAGAGAAAGATCATCAACTAATTAAGCCAGGAATAGAAGAGATTAAACAATATCTAGACAGTATAAAATTCCCCAAAGTATCGGAAGCCCAACTTACTTCCCTGAATAAGCAAATAGAAAGTATGGAGATATCTGAAATTGTGTCCAAAAATAAAAAAAATAAAACTCCTGGGGTAGATGGATTTAATAACTTATTTTATCGATTTTTAAGTAAAGAACTAAACAGTACTCTATGTAACCTCTTTAACGAGATAAAACAAGAAGTAAGGATTCCATCAGAATTAACGGAAATAAGAATAATTAATATATTAAAACAAGGGAAAAATCCTGAAGATTATAAAAACTATCGCCCAATCTCCTTAATTAACGTTGATATTAAAATTTATTCTAAAATCTTGGCCAATAGATTAAGCAAGATTATACCTTCCCTAATTCATTTAGACCAAACAGGTTTCATCTCGAATAGACAAGCGTCGGACAATACTAGGCGTCTGTTAGACATCTTGTACTATATAAAAAAAAAGAGGATCTCCTCCCTGACCCTGTCATTAGATGCAGAGAAAGCCTTTGACAGTCTCAGGTGGGACTTCCTAGAGAGTGTTCTGGAGAGTTTCGGCCTAAAAAGTTTTGCGTCAACAGCAATAAAACCCCTCTATGTAAATACTATAGCACATATTTCATCTTCACAATTTAGTTCTGGTAAATTTTTAATATCAAACGGTACTCGTCAGGGTTGTCCACTGTCACCATTGCTCTTTGTCTTATTTCTCGAACCTTTATTGATTAAAATTAGAGACTCGGCAGAAATAAGAGGGATCGAAATAGGACAAGAGGAATATAAAATAATGGCATATGCGGATGATATTATTATAACAATAACAAACCCTGAACACTCTTGTAGAGCACTTCAGACCAGCCTGGAGGAATTTGGTAAATTTTCCTATTTTAAAATTAACCAACAGAAAACCGAAGTTCTGACCCATAACATTCCATTAGAAGAAAAAAATAGGTTAATGGATGCATATTCCTACTGCTGGAAGTCCTCCCATATAATACACCTGGGGGTAAAATTCCCAGACTATATAAAAAATATCTTTAAAGATAATTATAATGATATATCGAAACAAATAAGAAAACAGGTGAATGATTGGAGATCTATACAGCTACCATGGTTATCTGGAATAAACGCAGTTAACATGAGTTTAATTCCTAAAATTACATATATAATGAGATGTCTTCCAGGTAAAATACCGGTTTACTGTATAAAGAACATTCAAGACATAATAGATGACTATATTTATCTGGGGAAAAAACCAAGAATTAAAAAATCTACTATATGCAAGAAATTGGAGAAAGGGGGTCTAAATGCTCCCTCTATTAAAGAGTTAAATAAAAAAAATATTTTAACACAAGCAGCCGGATATAATTATAAACAAAATAGTCCTAGATGGTTAACATTAGAGGATTCCCTATCGGGTAGAATCCCAATAGATAATATATTATGGACTTCCGAGTACAAACAGAAGGGGAATTTAGAATTGCCTCCTAATATTAAATATATTATCAACATATGGCACAAAAATAAAATAAAATTATCAATAGTGCAGTCCCCTTCTTTGGCAGCTCCAATAGATTTCCTTAAAAATAATTAGAATGGATTATTTCTATCCCTACTAAAACTATATAATATTAGAAAAGTAGGAGACCTATTTGAAAAAGGAAACTTAATGGAATTGAAAAGACTCAAAAAGAAATTTAATATAGATAAAATTACCTGGTTAGACTATGAAGGTCTACAAAGACACCTTACTTCCCTAGGATACAAAAATATTAATATGAATAAAATCTGGAAAATGGAAGAGTATTTAATCAAAGATGAATCGTCACACATTATTTCCAAATTCAGTAATATAATTGATGAAAACACTCCCTTTGAAAAGAGTGTGGGTATATTAACCTGGGAAGATGACTTGAAAATCATAATACTGGCGGAAGATTGGACAAAAATTTTTAGTATTGTTAAGAAATCATCAATTAATTCTTCATACAATGAAATGATGGTCAAGTTAATCCATAGATGGTACTACGTCCCTTATAGATTAAAAACAATATATAACAACCTAGATGGCCTATGTTGGAAACAATGCGGTCTATCAGGCACAACTATTCATATGTGGTGGGATTGCAAAAAAATTAAAATATTCTGGACGAAAGTAAGTAAAGAACTTTCGGTTCTTATTGGTAAACAAATTCCTTGTAATCCGATAATATTTATTTTACACTCACAAATGGAAATCTTCCCATTAGGAGAAAGATTATTAATATCACACATTTGCCTAGTTGCTAAAGGGTTATTATTGAAATATTGGAAACAACCACAAGTACCCTCCTGGAAAGAATTAGAGAACACTATCTCAAAAAATAGAGAATTGATGAAACTAGAACCGCTAGTTAATTCCCGAGATAATATCCCTAAGGCCACTCGTATAATAAAATGGCAGCTCTGGGACCAATATTTAATATCAAGCTAGATAAATGGGGGCGATGAGATAGCTATTGACAATGTTCCCGCGACGAATACCAAGGGAGAGGTAAGGTGAGAGAGAGTGAAATTTCCTTTTTTTTTTTTTTTTTTTCCTTTTTTTTTTTTTTTTCTTCTCCTTTTTTCTTTTCTCCTCTTTTTTCCCTTTTTCCCCCTCCTTTGTTTTCTGTTGATTGTAAAGTTTAAACTGGAGAGATATCAGATATGTGTATACTCGTGTATTGCCTATTATTCTCTCTTGTATGGTGTTTATGAAAAAGATAAAAATAAACAAAAAACAAAAAAAAAAAGAAAGAGAGGGCAGGGTCCAGTAGAACCCCGAGACAACGGGCTTGGGAGGTGGGAGTGATGATGGCGTTGTTGACAGAGAGAGAGATGTGAGGAATTGAAGCTGTAGTAGAGGTTGGGAAGATTAAGAGTTCAGTCTTAGACATGTTGAGTTTCAGATGGTGGGTGGACATCCAAGAGGATATACTAGAGAGGCAGTCGGAGACGTGTGCTAGAAGAGAGGGGGATAGATCTGGTGCTGAGAGATAGATTTGGGTGTCGTCTGCATAGAGATGGTACTGGAACCCAAAAGAGTTTATTAGGGTGCCGAGTGAGGATGTGTAGATGGAGAAGAGGAGGGGGCCTAGGACTGATCCTTGGGGTAAGCAAATAGAAAGGGGGTGAGGAGAAGAAGATGTGCCGGAGAAGGAGACGCTGAATGATCGTTCTTGGAGGTATGATGAGAACCATAAGAGAGCAGTGTCTCGAATGCCGAGGGAGGAGAGAATGTGGAGTAGAATTGAATGGTCAACTGTGTCAAAGGCGGCAGAGAGATCCAGGAGAAGCAAAATAGAAAAGTGGCCTTTCGACTTGGCGGTGAGCAGGTCATTGGTGACTTTTATGAGGGCTGTCTCAGTGGAGTGTTGGGGCCGAAAGCCGGATTGGAAAGTGTCCAGAAGAGAGTTAGAGGAGATGAAACTGGTGAGGCGGTTATAGACGAGCCGCTCCAGCAGTTTGGAAGCCAGGGAAAGTAGAGAGATAGGGCGATAGTTAGATGCAATGTCAGAATCGGATGAGGGTTTCTTGAGAGTGGGTGTAATTATGGCATGTTTTAGAGATGATGGAAATGTGCCAGTGTTTAGGGAAAGGTTGAAGATATGTGTGAGAGCTGGGATAAGTGTAGTAGAGAGGGGAGGGATGAGCTGAGATGGAATAGGATCTGAAGGACAGGTAGTGAGGTGAGAGGTGGGGGGGAGGGACTAGATATAAGTAATGGGGTAGAAAGTGTAGAGGGTATAAGGGATGAATTAACAACTCATAGGGGAGGAGATGGGGGATGGGGTAGTATAGTCAATATGGAGGTAGTAATAAGTAATTCAAGTACAGTGGCAGGCACTTCAGAACTACAGACTCATAACATAAGGTGTATGCTTGCTAATGCCAGAAGCTTGCCAGGAAAAATGGGAGAGTTAGAATTATTAGCAATTAATGAAAAATGGGATTTAATAGGCATTACAGAAACATGGTGGGATGAATCTCATGACTGGACTGTTAATCTGGATGGTTATAACCTATTTAGGAAAGATAGAGGCAATGGTAAACGAGGAGGAGGGATTTGTCTGTATGTTAAGCCTGAATTTAAGGCTATAGTCAGAGAAGATATTTATGGTGGACCTAGTGATAAAGTTGAATGTTTGTGGGTAGAGTTAAATAGCGGAGCAGCAAATTCCAAAAGAATATTAGTAGGAGTATGCTATAAACCCCCAAATATAGCTGAAAGTGAGGAAATACAATTATTGTTACAGATTGGAAATGCAGCTAAGCACGGGCAAGTTCTAATAATGGGAGATTTTAATTACCCTGAAATAAACTGGATAAATGAGACCAGCAGTTCAGCTAAGGGGAGCAGGTTCTTGAGTACACTCAGGGATCATTATCTGGCCCAGGTTATACAGGAGCCTACTAGAAATGAAGCTATCTTAGATTTACTCATTACAAATAATATTGATATTGTATCAAATGTTGAAATAGGGCAACCTTTGGGAAACAGTGATCACAACACAGTCTCATTTGAGATTGAATTAAAAAAACAACATTTTAATGGGCCAACAAAAACTCTTAATTTTAAAAGGGCAGATTTTAACGGTCTAAGGGCAGCAATACAAAGTATAGACTGGGACAGAGAACTGATAGGTAAAAACACTGAACATAAATGGACAACATTTAAATCCTTACTAAATATACATACACATCGGCATATACCGTGTGGGAATAAAAGTAAAAGGAGTAAATCACAACCCATGTGGCTTAACAATGATTTAAAGATCAAGATACGGAGTAAAAAACAGGCATTTAAATTATACAAACAAGAGGGGACAGAGACTGCTTTACGGGAATACAAGGAAATCAACAAGGCTTGCAAAAGCGCGATTAGACTGGCTAAAATAGAAAATGAAAAATTAATTGCAAAAGAGAGTAAGACTAACCCTAAAATATTTTTTAAGTATATTAATGGGAAGAAGGCGAGGAAGGAAGCTATAGGAACATTACAACGTGAAACAGGCTGTCTGAAAATTAGTGACCAGGAAAAGGCAGATGAGCTAAATAGGTTCTTTTCCTCGGTATACACAAGGGAGGTACCAGTGGTTGGAACACTGCGACATAATGGGGCAACACTACTTTTGCCAAATAATTGGTTAACACAGGAAGTAATCCAAAAGAGGTTGGAAAAAATAAATGTTAATAAAGCCCCGGGTCCTGATGGAATACATCCAAGGGTACTAAGGGAACTGGGTTCTGTAATAGCCAAACCATTATATTTAATTTTTCAAGATTCACTCAACACAGGGTCTCTACCAGATGACTGGAGAAAAGCTGATGTGATACCTATATTTAAAAAGGGAGCAAGAGCAAATCCGGGGAATTATAGACCAGTGAGCCTCACTTCTGTAGTGGGGAAGCTTTTAGAAGGGTTAATAAGGGATAATATACAAGAATATGTATATTTGAACAGGATTATAAGTAGGAGTCAACATGGGTTTATGAGGGATAGGTCATGTCAAACAAATCTAATTAGTTTCTATGAGGAGGTTAGTAGGAACCTGGATCAAGGCAACTCAGTGGATGTAGTCTTTTTGGATTTTGCAAAGGCTTTTGATACAGTGCCACATGGGAGACTATTGGGCAGACTAAGGGATACAGGAATTGCAGTAAATATCTGCTCATGGATTGAGAGCTGGCTAAAAGACAGGAAGCAAAGGGTTGTTGTAAATGGAACATACTCCGATTGGACTAATGTGGTAAGTGGGGTTCCTCAGGGTTTAGTATTAGGTCCTCTCCTTTTTAATATATTTATTAATGACTTAGAGGTAGGATTGGAGTGTGGTGTCTCCATTTTCGCTGATGACACAAAGTTGTGCAAGGTAATTAAATCAGAAAATTATGTGCTTTCCCTCCAAGGGGATTTACATAAAATTGAGGAATGGGCATCTAAATGGCAGATGAGATTTAATACAAATAAATGTAAGGTTATGCATCTGGGAAGGAAAAATAGCCATGCAATTTATAATCTTAATGGAGCAAATCTAGGTGTATCAGATATTGAAAGGGATTTGGGAGTGCTTGTGGACAACCACCTAGGTAACAGTGCTCAAAGCCAAGCAGCAGCTGCAAAGGCAAATACATTTTTTGTGCCAAGAGGTTTTCAACTGACAAGAGGACATCCCTTGAGGTTAGAAGTAAAAAGATTCCACCTTAAAGAAAGAAAAGGTTTCTTCACAGTAAGGGTTGGTTAATCTGTGGAATTCTCTACCAGAGGAGGTGGTGACAGCGGATTCGATAGATAACTTTAAAAGGGGACTAGATTTATTTCTAATTAAAAAGGGTATTCAGGGTTATCATGGATAATTAGAGAGACAGTAATGATCCAAATTTAACATTTCCCCTTTAGACAATTGGCTAAGTCTCGTTTTTTTTTTTGTTTTTTTTTTCTATTTACCTTCCTCTGGACTAATTAATAATAATAAAAAAAAAAAAAAAAAACATTAAATAATTAATTAATAATTAATTAACAACTAATGAATTAATAGTTAATCCGCATATTGCAGATCAAAGGAGATCTTAAAAGGTTGAACTTGATGGACTGAAAGTCTTTTTTCAACCTTAAATACTATGGGCCTCATTCTATTATCGGCCGTAAATCGGCCGTAAGGCTGCGATTCCTTGCGAGGGTTCAGTTAACTCGCGATTCTATTATACGGCCCCGCAAGGATCTCCTTTTACGGCCGGCCGCATATCTTGGAACCGGCCGTAATCTGTGAAATATAAAAACTGAAAAATAAATTCAAGCCTGCACTGTACAGCTCTGTAAATGCTAGGGATCATATTGGGGGACATGAGGATTAAAAGGAACCCACTCTCAAGCTTGCACATCTGCCCAAACCCGAGTTCAAATTAACTGTTTATTTGCCGGCTGCGGCGGGGGTGTGTCTGAGGTGCTCCAAGCACTCTGGACTTTTTACATGTATATTTTACGGATATTAAAAATAAAATATTTTACGGATTTGAGTACAGGATAATTATGTGCTATTTTTTCTAACACCTAAAATCCCTTTATAGTCTTCTCAAAGTGCAGGATGGCTTTATTTGAGCTATTTTATGTGCTTAATTGGTGCTAGCGAGACCTTTTTCCTGCAAGTAACTGCGGCTTGTTTTTAGCCTTGCAGAGAGGTTTCCCGGAGCAATTGAATTGCAAGAGATAGCAAGGCACCGGCCGCAAGCCTGCCGGAATCCCCGGCCGTAAGGGAATAGAATAGCCGAATAGCTTGCGGCCGGTCCTTGCGGCCCCGCAACGGCTGCGGCCGATAATAGAATGAGGCCCTATGTAACTATGTAACTATATTAGGATGGAGACTTCATCTTCTGTTGCAGGGGTAAAGTAGTCCAGAGTGGCTGTGGGAATGGAAGGGGGGTAGATTGGGTGTTGTTGGTTAGTTGAGTTAGTTGAGAGAGTGAAGTGTGTGAGCCACGGTGAGAGGAGAGTTCATTGTGGATAGATTGAATTTTATGTGTAAAATGGTTGGCAAAGTTTTCAGTCGTGAGACAGGAAGGGATGGGTAGAGGTGGTGGGCGAAGGAGAGTATTGAAAGTGGCAAAAAAACGTTTTGGGTTAGAGGACAGAGTTGATATTAGTGATGTAAAGTACTGCTGTAGGAACGTAGCATAAACTTGTAGTGAAGGAAATCTGCTGCGGAGCGTGAATGTAACGTGTGTGTGTGTAGTGTGCCATGGTTGTGGATGAGATTGAGGGCGTCTGGGTGTAGTTATGGGGGCAAGGGTGTCAAGAGTGGAAGAGAGAGTAGAGTTGTAGTGTGTGGTGGCAGTGTCAGGGCAGTTGAGGTTGGTGATAGTGCTGAGAAGAGGTTGGAGCACAGTGGAGAGTTGTGTAGGGTCGAGTTCTAGCAGGTTTCTGTGGGTTATTGTGGCTGGGGTTGAAGAAGAGTGATGGGAGGAAGATGTGTTGAGGTTGAAGGTAAGGAGGTGATGGTCAGATAGAGGGAGAGGGTGGATGACTAGGTTGGAGGTGTGGGTAATATTGGTAAAAATAAGGTCAAGAGAGTGACCAGCATGGTGAGTTAAAGAATCTGTAAGTTGTGAGAGGCCGAGGGAAGAGGTGAGTGCAAGTAGTTTGGCGGCTGCTAAGGAGGTGAGGGTGTCAATGGCAATGTTGAAGTCGCCAAGTATCAGTGTGAGAATGTTGGAGGAAAGAAAGTGTGGGAGCCAGGCGGAAAAGTGATCGAGAAATTGAGAGGGAGTACCTGGGGGGCGATAGATTACAGCAACACGTAGAGAGATAGGAGAGAAGAGGCGGAAAGTATGAGCTTCAAAAGACGAAAATTGGAGGGATGGGACAGGGGGTATGAGGTGGAACGTACAGCGAGAAGAAAGTAATACACCCACACCACCACCTTGTTTGTTCCCAGGTCTAGGTGTGTGACTGAGGTGAAAACCCCCATGCGAGAGTGCTGCAGGGGAGGCAGTATCAGAAGAGGAAAGCCAGGTTTCAGTAAGAGCCAGTAGATTGAGGGAGTTGGTAGTGAAAAGGTTGTGAGTGAAAGTGAGTTTATTGCAGATAGATCGTGCGTTCCAGAGAGCACAGGAGAAAGGAAGAGTGGAAGGTTTGTGACAAGTGATGGGTATCAAATTCTGTGTTTTTCTGGTGTTTTCTGCCCTTGGAGTAGAGCGTGGCTGAAAGCAGGTAGAAATGAGGGAGGGACCTGGGTTAGGGGATATGTCTCCAGCAGCTAGCAGAAGGAGGAGTGAGAGTGAGAGAATATGGGAGTGGGACTTACAGTGATGTTTCTGCTTATGAGTGTTGGGGAGGGGATGAGATTGTGATTGGAGGAGAGAGAATAGCTCATGGGAGCAGAGAAGAGGAGAGGAAAGCAAGGAAGGTGAAATGGTTATAGTATTGGAGGTGTTATATGGATAGGCTGCAAATGATAGTCTGAGAGAGAGGCAGTAGAAGATGAGGAGGAGAAAAAAGTGAGAGAGCATTTCGACACAGTGTGTAGGTGTGGGGAGTAGATGAGATAAAGGTGTGAGAGTAAAAGAAAAATTGTTAGTGACCAAGATGGGAGAGTAGCTGGGTTGTGTGTAATTATATATATAATTTTTTTTTTTTTGTGTATTAAATTAGTTGAATAATTTGAAGAAGGTAAAGCTGAGTGAGCAGGTGTAAGTCAGATGAGTATCTATAAATTGAGACAACGCAAGGGTGGGAGAGCAGAGAGAGCAGTGTCTGTAGGAAGCCAGGTGAGTGTTTAAAGATGGATGCTGGAGGCTTGTAGCAGTGTCTGTAGGAAACCAGGTGAGTGTTTAAAGATGGATGCTGGAGGCTTGTAGCAGTGTCTGTAGGAAGCCAGGTGAGTGTTTAAAGATGGATGCTGGAGGCTTGTAGCAGTGTCTGTAGGAAGCCAGGTGAGTGTTTAAAGATGGATGCTGGAGGCTTGTAGCAGTGTCTGTAGGAAGCCAGGTGAGTGTTTAAAGATGGATGCTGGAGGCTTGTAGCAGTGTCTGTAGGAAGCCAGGTGAGTGTTTAAAGATGGATGCTGGAGGCTTGTAGCAGTGTCTGTAGGAAGCCAGGTGAGTGTTTAAAGATGGATGCTGGAGGCTTGTAGCAGTGTCTGTAGGAAGCCAGGTGAGTGTTTAAAGATGGATGCTGGAGGCTTGTAGCAGTGTCTGTAGGAAGCCAGGTGAGTGTTTAAAGATGGATGCTGGAGGCTTGTAGCAGTGTCTGTAGGAAGCCAGGTGAGTGTTTAAAGATGGATGCTGGAGGCGTGTAGCAGTGTCTGTAGGAAGCCAGGTGAGTGTTTAAAGATGGATGCTGGAGGCTGGAACAGAGAAGAGATTGTGAGATATAGTTTGTGGCTAGACCAGTATTTATGCATTTAAAAGGAGCATTTGTTGCAGACAGATAAGAAGGTGTGAAGGGGGCGGGGAGATGGTGGTGGAGAAATACAGTGTGAAAGCTTAAAATTTACCAGAGTAGTAATAAAGTTACTATGTGAACAAAAATTATATCAGATATGGATATTTATAATTAATGTTACAGGAGGATACAGTAGAGTCAAAGGTGAATCAATTAGATGGCTGTAGATACCTTGTAGCAGTGTCTGTAGGAAGCCAGGTGAGTGTTTAAAGATGGATGCTGGAGGCGTGTAGCAGTGTCTGTAGGAAGCCAGGTGAGTGTTTAAAGATGGATGCTGGAGGCGTGTAGCAGTGTCTGTAGGAAGCCAGGTGAGTGTTTAAAGATGGATGCTGGAGGCTGGAACAGAGAAGAGATTGTGAGATATAGTTTGTGACTAGACCAGTATTTATGCATTTAAAAGGAGCATTTGTTGCAGACAGATAAGAAGGTGTGAAGGGGGCGGGGAGATGGTGGTGGAGAAATACAGTGTGAAAGCTTAAAATTTACCAGAGTAGTAATAAAGTTACTATGTGAACAAAAATTATATCAGATATGGATATTTATAATTAATGTTACAGGAGGATACAGTAGAGTCAAAGGTGAATCAATTAGATGGCTGTAGATACCTTGTAGCAGTGTCTGTAGGAAGCCAGGTGAGTGTTTAAAGATGGATGCTGGAGGCTTGTAGCAGTGTCTGTAGGAAGCCAGGTGAGTGTTTAAAGATGGATGCTGGAGGCGTGTAGCAGTGTCTGTAGGAAGCCAGGTGAGTGTTTAAAGATGGATGCTGGAGGCTGGAACAGAGAAGAGATTGTGAGATATAGTTTGTGGCTAGACCAGTATTTATGCATTTAAAAAGAGCATTTGTTGCAGACAGATAAGAAGGTGTGAAGGGGGCGGGGAGATGGTGGTGGAGAAATACAGTGTGAAAGCTTAAAATTTACCAGAGTAGTAATAAAGTTACTATGTGAACAAAAATAATATCAGATATGGATATTTATAATTAATGTTACAGGAGGATACAGTAGAGTCAAAGGTGAATCAATTAGATGGCTGTAGACACCTTGAAGCAGTGTCTGTAGGAAGCCAGGTGAGTGTTTAAAGATGGATGCTGGAGGCTTGTAGCAGTGTCTGTAGGAAGCCAGGTGAGTGTTTAAAGATGGATGCTGGAGGCGTGTAGCAGTGTCTGTAGGAAGCCAGGTGAGTGTTTAAAGATGGATGCTGGAGGCTGGAACAGAGAAGAGATTGTGAGATATAGTTTGTGGCTAGTCCAGTATTTATGCATTTAAAAGGAGCATTTGTTGCAGACAGATAAGAAGGTGTGAAGGGGGCTGGGAGATGGTGCTGGAGAAATACAGTGTGAAAGCCTAAAATTTACCAGAGTAGTAATAAAGTTACTATGTGAACAAAAATTATATCAGATATGGATATTTATAATTAATGTTACAGGAGGATACAGTAGAATCAAAGGTGAATCAATTAGATGGCTGTAGATACCTTGTAGCAGTGTCTGTAGGAAGCCAGGTGAGTGTTTAAAGATGGATGCTGGAGGCTTGTAGCAGTGTCTGTAGGAAGCCAGGTGAGTGTTTAAAGATGGATGCTGGAGGCGTGTAGCAGTGTCTGTAGGAAGCCAGGTGAGTGTTTAAAGATGGATGCTGGAGGCTTGTAGCAGTGTCTGTAGGAAGCCAGGTGAGTGTTTAAAGATGGATGCTGGAGGCTTGTAGCAGTGTCTGTAGGAAGCCAGGTGAGTGTTTAAAGATGGATGCTGGAGGCTTGTAGCAGTGTCTGAAGGAAGCCAGGTGAGTGTTTAAAGATGGATGCTGGAGGCTTGTAGCAGTGTCTGTAGGAAGCCAGGTGAGTGTTTAAAGATGGATGCTGGAGGCTTGTAGCAGTGTCTGTAGGAAGCCAGGTGAGTGTTTAAAGATGGATGCTGGAGGCTTGTAGCAGTGTCTGTAGGAAGCCAGGTGACTGTTTAAAGATGGATGCTGGAGGCTTGTAGCAGTGTCTGTAGGAAGCCAGGTGAGTGTTTAAAGATGGATGCTGGAGGCTGGAACAGAGAAGGCAGATCTTAGGCAGTGATATTTGCCTTTTGTTCTTGATAATGTTGGTCTGAGCATTTTTAACCATGTAAATATACCCACACCTCCCAGCATAGGGGCACGCATAAGCACAAGTGGCATTCCAGCAATGATTGTTTATAAATCTTGAAAACATAAGCAAAGTAATAAAGAAAAAAAATAATAAAAAGGAAGAAAAAAAAAGCAAAAAAGCAAATGTTATATAAGTATAAGGAAAAAGTGGGAAAAAGAAAAAGGAAGCAAAAGGTAGAAAAGAAGAAAGAAAAATAGAAAAAAAAGGAAAAGTAAAGGAGAAAAGACAAAGAAAATGGGAAAAAAAGAAAAAGAGAAAATAAAAACTAAATAAATAAATAAAAAGGAACAGACAGAGGAGAATGGGGGAGAAGTGATGAAATGTGTTGAGGAGGCATGGCTGGTGGCTCCACTAGGCGTAACACAAAGAGTATCCAGGATTACTGTACATCTAAATCCAGTATGCACTCCTCACAACAATTTTCTGCAAATGTTGGTCACCTCCCAAAGCCAAGCATGGAGCTAACTGCTCCAAGCACGAAATTGGACATTCAAGCTGATTGGTTCGTTTAGAACTGAAATTAAAGAAGTGCAAAAGCAACATTCGATTTGTCTGCAGACATTAAAGCCATGGACTCCAAGTTGTCCAATTAGAAGTTTCTGCTCTGAAGACGATTAGTAGACAGTCACAACAACGTGTGAGTCATGAGTCTCAAAATTGTTTCCCATAATTTTCAGGGTTTAAATGAGCCAGTGAAGAGGGGGATTACTTTCAGAGAGTATCACTGGTTGGGGCTGACATTGTCTTTCTGCTGGTTCTGGCATACTGGGGGGATTTTTTTTCTCACATTTATCATGCTACCGAAAAAGAAAGGTGTTTCTATTTTGTTTAACCAAAGGCCTAATATTCAGCATACAAAAACAGTCAGAGACAGTGAAGAAAGGTACATTTTGGTGCAAGGGTCCATTAACGAAAGACAAGTGTCACCATTAAACATATATGCCCCAAATGTGAGCCAATCGACCTTCTTCAGCAGAATCTCAGATTTAATGGTTTCATTTCAGCATTCCACATGGGTGGTTAGAGGAAACATGAATGCAGTTTCTGACCCCATTAAGGACAAAACTAGGGAGGTCTCTTGTTCCATGATCCCAACAGCTAAGAGAATGCTTAAATCTTTGCTCAAAGACCATTGCCTTTTTGATGTCTGAAGCTCTAAATCAGAATGTAAATAACTATACATTTTATTCGGCAAGGCATAAATCCCATTTTAGAATTGCTTATATATAACTTCAGCAACACCTGGCCGCTAATACAACGAAAGCCTTGATCCATACCATCTCCTGGTCGGACCACAATTTGGTCTGTGTTTCCCTTTCAGATTTGCTACCAAGGGGTTGTACCCCAGGCTGGTCTTTAAATCCAGCATTTCTTAATGACAAACCCACAAGGGAGAAAATTCGTAAATCACTAGAAGAATATTTCCACTTGAATAGTGTGTGTGTGGGGAGGGGTGTCGGTGTGGACCAGATGGGGGTATGGGCACCCCACAAGACAGTCATGAGAGACAGAATAGATTGGATTTACATGAAGGAAGTTTAAAGCAAATTCGAGTTAAATGCTAATTTTGTGAAATGTATTATGGCACTTTATTCTGGTCCAAGGGCTTACATCTCCTAAAAAGGCTTTAGATCTCATCTATTTAATATTTGCAGAGGAACAAAACATGGATGCCCCTTATCCCCACAAATGTTTGCTTTATGCTTATAAGCATTGACCATACATATCAGGAATAGAGATGTCGCGAATAGTTCGCCGGTGGACTGTTCCCGGCGAACATAGAATGTTTGCGTTTGCGGCGAACTGCGAACATATGCAATGTTCGATCAGCCCCCTATACTTTATCATTAAACAAACTTTGACCCTGCACCTCATAGTCAGCAGACACATTCCAGCCAATCAGCATCATACCCTGCCTTCCAGACCCTTCAACCTAAGGGACAGCATCCATTTTGGAATCATAACTAACTTGCAGTCTTACTGAGAGTAGGCTGAGTGTAGGTGATACTAATTCAATAGGGAAAACCATAGCTAGGCTACTGTACACAGTGTCCAATACAGTCTTGAAGGACTCTTTTGATCTCTGCTGCAAGGACAGCACCCCAAAAAGCCCTTTTTAGGGCTATAACATCAGTCTGTTTTTTTGTTTTTTTCTGTCTTATCTAAGTTCATTTGCCTGCCTACTAGTCAGTGTGTGTGTCAGGCTCACAACTGATACTGTGCCCAGTGCAACCAATCCAATCAGGTGGTGTACCAGCAGTGTACATTTAAAAAAAAACAAATTGTATTTTGTTAAATCTAAGTTCATTTGCCTGACCGCTATTCTGTGTGTTTCTCAGGCTCACAACTGATACTGTGCCCAGTGCAATCAATCCAATTTTGGTGGTGTACCAGCAGTCTACTTTTAAAAAACAAAACTTTTATTTTCTCTAATCTAAGTTCATTTGCCTGCCTACTAGCCAGTGTGTGTGTCAGGCTCACAACTGATACTGTGCCCAGTGCAACCAATCCAATCAGGTGGTGTACCAGCAGTCTACCTTTAAAAAACCCAAAATTGTATTTTGTTAAATTTAAGTTCATTTGCCTGACCGCTAGTCTGTGTGTGTCTCAGGTTTACAACTGATACTGTGCCCAGTGCAACCAATCCAATCAGGTGGTGTACCAGCAGTCGACATTTAAAAAAACCAAAATTGTATTTTGTTAAATCTAAGTTCATTTGCCTGACCGCTAGTCTGTGTGTGTCTCTCAGGCTCACAACTTATACTGTGCCCAGTGCAACCAATCCAATCTGGTGGTGTACCAGCAGTCTACATTTAAAAAAAAGCAACACTTTTTTCTAATTTTATTTGCCTGCCTGCCAGCGTGTGTGTCTTAGGCTCACAGCATATACTGTGCCCACTTGCCCAGTTAGTGCTACCACTCATATCTGGTGTTACAGTCAGTAGTCCACATTTAAACAAAGAATACAATTTTGACTGTAATACATTGAATAGCAGTTACTTGTCTGCAAGCGTGTGTGTCAGGCCTACAGAGTCTACTCTGCCAACTTCTGCAAGTGCACAGTGCCACTCATATCTGTTGTCACAGTAGCTTGCACACATAGTACCACTAATCGCAAAAAAAATGACAGGCAGAGGCAGGCCAATCCGCAGGAGCCGTCGTGGTGCTGTGATTCCCTTTGACCCTACAATAATGCCCAAAGTTCAGAGGCCAGTTACCCAGAACTCAAAAACTTCTGAGGACATAGTTGACTGGCTAACACAGGACACCCAATCTTCTACAGCTTCTGCTCGGAACATTGACGCACCATCCTCCTCCAGCTTAGCTTCAGGCACCTCTCAAGTTACCACTCGCCCGCCTGCCGCCACCACCAACACTTGTACCACAGCCGCTTCAATTGATCAGTCAGAAGAGTAATTTACACATCAGTTTGAAGAAATGAGTGATGCGCAACCATTATTGCCAGAGTATGTAGATAACAGGGATATGTCTCAGTCAGGCAGCATTACACACATGTACGTACGGTGTGATGATGATGATGATGTACCCGCTGCTGCTTCCTTTGTTGAGTTGTCAGATATAAGTGAAGCGGGTTATGATGATGACGATGCGTCCGTGGATGTCACGTGGGTGCCCGCTAGAAGAGAAGAAAAACAGGGGGAAAGTTCAGATGGGGAGACAGAGAGGAGGAGGAGACGAGTTGGAAGCAGAGGGAGGTCATCGCAAGGAGCTAGTGGCACAGTCAGACAGCATGCATCGGCACCCAGGGTCAGCCAGACAGCACGCCAATCAACGCATGCTGTTGCCACCACCAGAACGCCGTCACTGCAGAGCTCAGCAGTGTGGCACTTTTTTTGTGTGTCTGCCTGTGACAACAGCGATGCCATTTGCAACCTGTGCCAAAAGAAACTGAGTCATGGGAAGTCCAACACCCACCTAGGTACAACTGCTTTGCGAAGGCACATGATGTCACATCACAAACGCCAATGGGATCAACACATGAGTACAAGCAGCACACAAACTCAAAGCCGCCATCCTCCTCCTGGTCCAGCATCTTCATCCACGTCAACCACTGCTGTCCTCCTTGCCCCCTCTCAACCATCCACCACTCCGTCTCTCGCCTCTAGCTGTTCCTGCTCATCTCCCCACAGTCAGGTGTCTGTCAATGGCATGTTTGAGTGTAAGAAGATGTCACAAAGTCACCCCCTTGCCCTGCATCTGACAGCTGGCTTGTCTGAACTCTTAGCCCGCCAGCTTTTACCATACAAGCTGGTGGAGTCTGAGGCGTTCAAAAAATTTGTAGCTATTGGGACACCCCAGTGGAAGGTACCTGGCCGAAATTTCTTTTCACAAAAGTCAATCCCCAACCTGTACTCAATTGTGCAAAAGGAAGTAATGGCATGTCTGGCACACAGTATTGGGGCAAGGGTACATCTGACCACTGATACCTGGTCTGCAAAGCATGGTCAGGGCAGGTATATCACCTACACTGCGCATTGGGTAAACCTGCTGAAGCCTGCCAAGCATGGAATGCGTGGCTCTGCAGAGGAGTTGGTGACACCGCCACGACTTGCACACAGGCCTGCTGCCACCTCCTCTACTCCTCCTACTCCATCCTCTTCCATAACCTCCTCAGCTGAGTCCTCTTCTGCTGCAGCATCTTGCTCCACATCAACGGCACCCCCCCAGCTCCCCAGATACTATTCCACATCCCGGATACGGAAGTGTCACGCCGTCTTGGGGTTGACTTGCCTGAAAGCAGAGAGTCACACCGGGCCAGCACTCCTGTCCGCCCTGAACGCACAGGTGGATCAATGGCTGACTCCGCACCAACTGAAGATTGGCAAAGTGGTTTGTGACAATGGAAGAAATTTGTTGGCGGCATTGAATTTGGGCAAGTTGACACATGTGCCGCACATGGCACATGTGTGTAATCTGATCGTACAACGCTTTGTGCACAAGTACCCAGGCTTACAGGACGTCCTGAAGCAGGCCAGAAAGGTGTGTTGCCATTTCAGGCGTTCCTAAACGGCCATGGCGCACTTTTCAGATATCCAGCGGCAAAACAACATACCAGTGAGGCGCTTGATTTGGAATTCAACACTCCTAATGTTCGACCGCCTGCTCCAACAAGAGAAAGCCGTTAACGAGTGTCATGGCTCACTTGGCAGTCATCTGGAACTTGGACAGATGTCTGTCACAGGTTGTTGACACAAGAGACGATACCTGGGGGTTTGGGGCTCCCAGACCCCCTGTTATACGGGTATACTGTTATATTATTATGATTACTGTCTACGCAAATGATCAGGGTTCCCATCACCATCAATAAAAGTCATCATAATGCGTGAGATGGATTGATGTGGAAACACTGCCCCAATCCCATATACTATGAGGACATTAGGTGGTTTTATGTGGGATGCGCTTTTACGCTTGTACTTAAATAGACTGACAGTGTGTGAAATATATACACATATGTATATGATAGTACGGGGTAGTCATGCTGGATACATTGCCACATACATCTTGCAATAGGAGAAGGACCCCAGCTGGCCACCCAGGCTAATCCTTTAAGTACACATACTTAAGTCAGGAACAATAGGGTCCCAACAGACACAGGGGCACCATCTCTCCAGGGGGCCTCTCTAGGGTCTCCCTAACCCAGATCCAGGGGCCTGGGCCAGAGCAAAGAGATGTGTCTCTCTTGACAGCCAGGGCCCAAATGACTCTGTTAGCCACACCTAGGGGGCGGACCTGGGAGGAGCCTCATGTTTCTCACGGTGTGACACTCTGTGATTGGCCAGAGGTCATTTGGGGCTGGCTTAGGGTAGCCACTCCCCCTATCCTTGTGTGATGTGCTTAAATATGCTATTGTGAAATAAAATGTTGTTCTTAATTTCATCATCACTTTGAGTACAGATGCATTATTGACCCAGGGGCATATGCTGGTAGAGGAGATCATTCTGACTCCCTTCCAGATTTCCCAGGCACGCTACCAATGAGCTGAGACTTATGCTCTTGCATCCGCAAGGACTGTCCATTGGTCTGAGTCACCCAAATCTTAGGTCTAAAACCTACTGGGAATAAGAGTACTAGGATACTCTAGATCCCATCATCATAGTAGGTTATGACAACGAGTATTTGTATGACCGGGGTGCTAGGACAGCCTCTGCGGAGCTGGGAATTTTTTTCTTTTTACTGGACGCTCATGTGCAATGCCTGTAGGCTCATGCGTCCTTTTGAGGAGGTGACAAACCTTGTCAGTCGCACAGAAGGCACCATCAGCGACATCATACCATTTGTTTTCTTCCTGGAGCGTGCCCTGCGAAGAGTGTTGGATCAGGCCGTAGATGAGCGTGATGAAGAAGTGGAAGAGTTGTGGTCACCATCACCACCAGAAACAGCCTTATCAGCATCGCTTGCTGGACCTGCGGCAACGCTGGAGGAGGATTGTGAGGAAGAGGAGTCAGAGGAGGAATGTGGCTTTGAGGGGGAGGAGGAAGACCAATCACAACAGCCCTCCCAGGGTGCTCGTTGTCACCTATCTGGTACCCGTGGTGTTGTACGTGGCTGGGGGGAAGAACATACCTTCAGTGAGATCACTGAGGACGAGGAACGTGACATGGGTAGCTCGGCATCCAACCTTGTGCAAATGGGGTCTTTCATGCTGTCGTGCCTGTCGCGGGACCCTCGTATAAAAAGGCTGAAGGAGAACGACCTGTACTGGGTGTCCACGCTACTAGACCCCCGGTATAAGCAGAAAGTACCTGAAATGTTACCGAATTACCGCAAGGCAGAAAGGATGCAGCAGTTCCAAATGAAATTAAAAAGTATGCTTTACACTGCGTATAAGGGTGATGTCACAGCACAACGGGAATCTAACAGGGGAAGAGGTGAAAGTAATCCTCCTCCTCCCACGACCACGCCGGCAAGGACAGGACGTTTTAAAGACGTGTTGTTGATGGAGGACATGCAGAGCTTTTTCAGTCCTACGCATCGCCACAGCCCTTCGGGATCTACCCTCAGAGAACGACTCGACCGACAGGTGGCAGACTACCTCGCTTTAACTGCAGATATCGACACACTGAGGAGCGATGAACCCATTGACTACTGGGTGTGCAGGCTTGACCTGTGGCCTGAGCTATCCCAATTTGCCATAGAACTTCTGAACTGCCCCGCTTCCAGTGTCCTGTCAGAAAGGACCTTCAGTGCAGCAGGAGGTATTGTCACTGAAAAGAGAAGTCGGCTAGGTCAAAAAAGTGTAGATTACCTCACCTTTATAAAGATGAATGAGGGATGGATCCTGTAAGGACTGACACTGGGCGATACATTAGACTAAAAAAGGGCTGATGAAATGAGCTGCCTTGAGCTAAAAATGGTCCAAAAGCTGCAGTATTTTATCTTTGAATGCTGCATGACTTGCGTGACTTATCCGCCACCAACTATGGTTCAAGACGCAATGTTTTAGGGCAGTTTCTGCCTGGGAAACAAACGTAATTTTTTCTGGTCGCTGCAACAGCAGCAGCTGCAACAATACCTAATTTTTGATAAGTGCACGCATTCCGGGGAGTCATAGATCGTCGGCATGTATCGGCTCGCTAATTCCGACAGTTATCAAAGTAACAGATGGAGCGATCAAAGGAACCAGTCTATAACTGATTAAATGAGCAATTCGCAGTTTCACTGTACCGGCTGTGTGTATTTAAACGTGCATGGCTTAATCTTTGAGTCAGGATAAACCAGGTAGCCCGACGAGGGCCCCCCCCCCCCCCCCCTGGCCCTGTGACAGTAGGAGGACCGACCCAGCATCTTTTTCCATCTCCCGGTTCCTAAAATCCAGGCCTTATACACGCACCCTAATAGGTGACGTAACAGGTAATAAACTGATAAGAGTAGTACTTACAAACACGCCACTCCTATATGGTGGCACCTTAGATTGCACGCGCCGTGCCCCAAATTTGAAGTGATACGACCAACCAAGTATCTTTTTCCATCTCCCGGTTCCAAAAATCCAGGCCTTATACACGCCCCCTGATAGGTGCTGTAACAAGTATTAAACTGATAGGAGTGGCATGTTTGTAAGTACTACTCTTATCTGGTGGCACCTTAGATTGCACGCGCCGTGCCCCAAATTTGAAGTGATACGACCAACCAAGCATCTTTTTCCATCTCCCAGTTCCAAAAATCCAGGCCTTATACACACCCCCTGATAAGTGACGTAACAGGTATTAAACTGATAGGAGTGGCGTGTTTGTAAGTACTACTCATATCTGGTGGCACCTTAGATTGCACGCGCCGTGCCCCAAATTTGAAGTGATACGACCAACCAAGCATCTTTTTCCATCTCCCGGTTCTAAAAATCCAGGCCTTATACACACCCCCTGATAAGTGACGTAACAGGTATTAAACTGATAAGAGTAGTACTTACAAACACGCCACTCCTATCTTCTGGCACCTTTGATTGCACGTGCCGTGCCCCAAAATTTAAGTTGGAGGACCAACCCAGCATCTTTTTCCATCTCCCGGTTCCAAAAATCCAGGCCTTATACACGCTCCCTGATAGGTGCTGTAGCAGGTATTAAACTGATAAGAGTAGTACTTACAAACATGCCACTCCTATCTGGTGGCACCTTTGATTGCACACGCCGTGCCCCAAAATTGAAGTGGGAGGACCAACCAAGCATCTTTTTCCATCTCCCAGTCCCAAAAAATCCAGGCCTTATACACGTCCCCTGATAGGTGCTGTAACAGGTATTAAACTGATAAGAGTAGTACTTACAAACACGCCACTCCTATCTGGTGGCACCTTTGATTGCACGTGCCGTGCCCCAAAATTGAAGTGATACCACCAACCAAGCATCTTTTTCCATCTCCCGGTTCCAAAAATCCAGGCCTTAAACACGCCCCCTGATAAGTGATGTAACAGGTATTAAACTGATAAGAGTAGTACTTACAAACACGCCACTCCTATCTGGTGGCACCTTAGATTGCACGCGCCGTGCCCCAAATTTGAAGTGATACGACCAACCAAGCATCTTTTTCCATCTCCCGGTTCCAAAAATCCAGGCCTTATACACGCCCCCTGATAGGTGACGTAACAGGTATTAAACTGATAAGAGTAATACTTACAAACACGCCACTCCTATCTGGTGGCACCTTAGATTGCACGTGCCGTGCCCCAAAATTGAAGTGATACGACCAACAAAGCATCTTTTTCCATCTCCTGGTTCTAAAAATCCAGGCCTTATACACGCCCCCTGATAGGTGACGTAACAGGTATTAAACTGATAAGAGTAGTACTACTTAACACACCTTATTATAATGCAGAGAGAGGCAACGCAGTGAGAGGAGTCTGAAGAAGAGGAGTCAGAGGAGGAAGGTGGCTTTGAGGAGGTGGAAGACCAAACACAGCAGGCGTCCCAGGGGGCTTGTTGTCACCTTTCGGGGACCCTTGGTGTTGTACGTGGCTGGGTGGAGGAAGAGACCTTCAATGACATCAGTGAGGACAAGGAACGGGACATGGCTAGCTTGGTATCCAACCTTGTGCAAATGGGGAGTTCGCGGTTGTGCAAAGGGACTGTTTGCGGTTGTTTGCGGTGCGTTAAACGGGGAGTTTGGTCTGTCACTGTGAAGCGGGCCTAACCCTTACACTACCTGATCGATACAACATCATACCTGATGTTTTAAAGCATGTTATTCCAAACAATTTAGGAATGTTAGGTAATTTATGCCCTTTATGGATTAAAACCAGACTCTGCATCAACTATGTAATTTTCCGTGGGAGTTTTGACATGGATCCCCCTCCGGCATGCCACAGTCCAGGTGTTAGTCCCCTTAAAACAACGTTTCCATCACTATTGTGGCCAGAAAGAGCCCCTGTGGGTTTTAAAATCCGCCTGCCCATTGAAGTCTATGGCGGTTCGCAGGATTTGCCGGTTCGCGAACATTTACGTCAATTCGCGTTCGTGGTTCGCGAACCGAAAATTTTATGTTCGCGACATCACTAATCAGGAATTGTCCAAACATCAATGGCCTCAAAGTAGCTGTGAGAGAATATAAATTGAGTTTGTTCGCTGACGATATTTTGTTCAAATCCACTAACTAGTCTCCGTAACTTGCTAAATTAATAAAAATTATTTGGCAATATATCAGTATTTAAGGTAAACGCAAATAAAAGTGAGGTGCTTAATATCTCTCTCCCACAGCATGCAACAAAATTGTTGGCACTGAACCTTTCTTTCAAATGGTCTCAGCAATCTATCAAATACTTGGGCATTCACATCTCGAAGCAGACTTAATTAACTGAAATTTAATTTATAGTACTAACTACTCAGATATTCTCAAAGCTCTTTTTCTGGACCTTAATAGTTGGTCCTCTCACTTGATCTCTTGGTTAGGGAAAATTAATGTGATAAGGATGAATGCTCTACCCAAGTTGATGTACCATTTCAGAATAATCCCTATTGCAATAAAACCGGCAGAAGTCCTGAAACTACAGAGAGCTATCCTCCACTTTATCTGAAGCCATAGGAAACCTAGGGTAAACAGATCATCCATGATTGCCTCAAAAAAGATGGGTGGTTTGGCTACTCCTGATTTGTTCACCTATTTTAAAGAATCACGTTTAGCACAATTGTCTAAATGGTTCATTAAGGAAATTCCTCAGTTCTGGGTAGATATAGAAAGGGACCTATTTAAAAAGCAGAATCCTATTATTCACAAAGTGCTTTGGACATGCTTAAAGATTAAATCGGACTGGGTGACCTTCCCCTTAGTATTGTACACTCCATTAGTCTCTGTAAACAAATTAATAAGGGCCTCATTCTATTACCGGCCGCAGCCGCTGCGGGGCCGCAAGGCCCGGCCGCAAGCTTTCCGGCTATTCTATTCCCCTCCGTCCGGGGACTCCGGCAGGCTTGCGGCCGGCGCCTTGCTATCTCTTGCGGCCGATCGCGCCGGAGGAAAGCCTTTGATCTAAAACGGCCGCAAGGAAATCGGCCGCAAGAAAAGCCTGGTTGCGATTCTATTGCTCCGGGAACCCTGTCTGCAAGGCTAAAAACGAGCCGCAGCTTACTTGCAGCAAACAGGTCTCGCTAGCACCAATTAAGCACATAAAATAGCTCAAATAAAGCCATCCTGCACTTTGAAAAGACTATAAAGGGATTTTAGGTGTTAGAAAAAATAGCACGTAATTATCCTATACTCAAATCCGTAAAATATTTTATTTTTAATATATGTAAAATATCCATGTAAAAAGTCCAGAGTGCTTGGAGCACTTCAGACACGCCCACGCCGCAGCCGGAAAATAAACAGTTAATTTGAACTCGGGTTTGGGCTGATGTGCAAGCTTGAGAGGGGGTTACTTTTAATCCTCATGTCCCCCAATATGATCCCTAGCATTTACAGAGCTGTACAGTGCAGGCTTGAATTTATTTTTGCGTTTTTAGATTTCAAAGCTTACGGCCGGTTTCAAGATATGCGGCCGGCCGTAAGGGGAGCCGTATAATTGAATCGCGAGTTAACTGAACCCCCGCAAGGAATCGCAGCCTTACGGCCGATTTACGGCCTGTAATTGAATGAGGCCCTAGGCGTACACCCTTACTGGAAGCAGGCTCTTGGCTCACTCCTTTTGTGGCTCCCCTTAAAAGATCCTGCAGGGGAAACAATCTGGCAGTTTTCATGGTGGACTCAGCAAAATTTGCACATAGTAGCAGACATCCTGATGGAAAACCCAAATTGGTCCCCTACGGAATTCAGGGGCAAATACCTTCTCCAGAGAGAGTGGCTTTGATTGGAGTCCATACACATTAATAAGGCATCTGATGAGGATTAATAATCCCCCTAGGAAATCCCCATTTGAGAAGTACTGTCTGCAAAATGCTAACAGTAGAAACAATATCTCTACCTTATATAACTTTTAAATTAGGCAGTAACAGAGAAGTTAACTTACGGTATCTTCGGAGAAGGAATAACTCTAGATGACGTACAGTGGGTAAAAATACTTAAAAATGCAGCAAGCTCCTTGAATTTAGTCATAAAAGAAAATACCTTTACAATTATTTTTTAGGTGGTATCTCACACTGGAAAGATTACAAAAACTGAAGCCATCCTTGAATGGCAACTGTTTCAAAGGCAGCAATGACCTTGGTACATTAAAACAAGCACTTTGGGCCAAAAAACACTAGAGATACTTTTGGGTTCAAGTGTCCCTAGAAAACCTGAGGAAGAAATCTTGGGTCTTCCCATCCCAAACTTCCCCAGAGGTTTGCAGTTTTTGTAAAACCAGGTTTTCCTGGCTTCTAGAATCATAATTGGCAAACACTGTAGGAATGAGGTACCTACTTGTGGGGAGGGTGGGAGGAAGATCCAACACATTTATTGGATTGACATTAAATGGGCAGCCTGTTGCGATCTGGGGATACTCAGAGTGGGCTGGAATTGAAATATAGAGCGGTAAAACCTAGATGGCAAAGTTGAGAAGATTTCATATACAAACATGCTCCACTACCCCCTACATTCTCCTCCTGACCTTTTTTTGGTTGCTTTTTATTTTTGCACAAAACAAACCTTTGTTATCAAGATACACTGTATGTTATTATAGATATTAGATAGATAAGACACATGTGAAAGTTTCCAATGTACTGTAACTTGTTTGTAGGATATACCTGGACATTTTGTCTTTTTTCAGTGTCTTAATAAAGAGAATTTAAAAAGAAAATAGGTTTATATTTTGTATTTAAGATTAGATTAAATACATTATTTACAATTCTTAAGATTACACACATTTCAATTATCGGCTCTCAGAGATTTTAAAACACCCAATAGCATCAATCTAGAGTGACTTTATTCTCCTAATATAGAAGATAATCTTGAAATTTAGATTTTATCGGTTGATTAGGGAAGACATTAATTTGGATTTGGATACACTATAGGCATTTTCCATGGCCAGCATCATTGGTTTCCCATATATAATACCAAACAGACCTACCAAATAATGAGGAAACCAAGCTTTATATTATGTGTCTTTCTATTGGGCACAAATCTTAGAGGAAAAATAAATATTTTCTGAAGGTTCTAAAAAATTTTTAAACTTTGGGATTGTTTTACAAAAGTGACATCCATGTGGTATAAAGTGACAGCAGCAGCTTTTTAAAAAACAGAATATTGAACATGATAAAACATTTCTTTACTACATAAATTATACATTTAAGTAAGTGATGGGAGGATTAAGTCAGTGCATTCATTTTGGAATGGCGTTTGCCCATTTGCCCCTATGCACCAGCCGACCCTGGAAGAGAGAGAGACTCCCGCCGAGAGCTCCTGTTGGAACCATATAGGTCTAGGAGAGGTGACTGATCAGCGGCGATCCTGAAGTAGATGCAACCTGTAAATCAGGTGGATGCGACAGAGGTATGCAACGTGGAGAGAAGCACCCACCCAACACAGAGGAGACTGCATGGATCTAGGGGTAAGGTGAAAGCTCCAGAGCGGCTGACAAGCCAGGAGCTGACTAACTCTTTAACCAAGCTCTAAGCAGCAAGAGTCTAAATTGGGTAGAGTCTAAAAGAGGTGCAAACTACACTAAACCTGAAACAGACTAAAAAACAGACTCACCCATTAATAAGAAAGACGATTACATTGTAAATGCAATGTGCTATTTTTTTCAGGCAGCACTGCTCTGTAACACAGTAGATACTACTGAACTGGCAATCTCAATAATTTTACTTCTATTAGTTCAATCTGAATGGATATAACATGGTTCCCATATGAAAGGCCATAAATATGGATATAATATAAAAGGACCTCTTTGGAAGGCCAGATTGATGGAATCACTGGAAGGTTCCTTATTATTTAAGACTAGGAAATTGCCCGTCAAAAATGACAGGAATAAAAGCCTGGTAATGCTGTTTGCCACACAATGCAAGGCTATGGGCCCTCTGCGCACCTTTGGCGCTCATAGCAAGCCGCAACTTTCCTGCATTGCAATGATCACCTTTGGCGCTCATTGCGAACCCCACGATGACTGTGTATTTTATAGACCTCGCGCTTAAGTGTCTTTGGTTGTGTTAGTGCTTTGGGTTAAGTGTTACTGGGTTGGGTTAAGTGTTACTACCTTGTGTTAAATGTTAATGGCTTGGATGAAGGTCATAAGTCCTGTGTGCTTCAACTGCTCACCTTGATTCGCAAGGCTTGCAATGTAATGAGCGCCTTTGGCCTAAGTCTTGCGTGTTTCAACTGCTTGCCTCACTTTGCGAGGCTCGTAGTGCAATGAGCGCCTTCAGTGCTCTTGGCAGCCTAAGTCCAGTGAAGTCGACATCTCGCCTTGCTTTGCGAGGCTCGCAGTTGCGGCCCTATGGGCCGCAAACGGCTCACCAAAATCCTGCGTAGTCGACGACTCGGTTCACGAGGCTCGCAAAGCGTGACCAACATTGTAAGTGTTTCGAACAACCCTGCAGAGCCACAACTATTATAGTGATATCTTGAAGGGACACTTTGTATGGTGTCAAACATAAAGAATGGATAGAAATGAATAACTAAATAATAAGTTATTTTTTACCACATTTTTTAAGTTTAAAATAGGGGGATCATCTTATACACGGAATGTTGCAATTACATACCCTGGTCTGGTACTGTAATGCTGCATCTGGCCACTAGATGACGCTGTGGCACAGTTTTAAGGCTGGAGAAATTATCACATGTATTGGAAAAGCAATGGTTATTTTTACAGTGCTTGTGTGCATAGAAATTTGTATTTTATAACTTTTTATTGTGCTACACTTATATTTAAGTGCAATTTCTGTCATGATTTTCACTGATTTCCATTCCAGCTCAATACCCCTGTGACCACATCACTTATTACTGTGTTAAACCGGAAAAATGCAATGCACAGCATGACTGAGTAATAAGTAATGTGGTCACAGGGATATTGAGCTGGAATGGAAATCAGTGAAAATAATGACAGAAAGTGCACTTAAATATATGTGTAACACAATAAGAAGTTATAAAATACACATTTCAATGGACACAAGGACCACACACATATGCCACACACAAGTTGTTCAGCTCACTTGCGCTGTGCATTGTATTTTTCCGGTTTAACCCAGGGATCACAGGGATATTAAGTTGGAATGGAAATCAGTGAAAATCATGACAGAAAGTGCACTTAAATATATTTGTATGCAAATGTGTATACACATTTGCATATTTATTATTTCTTCATTTTGAACTCCAAAAATAGGGGTTGTTTTATACATGGGGTCGTCTTATACACAGAAAAATATGTTATATAGAAAGAAATTGCACAATGTGGGATATGTGGATAAATGAGTCCAAACATGTTCATTTTGCTGTTATCACAGTATCTTCTCCATAATATGGCAGAATAGCTAGTTTCAACTAACCTTTTGATAATTTGCTTAGCCCTCTGAGAGAATTTTCTTTTTTAAGATCTGTTAAAATCACCTACTGCTTCTAACAAATTATAGTAAATCACAGGGTAAATAACTCTACTCCTTCTAGCACTAAGAAAAGAAGGGATTTATAAAGGAAGGGAAAGGAAGGAGAATAAGTGAAATATTATATATATAGGAAAATCTGGGTCAAAAACGTAAAAATAGGAGACATACTGAAAGCAGTTAACAACTCTTCCACATAGGAAGAGGGAGGTTAGAAGCAGAAAATGAAGTGGAAGGAAAAGGAAGATAAAAAAGAGAAGGAAAAGAAGAAAAGGGATAAAAAAAATTCCATAGCTATATAATTAAAAAAATAAACAAAAGGCCAGACCATAACATAATAAAAAACAGTATTACCTAATTTGAAAGTAAATAAAGTGAGGTAAATAATATCACAATGAATCAAACAATGAAAAATAAAGGGAAGGAAAAAAAGTCGGACCCAAAGGGGGGCTTTGGCTTATTTTCACCTGAAAGATAAAGATAGAGGGTTAAATACTTCTCAATTAAGTCAGATTTCATATACAGACTCATCTTCAATACATTCTAGCTTGAAAGGCAATATTTTATCTGAGCCTTCTAAAATAGCAATTGAAGAAGAGTCTGAACAATTAACTATAACCAGTATGAAAAAAACTTTTGGAGGAATTCCAAGACTCTCTAAAGGCTCAAATTACACTAATAGTAAAGCTATCTGTCATCTGAATTCAAAGATGGAAGTATAATAATAATAAATATGACCTATTAAAAAAAGAACATACAAATAACCTAACACAGGATAAATCATTAGAAGAGTAAGTAAGAAATCTACAGAAAAAAACAGACCCAATTAGAAGATAATTCCAGGAGGAACAACGTTAGAATAAGAGGTATCCCAGAGGCTGTAATGGGAAAAGAGCTGCAGACGTATGTAGCTTCTCTTTTTGAGTCAATGGTGACACCAGCCAACTTAGGAGACGATAAAATAGAAAGTTTACATAGGATACCACTACCTAAAGATTTTTTTTGAGAAACACCAAGAGATGTTTTGGTCAAGCTACATTTCTACACTTATAACAAGTCACTTATTAAGACTTCTATAGCTAAAAATAAACTTGAACTACCATATGATAAAATATCAATCTTCTCAGATCTCTCTATAAATACATTAAAGCAAAGAAAATAATTTAAAGACATAACTAAAACACTCAGCTCAGAGAAAATCCTATATAGATTAGGCTTTCCCACAAAATTAATTGAACATAAAGATAATAAAAGGTTTGAACTTAAAACAGTCGAAGAGGCTAAGAGACTTCTAACAAGATGGCATTTAGTAAGATACCCTTCCCTAGATATCTAATAGACTAAGGGATAAAACTGTTACCTATACAATAGCAAACCCAGTAGGTATAGGAATATATAAAAAGTAATAAGTACCAACATTAAATACAATATTAATGGTATTAAATGTCACACTTAATTATATACACATATACACTACTAACAACAAATTTGGTGGACATTACCAGGTTAAGCTTAATATATAACTAATTAGTTAAGAAACTTGAAGCGAAATTGGGAACAATGGATATGTATCCCTTACATGAAGATACACTACATTTGTTTCCCCTTGATAACACATGATTATTTGTTACACATTTTATTCACTAAATTAGACTAGAGTTTAACACTAGTTTATACCCCTTAATGTAAAAGGCAGACTTAAATATTTGGGGCTAAAAACTCACTCTTTAAAGAAATGAATTTAGGTTGAGGGAAGTAGAGAAATGAAGTAGAGGCAAATAAATAAGAGCAAGAGGCAGGAGAATATAGGGAGAATAGAGGGAAGGAGAAGAAAAGGGAAGAGGTCATAAAGGGAAAAGAAAAGGGAAAACATAAAAAGGAAAAAGGTAACTGGTTGCAAAAAGGGAGAAAGAGGTTAGGATTTGAGTGGTTAGAAGAGTTTCAGTCGGACCAGCAAGAGAAGAAGTGAGACAGGCAATGGCATTCTATTCCTGTCGAGAAACAATAGAAAATAATATTTTCTTAAAAGTTTGTATATATGTATGTTACATGTGTTTTCAAGCAAGATGGACTTGGCAATCATTGAAGAGAGAGGGCAGGTTTGAAGTGAACAACAAGAAAATAGGAAAATGGGCTTAAGGGTCATATCAAATAATGCACAGGGACTTAAGATGCCTTATAAAAGAAGGATTATATTTAAAAGTATTTTAAAAGAAAGTGCTAACAAAGCATGTATCCAAGAAACACATGCTAGATAGATAGAGAACCGAACTTGCCTAACAAAGTTTTTACTACCAGGATAAACTCTAATAATAAGTCTAAATCTAGAGAAGTTTTGATTGGTTCAATATACTATAATGAATTTATATTCACCTAACTAAATGCAAAATGCCTTTTTTAAACAATATGATAAAACATGTCTATAAAAAAAAATGCTCCCTGATTATTTGCGGATATGTGAATATGTTTCACGATTTTGAATTAGATCGCAACTCCTCTATTAAACATATTCCTGATTACAAGCGAGGAAAAGAGCTGAGGAATTTCATAAAAGTTTAATTGAACATAATCTTTATGATGATTGAAGAGGACACCATGGCTATGAAAGAGACTATACCTATTTATCTGGTAGACACAAAACCTACTCTAGATTAGATAATTTTTTGGTTGATATTACAATCATAGAGAAAATAAATACTGTAGAGATTCAAATCTCTAGTCATTCAGATCACTCAATGATTATTACGCAAATAGGACAGCAACAAAAAATAATAACAATTTACAAGTGGATTTACCTTACAAGTAAAGACTGAAAAATTGCAGAGTGCACTAATTGTGCCCAGGTGAGAGGGGTGTGGCTTGACTGTTTAACTAGTATAAAAGGTTTGTGAGCTGTTTTGGGGCCTGTTTACAAGTGGATTTACCTTACAAGTAAAGGGTGATACATTGCAGAGTGCACTAATTGTGCCCAGGAGAGAGGGGTGTGGCTTGACTGCTCAACTAGTATAAATGGTTTGTAAGCTGTTTTGGGGCTGTTTGCAAGAGGATTTTCCTTACAAGTAAAAGCTGATGAATTGCAGAGTGCACTAATTGTGCCCAGGTGAGAAGGCAGAAGTTAATATAAACAGGAGAAGGGGCGAACGTGTTAAATTGCGAACATTTTAAATATCAAGTGCAATTCTAGTAAAAGTGTAGGAGTTTAAATAAAAGGAGGGACTTCAAAGAAAAGGGAGGGCAGATTTATAGTGCAAAAGAGGAAAACTTTATACATTATATATTATATATTAATTTATATTCTTTATTTTTCCCACTGAAATTTTGTAGACAATAATAATAATTATGAGTCAGTCCAGTGGCAATCTCACTCAGTGTACATCCTGTCATATGTATGCAATACTGGAACAGATGATCCAGGGTCCATACCTCTGTGAGAGGTGTGAGCATGTGGCCTCTCTGGAAGCTCAAATTGGAGATCTGTAGTAGAGAATTGCAGCACTTAGTGATATTGCTCCAATGGAAAGGGGGTTGGTGCTCACTGAGCACAGTTTAGCTGGGCCTAGCATGGAGGGTGGAGCTGGGGCTAGTGAGGATGTCCAGGGAGGTAGCTGGGTTACAGTTAGAAGGGGGATCAGGGGGAACAAGAGGAGGCAGGCCAGTTCTGAGTTGGCAAACACCAACAGATTTGCCAGATTGAGTGAAACTGTTGGTGATGTCCATTCAGGAATGGCAATGCCAGATAGAGCTGTTCCCTCTAACAGCCAGGAGAACAGCTCTACTGGAGGATAGGGAGGGCAGAATAGGCAGATCAACAGACAGGTTTTGGTTGTAGGGGGCTCTATTATTAGGAAGGTAGACAGGGTGATTTGTCACCCAGATCCCAGCAATCGAACAGTTTGCTGTCTCCCTGGTGCTCGGGTTCATCATGTTGTGCATCGGGTAGACAAATTATTGGGAGGGGCTGGAAATGAACCGGCGGTCTTGGTACATATTGGTACCAATGACAAAGTTAGTGGAAGATGGAGTGTCCTAAAGAATGATTTTAGAGAACTAGGTAATAAGCTGAAGGCAAGGACCTCCAAGGTAGTATTTTCTGAGATACTACCAGTGCCACGTACTAGCCCAGGGAAGCAGAAGGAGCTTAGGGAGGTTAATGCGTGGCTAAAGATGTGGTGCACTAAGGAGGGGTTTGGGTTTTTAGAGCACTGGGCTGACTTCTCACTTCGGTAAAATCTCTACAGTAGGGATAGATTTCACCTTAATGATGAGGGAGTTTTTGTACTAGGGGATAGGATGGTAGAAAGGCCGGAGGAGTTTTTAAACTAGTACGTGGTGGGGAGGGACTAGATATAAGCAATGGGGTAGAAAGTGTAGAGGGTATAAGGGATGAATTAACAACTCATAGGGGAGGAGATGGGGGGAGGGGTAGTATAGTCAATAGGGAGGTAGTAATAAGTAATTCAAGTACAGTGGCAGGCACTTCAGAACTACAGACTCATAACATAAGGTGTATGCTTGCTAATGCCAGAAGCTTGCCAGGAAAAATGGGAGAGTTAGAATTATTAGCAATTAATGAAAAATGGGATTTAATAGGCATTACCGAAACATGGTGGGATGAATCTCATGACTGGACTGTTAATCTGGATGGTTATAACCTATTTAGGAAAGATAGAGGCAATGGTAAACGAGGAGGAGGGATTTGTCTGTATGTTAAGCCTGAATTTAAGCCTATAGTCAGAAAATATATTTATGGTGGATCTAGTGATAAAGCTGAATGTTTGTGGGTAGAGTTAAATAGCGGAGCAGCAAATTCCAAAAGAATATTAGTAAGAGTATGCTATAAACCCCCAAATATAGCTAATAGTGAGGAAATACAATTATTGTTACAGATTGAAAATGCAGCTAAGCATGGGCAAGTTCTAATAATGGGGGATTTTATTAACCTGAAATAAACTGGATAAATGAGACCAGCAGTTCATCTAAGGGGACCAGGTTCTTGAGTACACTCAGGGATCATTATCTGGCCCAGGTTGTACAAGAGCCTACTAGAAATGAAGCTATCTTAGATTTACTCATCACAAATAATATTGATATAGTATCAAATGTTGGAATATGGCAACCTTTGGGAAAAAGTGATCACAACACAGTCTCATTTGAGATTGAATTAAAAAAACAAAATTTTAAGGGGCTAACGAAAACTCTTAATTTTAAAAGGGCAGATTTTAACGGTCTAAGGGCAGCAATACAAAGTATAGACTGGGACAGAGAACTGGCAGGTAAAAATACTGAACATAAATGGACAACATTTAAATCCTTACTAAATATACATACACATCGGCATATACCATGTGGGAATAAAAGTAAAAGGAGTAAATCCCATCCAATGTGGCTTAACAATGATTTAAATATAGAGATACAAAGTAAAAAACAGGCATTTAAATTATACAAACAAGAGGGGACAGAGACTGCTTTACAGGAATACAAGGAAATCAACAAGGCTTGCAAAAGCGCGATTAGACTGGCTAAAAAAGAAAATGAAAAATTAATTGCAAAAGAGAGTAAGACTAACCCTAAAATATTTTTTAATTATATTAATGGGAAGAAGGCGAGGAAGGAAGCTATAAAAACATTACAATGTGACACAGGCCATCTGATAATTAGTGACCAGGAAAAGTCAGATGAGCTAAATAGGTTATTTTCTTCGGTATACACAAGGGAGGTACCAGTGGTTGGGACACGGCAACATAATGGGGCTACACTACCTTTGCCAAATAATTGGTTAACACAGGAAGTAATCCAAAAGAGGTTGGAAAAAATAAATGTTAATAAAGCCCAGGGTCCTGACGGAATACATCCAAGGGTACTAAGGGAACTGGGTTCTGTAATAGCCAAACCATTATATTTAATTTTTCAAGATTCACTCAACACAGGGTCTCTATATTTAAAAAGGGAGCAAGAGCAAATCCAGGGAATTATAGACCAGTGAGCCTCACTTCTGTAGTGGGGAAGCTTTTAGAAGGGTTAATAAGGGATAATATACAAGAATATGTCTATTTCATCAGGATTATAAGTAGGAGTCAACATGGATTTATGAGGGATATGTAATTTCAAACAAATCTAATTAGTTTCTATGAGGAGGTTAGTAGGAACCTGGATCAAGGCAACTCAGTGGATGTAGTCTTTTTGGATTTTGCAAAGGCTTTTGACACAGTGCCACATGGGAGACTATTGTGCAAACTAAGAGATACAGGAGTTGCAGTAAATATCTGCTCATGGATTGAGAGCTGTCTAAAAGAAAGGAAGCAAAGGGTTGTTGTAAATGGAACATACTCCAATTGGACTAATGTGGTAAGTGGGGTTCCTCAGGGTTCAGTATTAAGTTCTCTCCTTTTTAACATATTTATTAATGACTTAGAGGTAGGATTGGAGTGTGGTGTCTCCATTTTCGCTGATGACACAAAGTTGTGCAAGGTAATTAAATCAGATAGTGATGTGCTTTCCCTCCAAAGGGATTTACATAAAATTGAGGAATGGGCATCTAAATGGCAGATGAGATTTAATACAAATAAATGTAAAGTTATGCATCTGGGAAGGAAAAATAGCCATGCAATTTATAATCTTAATGGAGCAAATCTAGGTGTATCAGATATTGAAAGGGATTTGGGAGTGCTTGTGGACAACCACCTAGGTAACAGTGCTCAAAGCCAAGCAGCAGCTGCAAAGGCAAATAAAATATGAGCATGTATTAAGAAGGGTATAGAAGCCAGGGAAGCAAATATAATTCTGCCACTATACAAATCTCTAGTACGCCCTAATTTGGAATATGGAGTACAATTTTGGGCACCACTTCATAAAAAGGACATTTTAGAGCTGGAAAAAGTACAGAGGAGGGCAACAAAACTAATAAGGGGAATGGAGGGGCTAAGTTATGAAGAAAGACTAACCAAATTAAACGTATTTTCTCTAGAAAAAAGGCGTTTAAGAGGAGATATGATTGCCTTATACAAATACATCCAGGGTCAGAATAAAGATTTGTGACATCCCTTGAGGTTAGAAGTAAAAAGATTCCACCTTAAAGAAAGAAAAGGGTTCTTCACAGTAAGGGTGGTTAATCTGTGGAATTCTCCACCAGAGGAGCTGGTGACAGCGGATTCGATAGATAACTTTAAATGGGGACTGGATTTATTTCTAATTAAAAAGGCAATTCAGGGTTATAATGTATAATTAGAGAGGCAGTATTGATCCAGGGAGAAGTCCGGTCGCCGGTGTCTGCGATCAGGAGGGAATTTTTTTTATTTTATTTATATACAACTAATTCATTAACAGTTAATCCGCATATTGCAGATTAGAGGAGATCTTAAAAGGTTGAACTTCATGGACTAAAAGTATTTTTTCAACCTTAAATACTATGGGCCTCATTCTATTAACGGCCGTAAAATGGCAGCAAACTTACGGCCGCGTGTAGAGCTACCCTGCTATGCATTGGACGGCGCCGCAAGGATATACCCCTTACGGCCTTCCGCACATCATGCAAACAGCCGCAAGCGTTTCTCCCGCGCCCGTAAATCTTGTTTTCCGGCCTCAAAGTCATAAAACTGTAAATGCAAATATAAATTCAAGATAGCACTGTAAAGCTCTGTAAATGCTAGGCATCATAATGGGGGACATGAGGATTAATAGCAACACCCTCTCAAGCTTGCACATCGCCCAAATCCTATATTTTATTTATGGTTTATTTTCCGTTCCAAAGTCCCGCGGGCTCGTCCTTGTTAAAACCCGTACGGGTTCTGAGGTTGAAGGCCGCAAACTCAAAGCATTGTAGAAGCCAATATATATTCAATCCAGCACTGCAAAGCACTGTAAATGATGGGGAACATAATGGGGGGCATGAGGATTAGTAGCAAAACATTCTCAAGCTTGCACATCGCCAAATTGTACTTTGATTTTAAAATCCATCCAAGTCCCACGGACTTCAATGATCAAGCCCGTAGCTCGTTATTCAAGCCCGTGCGGCCTTGGAGGGCGCATGTCCTCCAAGCCCGTAGCTCCTTATTAAAGCCCATGCGGGCTTGGAGGGCGAATGTCCTCCAAGCCCGTAGCTCGTTATTAAAGCCCGTACGTGCTTGGTGGTTAAAGGTATCCATTTTGTTACGGTTTTTGCAGTCTGCATGGTTTAAGCCTGTAACCCTAAAATGGAGCATTACAGCCTCCAAATTAACAATTGTTAAAATTAGTTTAATATTCCTTATATGTTTGATTGGTCAACACACATACAGGTTCCATTGTAGCCTCTAAAACAGCCCTATAATAGAATATGTCACCCCAACATTGGCGCGCACAGCAAATGTGTTTTGACAACATGAAGCTGACATGAGCGGGCCCACGTCATTGCGCAGTTCTAAGGTTTTGGACTATTGCGCGTCGATGAAAGGGCGCAAGTGATATGACCTAATGCCATTTACCCTTCTAACCATAATCCTAACCCTTACACCCACAGCCTAATCCTAATCATTAGATCCGCTAGCCTCCTGTCGAGCCTGCTGTTGTTGATGCGCGCATGTGTCGGCGCGCAGATGACAACGCACATTCGATCCGAGCTATATAGTTGATCAACGATAGAATACACATCTCGCTCATCAGATCCACATTAGAGAACACAAATAGCGGCCAAATGAGACCGCCACTTGGCATATATCAAGTACCAGGGGAATATTTCAATATATGTGGTTAAGTTCTTCAGTTATGTCCAACTCTCTGTGACCCTATGGACTGTAGCACATTCAGCTAGGTCTCTGCCTGTGCTGTTCTCCAAAGTTTGAATGCCAAAGAGATTGGAGTGGGTTGTCAGTTCCTCTTCTAGTGGATTTGGATTTGTCTGATCTCGCTGCTATGACCTGCCCACCTACAGTAGCTCACATCTTCATTCAGGTACACAAGCTCCTTCACCACCACCACTTAGCAACCCTCACCCATGTAAATTAATAAATAGCAGAACAGATTGGAAGTTCACCAAATGGGAATGGATAGACACCTGGCACATGGCTCCCACCAGGATGGGCGTAGCAGAGATTATCCCTGATGGTGAGTTTGATGTCGATCCCAGAGCCTCTGGACAGTCCCTCTTTGTGCTTGCGGCCCTTCCTTATGGGTCAGAGTAGATATGTGTGGTGTAGGTTCCCCTGGTCCCCTTCAGCATTGCTAAGTGGTGGTGGTGAAGGGGCTTTTGTACCTGAATGAAGCTGTGAGCTATAACATGTAGGGCCACTGTAGGTGGCCACGTCATAGCAGAGAGATCAGACAAGGTCCAATCCACTTGAGAAGGAACTGACAAACCACACCAGTATATTTAGCATGCAAACCGTGGATAACAGCACAGGCAGAGACCAAGCTGAATGTGCTGCAGCTCATAGGGTCACAGAGTCGGACACAACTGAAGAACTGAACAACATACATTAAAATGTTTCCCTGCTACTTCATATATGCCATGTGGCGGTGTAATTAGCAAAATATTTGTGTTACCAAATGTAGATTTGATGAGCGAGATGTATATGCAATTAGATAGAGATTTCAGGGATCACAATAGAGCTCATGTGCGTGGCAAAGGGTTCATATGACCTGACTCATGTTTTACTCTTGCTATTGAATTGGGTAGTGTGGCTTTAATCATATTATGCATGTTGCAGCATGGTTTGTCATATTAGCATGTGCATAACCATTACAACACATGATAACCAAAGGATATTTAGCCAATGCATGTTCATTATTGGGCAACTAACTGTATTCACACATATGCTAAGTGGTGTTGGTGAAGGGGTTTGTGTACTTCAATGAAGCTGTGAGCTATACTACGTAGGGCCAGTGTAGGTGGGCACATCTTAGCAGAGAGGTCAGACCAATCCCAATCAACTAGAGAAGGAACTGGAAAACCACTCCAGTGTCACCTGTCCTATTCATTTTAGGCCCTCAGGGGAATGTTCCTACTCCACAGTATTGCTAATCAGACTTGTCATGGGTATTAACCCTTTATTAGTAGTAGATCTGATATTTGGGATCATATGATATCTAAATCTATTCTGACTCAACAGTTTTATATGTATTGATCTATTGCATGTTAACTAGGGCTCATCAGTTTACATTTATAGGAATGTGACATTAATGTAATGCATGTGGATGTCACAGAACCCAAAATATTCATAACACACGGACACAGTCAGAATGGTCTAACAAAGCTTTATTTTTACACAGACCACAATCAGCAGTGGTCAAGATTGTGCATTCACATAACAGTATAACAAAACTTTATTTGCTAGACAGACCACAATCAGCAGTGGTCAAACTGCATTAATATCATGGGTGTGGTGTGGGTGGGTCCTCGGAGAGCAAGAGGCTGGAAAAAAAGGGGAAACCTACAAGGGTCTATCTAATAGTCTAGAATAAGCATGATGCATAGCACCTACCAGGGTCACATGCGGTCACTACACCGCTGCAACCGGAATCTGATGAAAAAAAGGATCATCAGAAATCTCTCTATTTAACTGAAGAAAACATTTATGTGCATAGCACTTACAACTTGTAACTAGATCTGCTCAATGAAACAGATGATTCAACCTCTAGACTGTGTAATCCAATTCAGTTTCACACATACAGTGTGTTGACCAAACAAAAATCTGAAATAAGTGGTCAAATAAAAAAAGGCGGAGGAGGATAAAAAAAAAAAAAAAGAATCACAATGTATGTACAGTACAGTTCTAAATACTGTACCAATATACCAACTCACCTGATTCCCACCTGCAAGCATTACTAACTATTAGCTAGGTCTGTGGATAATCAGAAATATGGGCAAATAGCCATTACAGAGAGGACACAAAGGTCAGCAGCCAGATTCACTGTTACTTACATCAGACCCAAGGATCTGTTCTCAGACTGATATTGAGGTCAGGATCACATGCTTCACTAGTGCATATATTAATGCTGGCTGTCATTAACAAGTCCACCGCCATAGCAGTATTAGTCTACATTTAAGCTAACAACAATCATGTCGGAGATATCTGACTATATGATAGCTTTAAGATTGTGGGAGCTACATGCCATTGAAGGCATGTCTACATGAGAGGCACTGGGAAAACCTTACACCTCATATAATTCCTCCACAATGCTTGCAGATGCAGGAGATGCCTTCATGAATCTGAAAAACCCCCAAAAAGAAAGAAGCAAAAAAAGACAAAACCTACAAAATAAGGCCTGAAAACATCATAGGGCCTGCAGCATCTCTTCTCAACAGCACTCCTTAGTGACAATTTATTGGTCACACTACTAACTGAATCTAGCCCAGCTCCAGATTTTGGGATCTTGGCCTATGTGGTATATTTCGGACCTGATTCTATTCTATTGCAATTTGGCCAATTGAATATAAGCACAGAGCATAATTTTTACTGAAGTTTTTAGTTAGTGAAGACCTTGCTTTTGGATAGAAGTTCACTAACTAAAAACTTTGTTTAAAAATATATGCTATGTGCTTAAAAAGAGCCCTATTCAATTGACCAAATCACATTTTAATGAGGCCCGTTGTGTTCTGTTTAACCTGTCACCAATTGATGGTCACTGAGGAGTGCTGTTGAGAAGGCAAAAACATGTCTGCAGACCCTATGGGCATCATTCAATTGCGATTTGGCCAATTGAAAAGGGCTCTATATAAGCACAGAGCATATATTTAGTTTCAGACGTTTGTAGTTAGTGAAGAGCTTGCTTTTGGATAGAAGTTCACTAACTACAAACATCTGTAAAAAAATATGCTCTGTGCTGATATTGAGCCCTAAGCAATTGGCCACATTGCAATTGAATGAGGCCCTATGTCCTCCTCAGCTTGGGCCCAGGACCCACATCACCTGTACCCATCCTCCGTCTCCCCACTGGTGGTGCTGGTAGGGGCGGAAGGGGGCGAGCGGTGCAAGGCAGTGATGGTATGGCTGGTGTCGGACACATGGGAGGAGAGGAGGGGCCAGGCTGCTCCTGACTGGCGGATTGGGAGATCCCCGTTGATGGTGGGCTGGGGACCATCTCCTGCCTGAGCAGCCTGACCTGAAGGTGTTCCAATGTCTTATGGTGCCTCCTCACCTCCCTGGACAGCCTGGGCAGGCTGTGCGTCACATGGGAATGAAGGCCAGAGATGCTGGCCTCCATCGGGAGCTGGCTGGCCATCATCTCCTGCATGCTGGCCTCCACCCTCTGCATGCTGGCCAGCTGCTCCTGCATAACAGCCAGCATCTCCACTTGCACAGCCTGGCTCTGCAGCAAAGACACTCCTAGGTGGGCTTGGTGAGGTGTAGTGGGGAGGGTCTGGTCCACAGCTGGAGCCTGGGGTGACATTAATGTGCCCGGTGGTGACCAGGCCAGCACACTGTGTGGGGAAGGAGGTGTCGTCCCAAGGGCGTGGGAGGGCCCCAGAGCAAGGGAAAGTCTCTGGAGGGTGGGCATAGTCCCAGGGCTTGTGGCAGGTGAGTCTCCAATGTCAATGACCTGCCCCTGTGCTGAAAGATCCTGGTACGGGTTATACTAGCTGTTATCTATTCTTAGGTTTCTGTTCTTGATGGTTCTCGGCTCACAACGCTATCTGTATTACGGCTGCTGTCTGTAACTGCATAGGCTGCGCGGGCACACCAATACATGGGGCCTCATTCAATTGCGATTTGGCGAATTGAATAGGGCTCTAAATAAGCACATAGCATATTTTTGTTAAATTAGTTTTTAGTTAGTAAACATCTATCCAAAAGCAAGATTTTCACTAAAAAGATATGTTATGTGTTTATTTAGAGCCCTATTCAATTGGCCAAATTGCAATTGAATGAGGGCCATGGACTCTCTATTACAGAGGTGTCCAAACTCTGTCCTGGATTGGAAGATATCCTTTCTGTGCACAGGTGAGTCAATCAGGATGACTGAAGAAGCGATTGACTCACCTGTGCTCAGCAGGGTTATCATCAAATCCAGGCATGTGTGTGGCCCTCCAGGACCGAGGGGCCTCATTCAATTGCGATTCAGACAATTGAATAGGGCTCTATTTAAGCACACAGCATATTTTTTTACAGAAGTTTTTAGTTAGTGAGCTTCTATCCAAAAGTAAGGTCTTCACTAACTAAAAACTTCTGTAAAAAAATATGCTATGTGCTTAAATAGAGCCTTATTCAATTGGCCAAACCACAATTGAATGAGGCCCCGAGTTTGGACACCCCTGCACTATTGCTTGATTACTGTTGTGGGGACCAGGAATTACAGTGATTTGTCAGCTTCATGAATTTAATGATGCATCCATCTATCCCTTGTTAATTTCATGGCGCCGACATGTCAGTGTCATCATGTACATGTGCAGTGTGTGTGATGCACATGTGGTGGCATGTTGCTGTATGTCATATTCACCTGCCATGGAGGGTCCTGTTGGTCCACCGGGCCTGACGCTCCAGCTGCAGCAGAGGGTGCAAGTATGGCCCTTGCGCTATGTTCATGCCCCAGGTACTTGACCCTCCGCCCCTCGTCCTCCTGGGCCATCTTCCTCCTCACCACGGCCCTGATGTCGTTGAAACGGTGCTTTATGGTCCGCAGACTCCGTCCCCGTCCCGCCACACCATTGACCAAATTGACCACCTGCTGCCAAGCATCTGCCCTGGGCCCAGCCTTAACTTCCCTACCCCCCGAGGTGATGACGAGGTGGGCACGGATTGCCTCCAGGAGGACCATATTTTCCTCTAGGCTATAGTTGAGGGCCCTGGACCTGCCGCCATCCTCTTGCTCTCCAGACTGGGGTTGAGGACCTCCTCCTCCCTCCTCCTCTCCACCCTCCTCCTCTCTCCACCCTCCTCCTCCTCTCCACCCTCCTCCTCCTCCTTTCCCTACTCCCTCCTCCTACTCTTCTCTCCCTACTCCCACCTCCTACTCTCCTCTCTCTACTCCCTCCTCCCACTCTCCTCTCCTCCCTCCTTCCTTCTACTCTCCTCTCCTCCTCTTCTCCCTCCTCCTCTTCTCCCTCCTCCTCCTCCTCTTCTCCCTCATCTTCCTCTTCTCCCTCCCCCTCCTCTTCTCGCTCCTCCTCCTCCTCTTCTCCCTCCTCCTCCCCGCCTACTACCTCCTCACTCCTCCCCTCCTCTTCCCCACCTCCACGCCCGGGACTCCCTGCCACTCCTCTCCCCTCTGCTCCTCTCCCTCCATCACCACCTGAAAAGAAAAGACAGAGAAATTAAGAACTGTTTTAGTGGGTTTGCCTGCTGCCCCCTCCTCCCCCATTCTGATCGCCTATAACACTCTTTCTGCTTGGTTATCAATGTTGTAACTAACTGTAGTAATCCACCTTAAGTGGACAGAGCCTGTGACAGAGTAGTGGGAGGGTTGTACAGTTCCCTCACTCTAGACCTGAGTGGCGCTGATGGAACACGCTGGATACTTTCATAAACAATGTGGAAGGGTCAGTTACAGTTCGCATATTTACAAGGTAAGCGGCTATTTACTGTGTGCTTCTATCATGTGTGGGGAGTGGCCCATGTCTGAGGCCACTAATATCCTATCTGCATTATACTCTGCACATATTCCTGGTCGTGGTACCTATCCTGAAGCCATCTTCTGTACCAGAGGTAGTAGGAACTACATGATCCTGCTGGGCTAGGCTGAAAATAGGTTCTTGTCAAGCCCCATTGAAAAAGCAATTTGGAACACATATGTGTAATCTGTAAATATGTGTTTGTCTTAAGTGTAGAAATGTATATATATATAACGAGATAGAATACGAAACATTAAAAAAAAACACAAAAAAACCAACGTACCTCCTGTCATGAATCACCCAGGGGCCATATTGGATTTGGTGTGAACTATGCTGGGGCCATTTTGTGACTGGCAGCAGTGGCCATTTTGGGCTGGATTATCTTACACATGCTGGTGCCATGTGGAAGAACAAAAGATTTGGGCACAAAGTTACTGCTTGTAAATGGTATGAATAGGGGGTTCCACTGTCACCATTAAATAAAGTCAGCATTACTGCATAAAATGGATTGACGTGGAAAACTTGCCCCACCCTGATACCATGTGGGAATGGGGAAATATGGTTATAGGTTATTAATATGTTAGTGTTATATTGTATATTGTATTGTGGAGTGATAGCTATGTTTTAATTAGTCAACCCTCCCCCATTGTATAAACTCTCAGTCAGGAGTTGGCCATATGGTCCTTAGTGTAAACAAAGGATAAAACCTAAACAAATAGATTGGCCAGACTGCCAGGAACTGCAGGACAATAGTATAGTATGGGGTTTCCCAACCACAAGCCCAGGGGCATAGTTCAAGAGCTAATAAAGGATGTTTCTCCCTTGAGAGCCAGCCACCAAATGAATTAGCAGCCACGCCTGGGGGAGGCACTGGGGGAGGAGACTAATAAGTTCCCACAAATTACTTCTGTGAGAATGGCCAGAGGGGAATGAGGGTTTGACTAAGAGTAGCCACTCCCTGTACTGGTTTTGTGAGTTGTTTAAATACTTGTGGAAAAATAAAGAAGTTGTTCATAATTTTCATCAAGACGTGGTGTGTAGATGTATTATTTACCCGGGGACATATGCTTGCAGTAAGATTCGTCAGACTTACTGTCAATATTGCTCAGTCTAAACCAAGGGCTAAGACATGATGTTCCTGTACTCAAAGCTACTCCAAGGTCCAGAGTAACCCAAATCAAGTCAGCAGACCCCAGCCAGAGAGTGGGTCGTGATAATTGGTGGCACAGTGGTGGGGTACTCTGAGAAGGACCAGAAAATGGAGCAGATGGAAGCAGAGGACTACAGACTACTCCTGCTAAATCAATGGATGGCATTCATGCAATTATGGCATGGCCATGAGCTGGCAAGCTGGTTGGAGGAACTGGTAGAGAAAGAGATGGACTTGGAGGAACAGTACCTTGCCAGGATAGAGTCCTTGGGTGGCCGGAGAGAGGATCTCTATTTTCGTTTGGATCTAGAATATGGGGTCGGTGAGATTCTGAATGGTGATCCGGAATGTGGCATGGGAACTGCAAGGAGGCATAATAACTTGTTTGTTGAACGCTGCCGGGGTCTGGGACTGGAAGCATGGTTCCCGGAGGCTCCTTTACTGGAACCCCTGATTCAGCAAGAGCTGCAACTGGAGGCTGAGTATGTGGAATTGTGGGATGCGATACCCAAGAAGTATTTTTACAACTCAGACGGTATGTACCAGAGTGAGTATGCTCACTGGAACTGGGGAGAGGCATTTCTAGACTGTAAACAAAGTGAGGAGGGGTAAGGGGTAAACACTGTTCCTTTGCCAACTCCTGGGGATGGAGAATGTTTGCCCCTAGAAAATGCAGCAACTGTGTCAGGGCCTAGTCACCAGCCTCAAGAGCCAGAGACCCAGTGGAATGTTCCCTGGGTGGGGTCAGATAATCCATGTCTGCCCCCTGATACCCCAAGAGATTTAATCCCAGAGGAAGTGGGAACTGTTCACAAGCTAGGGCCAGATAAGTTAAGTCTGCCCTCAGAAGTTCTAGGCAAAGTGTGTTGGCCAGAACTGTTAATGGAGCCAGAGGCTCGGGATGATTGTGTGATGGACGGTGGGAAGGGAGCCTTAGAGGCCAGGCTGGAAGGGAATGATGAGATTCCCCAGCCTGCATCAGATAACCACTGTCTGTACCCTGACAGTCCAGGGGAGTTGTCCCCAGAGGTGCTAGTGAAGAACACAGCCCAGGAGGGTTGTTTAAGAGACTGTGGGGAGGGAAAAGAATTGGTTTCTGGCTACAGGGAACCTGACCTCACACAGCAAGAGAGTGCCAGGGGCACAAAGAGCCAGGCCGGGGCAGCAAGCATGCCAGCTTTGGCAAAAGCATTATGGGTGCAGAGTGGCACCATGAAAGAGGGTGTACCAAGTGGGGAGATACCCTGGATAACCATTGTCCAGGGGCCCACTGGAACAGACACCACTCCAAAGATCCAGTTCAACAGAAAGGACTGGGATAAAGTTGCTCAACCCCGGGCAAGGGAGGAAGGTAAGCACAGCTTGGGTGGGAGCAGCGTAGCTCCCCAAGCAGCAACGGAAACAGCTGGACCAGAGGAAGAAAGCCAAGAGGAACGGTCCCTTTGCAATCCCATAGGCCCAGAGACTGTATTAGAGATCCCAGCCCATCTGTGGGGACTGGCTGGGGGGAACAGAGTTGCTATGGGACAGAAACTGTGGCCCACCTGTTGTACTCTGGGATACCAGATTATTGGGGAGGTACCCTGGACTATTTGGGTGGGTGTGAATGGGAAGAGCAACTTGCTCTATACAGTGGGAGCAAGGCCAAGGGCTGGGGGAGGTTTTTACTCTGCACCTTGGGACAGACAAGAACTGGCATAGCATACAGAGGGCCAAACCAGCACATTCATGACTATCAGCGTAGCTGGAAAAATCAGGGATGTTTCCTGCCACGCTTGGGGAGGTGTTGTCATGAATCACCCAGGGGCCATATTGGATTTGGTGTGAACTATGCTGGGGCCATTTTGTTAATGGCAGCAGTGGCCATTTTGGGCTGGATTATCTTACACATGCTGGTGCCATGTGGAAGAACAAAAGATTTGGGCACAAAGTTACTGCTTGTAAATGGTATGAATAGGGGGTTCCACTGTCACCATTAAATAAAGTCAGCATTACTGCATAAAATGGATTGACGTGGAAAACTTGCCCCACCCTGATACCATGTGGGAATGGGGAAATATGGTTATAGGTTATTAATATGTTAGTGTTATATTGTATATTGTATTGTGGAGTGATAGCTATGTTTTAATTAGTCAACCCTCCCCCATTGTATAAACTCTCAGTCAGGAGTTGGCCATATGGTCCTTAGTGTAAACAAAGGATAAAACCTAAACAAATAGATTGGCCAGACTGCCAGGCACTGCAGGACAATAGTATAGTATGGGGTTTCCCAACCACAAGCCCAGGGGCATAGTTCAAGAGCTAATAAAGGATGTTTCTCCCTTGAGAGCCAGCCACCAAATGAATTAGCAGCCACGCCTGGGGGAGGCACTGGGGGAGGAGACTAATAAGTTCCCACAAATTACTTCTGTGAGAATGGCCAGAGGGGAATGAGGGTTTGACTAAGAGTAGCCACTCCCTGTACTGGTTTTGTGAGTTGTTTAAATACTTGTGGAAAAATAAAGAAGTGGTTCATAATTTTCATCAAGACGTGGTGTGTAGATGTATTATTTACCCGGGGACATATGCTTGCAGTAAGATTCGTCAGACTTACTGTCAATATTGCTCAGTCTAAACCAAGGGCTGAGACATGATGTTCCTGTACTCAAAGCTACTCCAAGGTCCAGAGTAACCCAAATCAAGTCAGCAGACCCCAGCCAGAGAGTGGGTCGTGATACCTCCCTCCACCAAACTCCACTCCCCACAAAAAACACCTCTCCAAACCTATAAGCCAAAAAAAACAAAAACACAATTGTACTTCTCTCTAGTGTATTCAGTAAATATAGGAATTATCAAAACATAAAAATAAAATAAAATACAGCTTGATAGGATGAAAAGCATGTACAATGCAACTTACCTCCCTCCAAGCAACTCCTTGCTGGACAAAATCCTACAACACTCCAAAAACCTATAAACAAGAAAAAAACACAATTGTACTTCTTTACATCGTACTCCGTAAATGTAGTAACGTATATTCTTAAAAAGACACAACTTGATAATAAAACAACTTACCTCCTCTAACCCACCAAGCTCTCCAGTGTATTCAGTAAATGTAGGAAGTGTCAACACATAAAAATAAAATACAGCCTGATAGGAGGAAAAGCATGTACAATTCAACTTACCTCCCTATAAGCAACTCCTTGCTGGACTAAATACCACAGCAAACTAAAAAAACCTATAAACAATAAAAAGAACGCAATTTTACTTCTTTACATCGTACTCCGTAAATGTAGTAACGTATATTCGTAAAAAGAACATAAAACGCAACTTGATAATAAAGCAACTTACCTCCTTTAACCCACCAAGCTCCGGGAACTGCGTGCTACTTCGGCCGAAATCGCAATATAGTCGAGGCGTGGGCGCGTGTCATTCATATTTATTCACTCCCACTGTCAATCAAATGGTCTATCCCGTAAGTGATTGGCTGTGAGATCTGTGGCGCGATGCGTGATTCCGCTACTGGATGGTTCGTGCCGGGCGTGGCTAGTCCGTCCCCCTTCCAGCTTGCGTGAGCGCCTGAACGTCACGGCCTTACTCACGGCAATAAAAGGCATTCAAATTACTGGCAAAACAATCCCCAATGATCAAATATGTAAATAAAATATATATTTTTATTGTCATGTACATCCTCAATAGGGCTGCCATATTAACCCTTTAGCACTCACAAAGGCTAGAATGTGTCCCCTAAACATATCAACATCATCTGATTTACATCTCACTTATCACATCTACTTTTTGGAACACAAATATTGGCTATATTTCAACGCCATATTACATAGATCACGTAGAATGGGCTCAAATTCAAATGTGGGCCAGAACATTAAGGGCTACAAATTAAACTGGCTAGGGGATAGGATGGTAGGAACGGCTGGGGGAGTTTTTAAACTTGTAGGTGGGGGGGAGGAACTATATAGAAGTATTGGGGTAAATAGGGTAGAGAGGGAAAGGGATGAATTAGTTACCCATGGGAAGGAGAAGGGGGAGGGTTAAAATAGACAGTAGGGAGTTATTAATAGGGGCCTCAAATACAGTGGCAAGCACTTTACAACGGCAGAGCCATAGCAACATAAAGTGTATGCTTGCTAACGCAAGAAGTTTGCCTGGCAAAAATGGACGAGCTAGAAATATTAGCAGTACAAGAAAAATGGGGCTTAATAGGCATTACTGAAACATGGTGGGATGAATCTCATGACTGGACTGTTAATCTGGATGGTTATAACCTATTTAGGAAAGATAGGGGAAATGGTAAAAGAGGATAAGGGATCTGTCTTTATGTTAAGCCTGAATTTAAGCCTATAGTCAGAGAAGATATTTATGCTGGCACTAACGGCATCATTGAATCTTTGTGGGTTGAGCTAAATAGTGGAGGAGCTAATTCTAAACGCATATTGGTGGGAGTATGCTATAAACCCCCAAATATAGCTGAAAGTGAAAAAATACAATTATTGTTACAGATTGGAAATGCAGCTAAGCATGGGCAAGTTCTAATAATGGGAGACTTTAATTACCCTGAAATAAACGGGATAAATGAGACCAGCAGCTCAGCTAAGGGGAGCAGGTTCTTGAGTACACTCAGGGATCATCTGGCCCAGGTAATACAAGAACCTACTAGAAATGGGGCCATCTTGGATTTAGTCATCACAAGTAATATTGATATAATATCAAATGTTAAAATAGGGGAACCCTTGGGGAACAGTGATCACAACACAGTATCATTTGAGATTGAATACTAAAAACAGAGTTGTAAGGGGCCAACAAAAACTCTAAATTTTAAAAGGGCTAACTTTAATGGGCTACTGGCAGCAATACTACATATAGACTGGGACAAAGAACTTACAGGGAAAAATACTGAAAATAAATGGACAACATTCAAATCCTTACTAAATAAACATACTCATCGGCATGTTCCATGTGGAAATAAAATGAATAGGAGTAAATCATATCCCATATGTGGCTTAACAATGACTTAAAGATCATGATGAGGAAAAAGAAACATGCGTTTAAATTATACAAGAAGGAGGGAACAGAGGCAGCTTTATGTGACTATAAGAATATAAACAAGGCTTGCAAAAGGGCTATTAGACTGGCTAAAATAGAAAATGAGTAGTCAGTTGCAATGGAAAGTAAGACTAACCCTCAAATATTTTTTAAATATATTAATGGGAAGAAGGCCAGGAAGGAAGCTATAGGAACATTACAATGTGACACAGGCCATCTGATAATTAGTGACCAGGAAAAGGCAGATGAGCTAAATAGGTTCTTTTCGTCGGTATACACAAGGGAAGGTACCAGTGGTTGGGACACCTGCAACATAATGGGGCTACACTACCTTCACTAAATAATTGGTTAACACAGGAAGAAATCCAAAAGAGATTGGAGAAAATAAATGTTAATAAAGCCCCAGGTCCTGATGGAATACATCCAAGGGTACTGAGGGAGATGGGTTCTGTAATAGCCAAACCATTATATCTAATCTTTCAAGACTCACTCACTACAGGGTCTCAACCGGATGACTGGAGAAAAGCAGAGGTGATACCTATATTTAGGAAGGGATCTAGGGCAAATCCGGGGAATTATAGACCAGTGAGCCTCACATCTGTAGTTGAGAGGCTTTTAGAAGGGTTAATAAGGGACAGAATATAAGAATATGTCCATTTTAAGAAGATCGTAGGTAGCAGTCAACACGGATTTATGAAGGATAGGTTGTGTCAGACCAATCTAATTAGTTTTTATGAGGAGGTTAGTAGGAACTTGGATCAGGGCACCTCAGTGGATGTAGTCTTTTTATATTTTTCAAAGGCATTTGATACAGTGCCACATGGAAGACTAGTGAGCAAACTAAGGGATACAGGAATTGCAGTAAATATCTGCTCATGGATCGAGAGCTGGCTAAAAGACAGGAAGCAAAGGGTTGTTGTAAATGGAACATACTCTGATTGGTCTAATGTGATAAGTGGGGTTCCTAAAGGTTCAGTATTAGGTCCTCTCTTTTTTAACATATTTATTAATGATATAGAAGTACGACTCGAAAGTAGTGTCTCCATTTTTGCTGATGACACTAAGTTGTGCAAGGTAATAAAATCAGATAATGATGTACTTTCCCTACAAAGGGATTTGCATAAAATAGAGAAATGGGCGGCTAAATGGCAGATGAGATTTAATACAAATAAATGCAAGGTTACGCATTTGGGAAGGAAAAATAGCTATGCAATCTATAATCTTAATGGAGCAAATCTTGGTGTATCAGATATTGAAAGGGATTTGGGAGTGCTTGTAGACAACCACCTAGGCTCAAAGCCAAGCAGCAGCTGCAAAGGCAAGTAAAATATTAGCAAGTATTAGGAAGGGTATAGAAGCCAGGGAAGCAAATATAATTCTGCCACTATAAAAATCTCTAGTACGCCCTCAGTTGGAATATGGAGTTCAATTTTGGGCACCACTTCATAAAAAAAGACATTTTAGAGCTGGAAAAAGTACAGAGAAGGGCTACAAAACTAATAAGGGGAATGTAGGGGCTAAGTTATGAAGAAAGACTAACCAAATTAAACTTATTTTCGCTAGAAAAAAGGTGTCTAGGAGGGGATATGATTACCTTATTTAAATACATCGAGGGTCAATATAAGGCTTTGTTAAGTTAACTTTTTGTAGCAAGAGGTTTTCAACTGACAAGAGGACACCCTTTAAGGTTAGAGGAAAAAAGATTTCACCTTAAACAAAGAAAAGGGTTCTTCACAGTTAGGGTGGTTAAACTGTAGAATTCTCTACCAAAGGAGGTGGTAACAGCGAATTTGATAGACAACTTCAAAAACGGGTTAGATATATTTTTGAATAAAGAGGGCATTCAAGGCTATCCTAGATAACTAGCGAAGGAATATTGATTCAGGGAGAAATTTGATTGCCAGTTTCTGGGGTCAGGAAGGAATTTTGCTTTTTTTTCCCCTTATGAGACAATTGGCAAATTTTCAATGGGGTTTTTTTTCTGTTTGCCTTCCTCTGGATCAATAAACAATTAATAATAAATAGTGCACATATTAAAAAGATCAATAGAGATCTAAAAAGGTTGAACTTGAGGGACTAACTCTTTATTCATCCTCCAATACTATATTATTAATAATTATTTAATCAACAAATTAATTAATAACTAATCCGCATATTGCATATCAGAGGAGATCGTAACAGGTTGAAGTTGATGGACTGAAAGTCTTTTTTCAACCTTAATTACTATATAACTACGTAACTATGTAACCAATCCATGATCAGGGAAATTCATAACATGATGAAGCTTAGATACACCAGTGAGCTTTTCAATTGGTGAAATCCACCAGGATAATCACAGCTGCGGTAGTTAGCCAGCTATAAAACAACATCATCATCCAGGAATTAGCAAGTCTGAACCATCATGGATAGCAGCAACCTGAGTGGGCTGTATAGGTATGTGGGTAGAGCGCAGCTTCGTAGGAATGGATATTTGTTTCGAATGTTGCAAAGTGGAAACCCGGTTGTCAGGCGTGCGACTGGGAGTGAATGTGGGTGAGCGTGCAGATGCAATCCATGGTGGCCCAAAACAAAGGCAGGCAAGTGGCTCATCACAGGATATGCCTAGGGTCAATAGGGGGGGGGGGGGTCAGTTAGGGGAGAGAGCTCCAGGGGGGATATGAGGGCACCTGCAGACAGGGAGGAGGACCTTGATGTGGGTGATCAGCTGTTGGGGGGGGGGGCAAATGAGAGCCCCCTAGAGGGTTTGGGGTCTCCAGGAGCCTGCCATGAGGCTTTGTGCACCCAGGGTGTACAGGGAGAGAGTCACATTGGAGGGGATAACTGATGTGGAAGTGTATGAGCGTTTTAGGCTAACCCGTGCCAGCCTGGAGGAGCTCTATGCGGTCCTGAGGGAGGACATGGAGCCTGGTAGTTTTCAGACCACTGCTAGCATAGTAGGAGGAATGTCTCAGGCAAGCCTTTCAAGGTGCCTGAGCATATTCCTCCATGCTATTGTTCTGAAAGCTGCCAGATACATCAATTACCCCCACACTGTGGAAGAGATCTTGAAGGTGAAAGCGAATTTCTTTCGAATGGGAGGTATCCCCAATGTGCTCGGTGCTATAGATTGTACACACGTAGCATTGATACCTCCTAGAGATCAGGAAGCGCTGTACAGAAATCCCAAACACTATCATTCCATCAATGTACAGGTTGTTTGTGATGCAGACATGCGCATACAAAATGTGCTTGCAGGCTTCCCAGGAAGTACTCATGATGCCCATATCCTGCGTCAGTCATGCGCCCATCGTTATTTTGAGTCCCGACAAGCTCCACCTGGGTGGCTACTGGGTGATTACCCATAAAGGATTGCAGGCAAGCATATGTTACCAAGAGTGAATCCCCTAACATATACATCATGTTCCACTGTAATGCTACTACGTTGTTGCGTGAAAAATGCGTGACAACGCATGCACCAACAGACAAAATAGAGTCCCTTAAAAGCGCGCATGACATCTGCACGCAGGAGTTAAGATAAGGACTTAAGGGTGGACTTAGGGGTTTTAGGGTTAGGGGTCTTTGGGCTAAGGTGGTTTGGGTTAGGTATGGGGTGTGAGGGCTCGGGTTAGAGGGTTTTGGCCTGTTAGGCGATAGATTTTACAACTTGCGCTCTTTGATCAACGCATATTTAGCCACCCAATTTTCAACAGTGTGCTACAGTCGCCGGCTTCTGTCAGCGCCATATTGTCCGCACTCATTTGCCCTGCGCCCTAAAGAAGGTGTGCCGACTGAGCCACTGACTGAGCCATTGCATCGTAGCTTGTTTCTGTGCCTAACCCGATGTGACCTGGTCATAGGAGTCGGAAGTTCCAACCCAGAGATCCCTAAACTAACGTCACATGAATCATTGTGTATATTTACAGATGCTTTAACGAGCATCACAACATCACATTCATATCTCCCATTTTTGTTTCCTTCAGGTGATGCAGGATATGGGTGTTTGCCGTGGTTGTTGACCTCTGGGAACAATCCACACACAGAGGGAGAGGAGAGGTACAATGTGACCCATGCCAGAACCCGGAATGTAATAGAGCGCACCTTTGGCCTCCTGAAGAGGCGCTTCAGATGTTTACATTCCACTGGCGGGGCGCTACAGTATAAACCAGTGAAGGTTTGTCACATCATCATGGTAGTACAGGCCAACTGTCTGGGGAACATTGATGATGCTCCGCTTGAACCGGCGGAGCGTCCAGTACCAGCCCCTGGTGAGGATAACGTTCAGGGGTCACGACTCCGTGCCTACATCATTCGGGAGTACTTCCCATGTAAGTCTGAAACCAATAACAACCAACTATAATGTACCTTGATTATGGTTACTAATACATCTCTTTTCTCCTTCCCCATTGTCATACAGAAGATCCAACAGTCCACAGTAGAGGATAGCTTTGTGATCTAACATATGTCTCGTGACGCATTCTTAACACTGGATCAAATACAGCCTGCTCTGATATCTGTTAATGGTAAGTATGCGCACATTCCCATACACATCATATATATTGATATCTGCAAACCTCCAGAAACTAAGCTAAATGGATGGTATGATATATTCCACAATGTAAATGGATATAGGCCTCACAATCGTATTTGAAAACATCTTCACAGAACAGTAATGTTCCCATTGTCTGATCATGTTATTCCACATCCCATGGAGGTCAATGCATAGCATCTGGGAATATGAACATACCAGCATATTGTAAACCATAATAAATGTTCCTCATGGGATGCAAAGAGGGGATTTCTCCTGTTCTTTGTCAGCGAATGCTGGTAAAAGCATTCTCAGTCAGATAACAGGAATGTTCTCAAGGATGTGTTAACTAGGAATCATTGTGCAATATATCATATGGATTGTGTGACTCATATCATTATATTTCCATTACAGAACTGCTGCCGTGTGTCAACACATTGTTTACCCACACAGACATGGGAAACGACCTGTACAGCAAAAGAACATCAGCTACATCAATGTAGTCTACATTGTAAGTGAGTATTTGCAGGAAACATGTGCATGTACGCATGAGAGGAAATGACTAATAACTCCATTAATGTAGGCCTAACTTTCTTTTCCCCAAGACACCCCCTATGTATTGCTGAAGCGGTCAGAAAAGTTTATCGGACCATGCAGACGTGTCCTGGGGGAACAGATCTCTTCGTTGAATACTCTTGATCCATCCAAGATAAAGAACCACATGTGGATGTACGAACATGCATCAATGTGTGATAGTTGTGATCTTCCATTTCTATTACAGGCTGCACTGGTCTCTCTCTCTCTCTGTCTGTCTGTCTCTCGTTGTTTCTCTCTGTCTCTATCTGTCTCTCTCTCTCCTCATCCCACCCACCCCTGTTTAGCCTTAATTTATTGAGTCACACAAGTCTTCGACATCTGAACGATTAGCAACTTCTGCTAACTATTCCGATTAACCCTTTTCACAATGTTTTCTCTTGCCTTATACTCACATCCCCTGCCTTTTCCTCAGACTCCTCTTTACTTCTCTCCTTTTTGTCTCCAACATTTTAATTTCACCTCTCATGCCCACCTCTCCCCTTTTATTCGCCCATCAGCTAAACTTACTCAAGCTGTGGTTAAACTATGTGTCTCCTGACTGTCCCATCTGCAAATTACATTATCTGTCCACATGGGGCAGATACCTTATTACATAATAGTGTATTGCACTTTACATCTGATCCCTTCCCTCTCCAACTAATGCATAACTTTCTACTTGACACAACTTCCTTCCTATGTATCTCTCACTTACTTATTAACCTTGCTATTCCTTATCTACTCTTCCCCATGTCCATTACCTTTAGCTTGGAAGTGGTGAGTTTCTAATCTTGTGGGGGCCTTTGGGAAGAAATCAGTTTTCACAAGACTTTACGCTCAAAACAGGGCCCTCCATTTTCTGTCGTTGTCAATATTACATACTGTATATTTTTGTGTTCTTCTCCCCTGTACAGTGCCATGGAATATGTTTGCACAATACAAATAAAAGATAATTAGACTAATCATAATATTCCCACATCAGGGCAAATTAGTATTGGCCATCATTATCATCTCACAGATGGTTCGCTTGTACGCGATCCCAATACATAACATGTTAACATGTGTGCCGACATACCTGCATCTGTTGGTGGCTGCTCATATGGCATATGTAAGGTTTCCACTAATATATTATTTGTGTGTTTGTATTCCAGATCACAGACAGAACAAGGCATGAAGATAAACATCCTGACATTCCATGGCCATGTCAATGTCCTCATGTATGTACATGCGTCCGTTTCATTGCTTTGTTGGATCCAGTGTGATATCTGATTACCTTGACTGAATAGCCTATATGTGTCACAAGACAATTTCACTATACAATGCAGATGTGATGTGACATCTGTCAGCTGATGTTCCTGGTATATCCACAGCATGTGTATGCTCACATAGTCTACCTCGATTTACATGTACCTATTGCTTTAGACATTCTATCCTCTCCTCTACTTGGACTGTTGTGAAGCCTGCAGCACAAACCCTTCCAGATCACTTCTTCAGTGCTGATGTGACCCTCCCTGTGCATATGGGGAAGAGTAAATCCAGGCTTGGGACTTAACAGTTAAGGAGGTTACGTTAATCTTCAGTTATGCAAATGCAACAACAAACTACCCCTCAGAGAACAAACTATTCCTTATATTGCCTGGTTTGTTGGGAGTTCTCTGGAATAAGTAACATCTGACTGATATGTTCCTGGTCAGGTCCCCATCTTTTTGACCAAGGTTATTTATGTAGGGGCTGCTTGTTGTTGCGTGAAAACTGACCTCATGGGCTCATAGCATTCACTGATTGAGCACTTATACTTCTGATGTTGCATCGGAGTGTACGTTTAACACACAAGCCTACATTTTGCTCTCCCCATATGTATACCACCTTATTCTGGATTATTGTGGTCTTTCCTTATTTACTGTTATATATGCAATAACAATAATGATATAAATTATATTGCCTCATGTTGGCTGATATACTGTAAATCCCCTGATCATCTATATCAATGTAATTCCCCCTGCGTGCATTCTGCTCTCATATCCCAATTTCCCTGTGTTACTTGGACTTTGTGTCCTACCCCCCTCCACCATGATCCTTTGCATACCTGTGATGATTAGTCAACCTGTGGCTTTGTGGCAAGCTTGCTTTGTTAATTTCTGTAAATAGTAAATATGATTTATCCGAGATGTTGTTTGTGTCTGCCTCGTCAATGTTGATACCATAGCATTTCTGTAACATCAATGAAAGGACCTTCATACTCCACATCTGTGCTCTGCACCATCAGTTAGGGGTGTCAATAGAATTCTCACAGTGTGTTTGCATTACTGATTTCAACCATGAGGGAAGGTTGGTATTGACAATCTATATGACACAAAGCCAGACAAATGAGACAGGTGTCTGTAAGTGGCTCACATCCTAATAGTGAACATACAGTATCTAACAGAAGTGAGTACACCCGTCACATTGTTGTTAATATTTTAGTATATCTTTTCATGTGACAACAATGAAGAAATGACACTCTGCTACAATGTAAAGTAAGTTTGCTGACCCATCAATAACTCAATACACAGCCATTAATGTCTAAACCATTGGCAACAAAAGTGAGTACACCCCTAATTTGAAATGTCCAAATTGGCACTAAATGTCAATTTTGTGTGGCCATCATTATTTGCCAGAACTGCCTTAACCCTCATGGGCAGGGAGTTCACCAGAGCTTCCCAGGTTGCCACTGGAGTCCTCTTCCACTCCTTAATGATACATCATAGCTGGTTAATGCTAGAGACCTTGCACTCCCCCACCTTCAGTTTGAGGATGCCCCACAGATACTCAATATGGTTTAGGTCTGGTGACAAGCTTGCCCAGTTCATCGCCTTTACCTTCTCTAGCAAGGCAGTGTGTTTGGGGTTGTTATGTTATGTTGCCCTGCAGCCCAGTCTCCCAAGGGAGGGGATCATGTTCTGCTTCAGTATGTCGCAGTACATGTTGGCATTCATGGTTCCCTCAATGAACTGTAGCTCCCCAGTGCCGGTAGTAGTCATGCAGGCCCGGACCTTGACACTCCCACCACCAAAAGTATACATCTATACTGAGCAAAAGTAGTTGAAATAATCCCTGAATTACAGATAAATGGATAAGTCACAACGAACACAAAAACATTGATATGAGATGAAACCCTCAGTTTGAACATAAACAGCGATGCAGAGAGAGGCGAGGCAGCATCTGACATCATTAGGTAAATGCATATAGGGGAAATCCACACAACATATTATATAAAACATATATAGACGTGTATATATGTTTGGTCGGGGCCTGCATGCGTGCTGCCAGCACTGGGGAGCTACAGTTCTTTGAGGGAACCCATGAATGCCAACATGTACTGTGACATACTGAAGCAGAGCACGATCCCCTCCCTTCGGAGACTAGGCCACATGCCAGTATTCCAACATGATAACGACCCCAAACACACCTCCAAGCCGACCACTGCCTGGCTAAAGAAGCTGAAGGTAAAAAGTTGATGGACTGGCCAAGTAGGTCACCAGACCTAAACCCTATCGAGCATCTGTGGGGGCATCCTCAAATGGAAGGTGGGGAGTGCAAGGTCTCTAACATCCACCAGCTCCATAATATCATCATGAAGGAGTGGAAGAGGACTCCATTGGCAACCTTTGAAGCTCTGGTGAACTCCATCCCCATGAGGGTTAAGTCAGTGCATGAAAATAATGGTGGCCCCAAAAAATATTTACACTTTTACTTAGGGGTGTACTCACTTTTGATATTTACCCTGAATGAATATCTCCATGTGTCAGAAACACGAATATCACGTATAGCCGTTACTGGAATCAAACTCAGGAATATTACCTCCACCCTCAGCTGCACTAGTGGCTGTTACCCCAACCCTACATTAACACAGGGTTGGTATATTGAAGGAACATGTTGTTTTGTAGCATTCATCTAGTGTTTAACAATCATGGTACAGTACAAACAAAAACAAACAATGATAATGTGAGCAATACATAATATTTATTCTTATGTGTGCAAATTATAAAACCAAAAAATGAAAATTTGAGGCAACCATTCCGTCTGTCCATTTGAACCTAAAGAGATAAGAACAAGACATCAATTAGAACAATATATGCATTGACTGCAACACCTCAACTTCAATAGATCTTGGACATCAATTGCTTCTATATGCAACATGAACATGTTCTCACCTATTTCCACTTTCGCTTGTGTGGGTCCTGACCCTCCTGGCATTTGGCAACCTTGGTCCTAGGCCGGTCACGACTTCCTTGAAGGGTGGCCGGCTCTTCTGCCCTGGACGCTGGGGGTAAGGTTTGGGACGTTGAGGAGGTAGCCTGTGGTGGAATGACTGTATCCACCTGGACAGCAATAGATCTGACCTGTGAGGCCTGTTCAGGTGGCTGGCCTTCTCGGGCCATTTCGGCCCTTTGAGCATAATCCTCCATCACTTGGTGATGCCTCCTCAACTCCTCAAATACCCGCTCATTGTGTCGTCTCATCTCCAGCATGAATTCTCGGTTTTGCTCCCGCTCATGCTGGAGATGAGCAAGGAAATCATGGCACTGTGCCGTTGACAGCGCCGGACTCCCTGGCGCGTACCCACACCATTGAGTCATCTGGGTGGAGGCATGGCTAAGCGGAGTGGCCTGCCGGGTCGGAGTTGCCTGCGGGGTCGGAGTGGCCTGCCGGGCCGGAGTGGCCTGCCGGGCGGAGTGGTTTGCCGGGCCGGAGTGGTTTGCCGGGCCGGAGTGGCCTGCCGGGCCAGAGTGGCCTGCAGGGCCGGAGTGGACTGTGGGGCCGGTTGTAGCCACATGCCCTGCCGGGGCCCCATGCTCCAGGGCACCATTATCTGCCGATCCATGTGCTGAGGCACGAGTAGCTGCGACTCCATACCCTGGGCCCAAATAGGATGGGACCACATTGGCTGTCCCCACATGTCGGGTCTCCCAATTTTGCCAGCCCACATTGACTGGGACCCAGGCACCATCATCATCCTGGCTGAAGGGGGCATTGTTGGAGCTGATGGCTGCCATCTTGCTGAGGGCCCAGGTGGACTTTCCCCAAGTGGTCCTGCTGCAGATGGTCCTGCATATTAACATGGTGCAGGGCCCGGTATTTCTGGTCCCTGAGATGGCAGGGTACGCCTGGCTGGTACTGAAATGAGACAAGATTTGTATTTGAGTATTGTTGTTCTGAAAATTGATTGATGTGTGTTTCCATATCCCTGAGATCATAGTGACTTGTAATTGGCTGTGAATGTTTTTGACGCAAATAAAGATTGATCTGCATCATTAGCATTGTGGATCCTGGCTGGGATCTTTCATGTTATGTGACAGCGACTGCTGGTAGCAGCAGTTGGACCAAGGGGCTGATAGATGTTGTCTGTTATATACATCATTTTCACCTTACACACAAGCCCAAAAGCCCTAACCCTCACCCTAATCCGAAACCCTTACCTTAACCCCACCATAACCCACTAAATCTGCTTGATTATATAATCTGCAGTAAAATGCTGTGGTGGCTGCTCACCCAGTTGTGGGTGGAGGTATTGGACATATATTTCATTGCTAACAATACTGACAAGTATATTTCTTCACACTGGATTTACAGGATTTTTGCTGCCTCATATATCTGTAGTCACAACCATATATCTTACAGTGCAATTCAACATCAGTTATCTATCTGTGTGGGGTACATGTGCGTGCATATGAGGGTGTGAAGGTGTATACGGTACTCACATTGCAGGCTTTCTGACCCACCCGAGTCCACCAGGCCAAGGATGCCCACGACTGCCGCTGGTTCGATCATTTCTTTCACTGTGGCCTCCCAGCTGGGGTAGGTAAACGTTGCAGGAGGCCCACCACCGGTTCCATGGGCCGCATTGGCCTCGTCCGCCATCTTCTTTTTGACTTGCATGCGGCAGTCCTGGTACCGGTGCTGGACAGACTTCCAGGTCCGGTTGGCATGCCCCAGTGAAGAGACTTCAGCAGCAATTGCCTTCCAGGCATCTGTCCTCTGCCTGGGCCTCACCTCACTCCCGACGGTTAATATGGAGTGGTGGGCACGTACTCCTCTTAGGAGCATCACAATCTCTTGCGGATGTAAGTTTGCTGCTCTTTTTTTTGCAGCAGCAGCTTGCTGGCCAGCCTGTGGCTGGGGTCCCTGCTCTCCCTGGCCTCTCCCTGCACTGCCTTCTCTCTCTCCCTCCATCTCTCCTCCTCTCCGCACTCTCTGTCTTTCTCAATCACTCTTTATCTCTCTCTCTCTCACACTTTCTATTTCTCTCTCTCTCGCACTCTAACACGCACTCTCTTGCACTTTAACACACACTCTCACACACTAACTCACTATCTCTCTCTCTCTCTGTCTCGTTCTATCGCTCTCTCTCTGTCTCTTTCTATCAATGGCTTTCGCTCGCTCTCTCTCTTTCTCTTTCTCTCTCTTCAAAATCCCTCCATCTCCAAGACCTGTGTGTCCACTTGCACACTATACAACACAGTCACAGATTTACGAATGTCCCGCACTTTTAAACTATTTGCGGCCTTGATTGGCGTCTTCCTATTGGTTAATTGATTTCAGTTGGCGCCAGGAAAACCAGGTTTACGGGCTTGAGACTTCTGGCCGTAACGCACGACCGTAGCTCCTTGCTGAAGCCCGTACGGGTTTGGAGGGTGATTGACCTCCAAGCCCGTAGCTCGTTATTCAAACCCGTGCGGGCTTGCATGATAGATAGAACACGAAGATTGAACATAAAGTTACATTTCTTTATTTGCAGATTTGAGAGTAGGGGAATGTTAAGCTATTAATTCTAAGACCAAACATCACTTTCACTTTTAATAAGTACAGGATGGCTTTTCTATGCTACGACTTGTAAGTAAGCCCTTTACGACCCGTGGGTCTATTTGACCTATTTACAGACTTGACGGAGGCTAATCCCGCAGCCTTTGCGGGTCTGATGTGCTCCAAGCCCGTGGGACTTTGTACACAGACATTTTACATGAATTAAACTAAAAATGATTTTCAGATTTGAGTGTAGGGGAATGTTGTGCTATGAATGCTAACACCTCCAATCACTTTAACGTCTCATCAAAGTGCAGGATGGCTTTATTATGTGCTTAATTGGGGCTTGCGGGACCTTTTTGGTGCAAGTAAGCTGTGGCTCGGTTTTAGCTAATTACGGCCTTGACGAGAGGGTTTACGTAGCACTTGAATAGCAACCGTGGCTTTCTTGCGGCGAAACTCTTGCGCTGTGTAAGATCAAAGGCTTTCCTGCTGCGGGTGCGGCCGCAAGGGATAATAGGGCGCCAGCCACAAGGCTGCCGGATCCCTCGGCCACAAGGGAATAGAATGGGCACGTAGCCTGCAGCCGGTCCTTGCGGCCACGCATTTCCTACGGCTGTTAATAGAATGAGGCCCTATGTTACTATGTAACTATAAAGCTATATGTAATTATCAGAGTACATTTTACCCCATGGGAAATAAAACAAGAAAATTCCTTGCAAATAGAATAAAGAAAAAGTTATCCCAGAATAGAATTGAACAAATAAAAGATAAAGAAGGTTCAATTCAAAATAATCTAGAAGGCATTGGTAAAAATGTTCTCAAGTATTATAAAAGTCTATATAACCTGGAAGAACAAGAAAAAGTTAATAAACCTACTAAACAAGGAATACAAACGTTTTTGGATTCTTTAAAATTACCTAAGATAACTAGCGAGCAAATGGAAGATCTTAACAGAGACATTTTGAATACTGAAATAGAAATAGTAATAAAAAATCTCAAAACTGATAAGTCACCGGGACCAGATGGCTTCCCTAATCAGTATTATAAATTATTTGCTCCTATCTTAATTGACAAATTAGGTAAAACTTTTAATGAAATTAAAAGAAAATGTGTGGCACCTACTGAATTGTTAGAAGCGACTTTTATAACAATATTTAAAACAGGAAAAGATTCAACTAATTGCAAAAATTACTGACCCATCTTATTGTTGAAACTGTATTACAAAATATTAGCTTTAAGATTAAACATGCTAATGCCCGAGCTAATCAATATGGACCAAACAGGTTTTATAAAGAATAGACAAACATCTGACAGCTCGAGAAGATTCATAAATATCTTTGCTTATGTTAACCATAATAATAATCCCATGGTGGCCCTGTCTCAGGGTCAACTGGGTCAACTGTGACAGGGTCAACTGGGAATATATGGAAATGGTCTTTCAAAGGTTTTGTTTGGGCAAGTTCGGTCCTTTTGAATTCTTAAAGGAACTCGTCCAGGTTGCCCTCTTTCACTGCTCATTTTTGCGCTTGTCATGGAACCACTGGCAGAAAGCATTAGAAACTCTGAAAACATAGAAGGGGTGGACATTAAGGGACAAACAAACAAGTTGATGTTGTTTGCCGACGATGTCTTAATCGATGTATCAATATGAAAAATGTAATTATTTTAGTGAAAGTTCTTACTATAAAATTCATTTGGATAAAACAGAAGTAATGTGGACGAACCTTAATTTAGATCAACGTGAACTCCTCAAAATACAACATTGATTTGTTTGGACTAAAAATTAAATCAAATATCTGGGTATAAGCTTTACCCCCAATCTTAAGATCACCTCCTTAATAAGAATTATACCACTAGATATTCCTAGATCAACTTTAGAAAATATACAAAGATTATTGGACAAATATATACTTAAAAAAAAAAAATCTAGAATAAATGCTAAAATAATGAAAAGGCAATTCCCCAAAGGCGGATTGGCTAAACCATATATAATAGATTATTATGATGCCGTTAGAATGACACAGATGTTAGAATGGCCATTCAATGAGAATCCATCTAAATGGAGAATTATAGAGGAAATAACAACACAAAAGTAAGATCTAAAAAATAGTCTATGGTATATTCAAGACCGGCTAGAACCTGAAAATGTACCACTGGTAATAAAATCCCTTATCATGGCTTGGAATAAGATCAATAAGAAGTGGAACCTTATAGATTACCCCTCCCCTGCTACCCCAGTAACATTTATTTTAAAAATGTATAATGTAGGCACAGAAGGAAAATGGAATAACTGGGGTATTACATCTCTGCAGGATCTCTATGAAAAAGTAAATAAAGCCTTTGAAGAAATAAGTATAAGTAATAAAAAAGTTAAACCAGACAAGAAAACTATCCAAATTTGAGAAGATGTGTTTTAACAAACAAAAGAGAATTAAGATTTCTGAGTGCTATAATATCTTAAGATCACTTTCTCAAACAGGGAAAACTACAAACATGAAACAATGGAAAGAAGATCTCAAATGAACTTGGGATGAATCTGTTTGGTTTAAAGCATTTGATTTAACCACAAGGGCATCAACATGTACTACATTTAGATAAACACATTTTAATTTGGTACAAAGATGGTACAGAGTTCCAGCATTCTTATCTAAAATATCCTCATGGAAAACTAGTGGGAATTGTTGGAGGATGCAATGCTATAGGGAATCTTGGGTATACCTGCCTTGCAAAGCACACACTGTTGACAGCATGAATAACAATAATAAATATGTCAAATTATAGTGTTACTGTATTAATTATTTATTATATATTAATTATTATTATTACAGTTGAATTGGTTAATAAATCTTCAGTGGAATGTTGATCCAGAACAGTCTTATAATATAAATATGTCAAAGTATGAACGCCCAAAAATCAGTATTACTGTTCATGCATGATTTTTATTTTTGTGATGCTTTAACACACTGTGGACAAATTTAGACATGTGACCACACGTAAATCACCCTGCTTCACTGTAATAAGCTGTATTGTCCACATGACAATAAAAAAAAAAAATAAGCCTACATATTTCATCATGATTTCACAATAAATGCAAATATTTGTGTTGTGTGCACCAGTATAAAAAATTATATTTAATAGTGATGATATTAACATCGGATTTAACAAAGAAAGTGTAAATAATTGGCCAAGACAACATTGATTTCTAATTAAAATATGTTTAGTGAAATGCAAACATAAGATTACAGTCATTAAATACATGAGAGGATGGGTATATGGAAAGATGATCTATTTACAAAAATATTATCTTTATGTAAATGTTACGTTTGTCAATGTCTTAAACCAGTAATCATTAGAAACACATGGACACATTGATGAGATGAATAGAAATATCATCATTCATCACTTCATATAATAGAAGTAACCGGTAATGCACATAGCACTTACAGCGGGTCTTCGTCTACTCAATTAAACAGAGGCATAAACCGCTGGATTATGTAATCCATTTCACATACACATATACAATTTACCCAGAAAAAAACAAAAATGAAAAAAGTTAAAAAGATGATCATAACCTAAAAAAAGGCAGACTAGGAGACAAATATAGACATATCTGTATGTACAGTACAGTGCTTTATACTGTAACTTTAACAGTACGCCAACAACCTTATGTTCATCTACATGCGGTGCTAACCATGCTGTATCATGAGAAATCACTTGCCATGATCATTAGTAATGATGTGGGATCTCACAAGGAATGTCATCTCACAAGGAATGTGAGCTGTGATCACATTCATTCAGGCCAAGAGTACTATCAGCATATTTATATGTCTATATGATGCTGTTTAGCCATGTTGATATCACATTCAATTGGTATACAAGTGTTATCAGATTATAATGAATGCTATGATATCATGACATCTAAGTACATACCCAATAATATTGTTAGAAGACAAAGGTTATCAGCTATAATGTCTAATTATTTAACTAACACAAGTCCACCGCCATTTGTGCATTGGTATAAATTAAACCTAAGAACAATCATTGGTTTTAAAACATGATATATGTATTTGTTTATGGAATGTGAAATCATTCTGTCATCAATCAAAAAAGAACAAAGACTGGTTTGACAAAAACAATGAGAAGATCCATGAATTACTGTTGAAAAAGAGGTCTGCTCATCAAGCGCATCTCACTCAGCTGTCCTACCCTAACAAGAAAAGCAGCCTTTTGTCTTGTGTGCGTCAACTTCCAATGAAAGCTTTGAGAAATTCAGAACCACCGGGGAACTAACCTCGCGGAAGAACTCAGTGTTGTGCAGATGTCGGTGACTACAGATGCTTTTATGAAGCCTTGAAGGAGGTGTACTGCCCATCACTAGTGATGTCGCGAACATAAAATTTTCGGTTCGCGAACCGCGAACGCGAACCGCCGCAAATGTTCGCGAACCGGCGAACCCGGCGAACCGCCATAGACTTCAATGGGCAGGCGAATTTTAAAACCCACAGGGACTCTTTCTGGCCACAATAGTGATTGGAAAGTTGTTTCAACGGGACTAACACCTGGACTGTGGCATGCCGGAGGGGGATCCATGACAAAACTCCCATGGAAAATTACATAGTTGATGCAGAGTCTGGTTTTAAGCCATAAAGGGCATAAATTACTTAACATTCCTAAATTGTTTGGAATAATGTGCTTTAAAACATCAGGTATGATGTTGTATCGATCAGGTTGTGTAAGGGTTAGGCCCGCTTCACAGTAAAAGACCAAACTCCCCGTTTAACGCACTGCAAACAACCACAAACAGTCCATTTGCACAACCGCAAACTCCCCATTTGCACAAGGTTGGATACCAAGCTAGCCATATCCCGTTCCTTGTCCTCACTGATGTCATTGAAGGTCTCTTCCTCCACCCAGCCACCAAGGGTCCCCGAAAGGTGACAACAAGCCCCCTGGGACGCCTGCTGTGTTTGGTCTTCCACCTCCTCAAAGCCACCTTCCTCCTCTGACTCCTCTTCTTCAGACTCCTCTCACTGCGTTGCCTCTCTCTGCATTATTATAAGGTGTGTTAAGTAGTACTACTCTTATCAGTTTAATACCTGTTACGTCACCTATCAGGGGGCGTGTATAAGGCCTGGATTTTTAGAACCAGGAGATGGAAAAAGATCCTTTGTTGGTCGTATCACTTCAATTTTGGGGCACGGCACGTGTAATCAAAGGTGCCACCAGATAGGAGTGGCGTGTTTGTAAGTGCTACTCGTATCAGTTTAATACTTGTTACGTCACCTATCAGGGGGCGTGTATAAGGCCTGGATTTTTAGAACCAGGAGATGGAAAAAGATGCTTTGTTGGTCGTATCACTTCAATTTTGGGGCACGGCACGTGCAGTCAAAGATGCCACCAAATAGGAGTGGCGTGTTTGTAAGTACTACTCTTATCAGTTTAATACTTGTTACGTCACCTATCAGGGGGCGTGTATAAGGCCTGGATTTTTAGAACTAGGAGATGGAAAAAGATGCTTTGTTGGTCGTATCACTTCAATTTTGGGGAACTTTGTGACATTAGCTTCTTACGCTCAAACATGTCCTTTACAGGCACCTGACTATGGGCAGATGAGCAGGAACTGCTCAAGGCGAGAGACGGAGTGGCGGATGGTTGAGAGGGGGCAAGGAGGACAGCAGTGGTTGATGTGGCTTATGATGCTGCACCAGGAGGAGGATGGCGGCTTTGAGTTTGTTTGCTGCTTGTACTCATGTGTTGGTCTGGAGTCACCCAAACATTAGGTCTCAACCTGTAGAGGATAAGGGAACCAGGCTACTCTAGACCTCATTCATCATTACAGGTTTTCACAGATCGGTACTATGCGTGCAAGCTACTGTGACAACAGATATGAGTGGCACTGTGCACTTGCAGAAGTTGGTAGAGTAGACGCTGTAGGTCTGACACACACGCTTGCAGACAATTAACTGCTATGCAATCTATTACAGTAGAATTTTTTGTTTTTGTTTTAAATGTACACTACTGTTACACCAGATATGAGTGGTGTGTTAAGTAGTACTACTCCTATCAGTTTAATCCCTGTTATGTGCCTTTTTTTGGGTTTGGTTGTTGAAGCCACAGTGCAGCACCAGAGGCCAGAAAAATTAGGCATGTACACATGCCTGAAAAATTAGGTATTGTTGATCTTGCAGCGAGCAGAGAAGAAGGTAGGCCTGATTCAATGCCCCATCCCTGCATATCCACACTCAGAGATTGAGGGGGCGACCCTTACAAGGCCACGGGGGGCCATCCCAAATAAGCACACAAGCGGGGACAAAGGTAGTGAAGGGGACATAGAGGCCCATGGACTGACGGTCGCCATCTTGGCAGGAAAAGGGCCCAGCAAATAAGCCAAACTGACCCAGCACAGGCAGCTACTTGAGTCAAACACTGTACAATTACACCTTAATAAAGCTGAAACATGCAGCAGCAGGGATTCTAAACGGCCACACGGGGACAAGGAGGCTAACAGCCCCCACAGTCTCTGCACCACTCTTTTTAACAGATAACCCAAGGGGCTAACCAGGGACCTTGCCCACAAAAAAAAAGCAGAATTTTATTGGAGGAATTATTAGTGTCTTTACCCCCCAATAGAGGACATAATATACGGTATCTTTAGACTACCTGATGGCCAAACCTCCTTTAGCCCCAATGCTATCCAAGAAACATTTCAAAACTTCGATCCCAATCCCGCTGCAGCGGATCTGACATAGAGTCCTTCCTACTACAGCAAGAAGTCCACAAAATACCTGTACCTCAATTGGACAGCTTGAACCTAGACATATCCCAAGAGGAAGTTAAATCTACAATCCAAGATCTTAAATTTGGCAAGTCCCCAGGGCCAGACGGTTTTACTCATCTGTACTATAAGAAATTTGAGCCCTTGCTTACCCCCGCACCTAACATCTTTGTTTAACGCCATACTAAATGGAGAACCTATGCCCCCTCAATTGAACAAGGCCGACCTCATAGTCTTTCCAAAAGAGGGTAGGGACACGAATCTCAAACTGTATTACAAGGCAGCGCAGCTGGCTTTCATTCCTCTGGCGCATTCTCCAAAACACATCAGCCGCTCTGGGTATTTATGGAAAATGTAAGCATGTCACCTTATACATGGGATACAGTAATATGGATTCCAGGCCTGTATACTTTTTTGAGAAACTTGAAAAACCCGTTGATTATCAGATCTTACCCCTATCGTACCGAATCCCCACTTTAAGATACATCTTCCGGAAAGCTCTCTCAGTTGGTGGAAGTCTCAGAACCTACTAAGGGTTGGTCCATGGTGGCATGACGACAAAATAATGACCTTTGAGTGGGTGAGAGATAGATACAATTTACCCCTGGCTGAACACTATAATTTTTGCATGATACATCATTTTATATATATGATAAGTGGTAGGGGAACCCCCCAAAGAAACACCTGGCTACTCAAAAAATGTAGGGATTCCCCCTTTCAGCCTGGTATTATTAGCCTCATGTATGAACTATTTAATGGAAACTCATGGGCAAACAAACCAGACTATACCAAAGCCTGGGAGAGGGATTTGGGCACCGAGTTGGCAGACAGCACACGGGATAAAAGTTGGCAAGGCTTAAGTAGGGGATCTTTAAATTATAGTCTGCTTGAGACTTTAATAAAGGTCCTACACAGGACATATATTACTCCTTTTAAGCTAATAAATGGGATCCAAAACGGAGCAGCTCATGTTTTAGGAACAGTGGTAATGAGGCTACATTTATTCATGTCTGGTGGGAGTGTTCGGCAGTCATAAGACTATGGGAAGAAACATGCTTACTAGCTTCTAAAATGTTTAAGATTGACCTAATAAAATATTTTTTGAAAGAAAAAATACACATAGCTAGTAGTTGGAAAACCCCAAATTAAAACTTTCAGGAATTAATAAAAAAAATCAACTATTTACTGCTCAACGAGAGATTAAACCATGTAGTCTTGGATAGAATCCCCCAGTTCCAGACAATTTGGGATCCCTGGATAACATCCCCATTTAGTGCCCCTCTAATATAATAAAACATTTGTTAATGGTTGAAGCGACTCAGGGGGAAGGACCGGAGTGGGGGAGCCCTGGAGGAGAACCTTCAGAAGCATCCGGCGGCAAAATCATCCGAGGAAAGGAGAGGTCACCTACTGAAGCCTGCCCTAGGGTAACCCAAGGGCGTTTGAGCAGGTTAGATATTGGCAATAATAAGCTACTGCTGGAGTGATGATAGATAATAGGACTTTGGTGTTAACTGCTGATATACTCTTTACTATTGTCTGTTTTACCATGTCTTAGGTTTCTCTTAAAAATTGCAATCACAGTAAAAAAAAAGAAAATGTATTAACTAAAAAAGTAAAAATAAGAAGGCCTAGCCACCTACTTTTAACAAAATGTCTTCATTGTAAATATGTATTTTTGCACAACTGTTGTGTTATGCAAGACTGTTCAATATGCTTTCTTTTTCATTACATGCCGTACGCCTTCTGACATAAAAATTGAAATTCAAAAATTAGGTATTGTTGCAGCCGCTGCCTTTGCAGCAGGCCAGAAAAATTGACCTTTGTTCCCCAGGCAGAAAGTGCCATAAAACATTGCGTCTTCTTGAACCCTAGTTGGCGGCGGATAATTCACGCAAGTCATCCGGCATTCACAGATAACATACAGCAGCGTGTGGACCATTTTTAGCCGAAGGCAGCTCATCTCATCAGGCCTTTTTCAGTCGAATGTATCGCCCAGTGTCAGTCCCTTTGGGATCCATCCCTCATTCATCTTTATAAAGGTGAGGCAATCTAGACTTTTTTGCGATAGGCGACTTCTCTTCTCGGTGACAAAACCTCCTGCTGCACTGAAGGTCCTTTCTGACAGGACACTTGAAGAGGGGCAGGCCAGAAGTTCAATTGCAAATTGGGATAGCTCAGGCCACAGGTCTAGCCTGCATACCCAGTAGTCAAGGGGTTCATCGCTCCTCAGAGTGTCGATATCTGCAGTTAAGGCGAGGTAGTCTGCTACCAGTCGGTCAAGTCGTTTTCTGAGGGTGGATCCCGAAGGGCTGATGCAATGAGTAGGACTGAAAAAAGTCTGCATGTCCTCCATCAACAACACGTATTTTAAACGTCCTGTCCTTGCCGGCGTGGTCGTGGGAGGTGGATTACTTTCACCTCTTCCCCTGTTATATTGCACTTGTGCTGTGACATCACCCTTATATGCTGTGTAAAGCATACTTGTTAATTTGTTTTGGACCTGCTGCATCCTTTCTGACTTGTGGTAATTTGGTAACAAATCAGGTGCACACCCAGTACAGGTCGTTCCCCTTCAGCCTTTTTATACGAGGGTCCTGCGACAGGCACGACAGCATGAAAGACCCCATTTGCACAAGGTTGGATGCCGAGCTAGTCATGTCCCGTTCCTCGTCCTCAGTGATCTCGCTGAAGATATGTTCTTCCCCCCAGCCACGTACAATACCACGGGTACCAGATAGGTGACAACGAGCACCCTGGGATGCCTGTTGTGATTGGTCTTCCTCCTCCCCCTCAAAGCCACATTCCTCCTCTGACTCCTCTTCCTCACAATCCTCTTCCAGCGTTGCCGCAGGTCCAGCAAGCTGTCTCTCTCCCCTCTCCCCTCTCTGTCCCCTCTCCTGTCTCTCTCCCCTCTCCCCTCTCTCTCCCCTCTACTGTCTCTCTCCTGTCTCTCTCCCCTCTCCCCTCTCTCTCCCCCTCTCCCCTCTCTCTCCCCTCTCCTGTCTCTCTCCCCTCTCCCCTCTCTCTCCCCTCTCCTGTCTCTCTCCCCTCTCCTTTCTCTCTCCTGTCTCTCTCCCCTCTCCTGTTTCTCTTCCCTCTCCCCTCTCTCTCCCCTCTCTCCACCCTCTCCTGTCTCTCTCCTGTGGTGTATCACCAAATTAATATATATAAATATTACACAAGGTTCGTCTACATTAAAAGGTATTTATTAAAAGGCAACAACACAATACTATAAATGTATTATAAACACACAGCCAGACCCACGGAGCACCAACCCTTTTTAAATCTATCTACCTATATAATAATCCCCTTTCCCAAACGCTTTATCTTACTTACGGTTAGACCATTTCCATCATCACCACCATCAACCATCACCAACACCACCCAGCAAGCAAACAGGAAACAGCACCAGTTTCCTGCCTGGATATATCCTTAGTTGAGATGATGTAATTTACATCACATCCTGTCCATGACTTCCTTTAGCAATTGTGGGAGGGAAGTAAAGATTCTCAGCCCTCCTACAAAGGCCTGTTTAAATTACCATTCAAGGAAGACAAGTTACCACATTCCCTCACTTTTTCTTCTTCTATGTTGCTCAGTTTTCTAGTTATCCCTCTAGTACAGGAGAACCTAGTGGGAGCAAAAACCTGATATACAGGAGAAATTCAACCCACCGTCCCTCCGGAATAGTTCCCTCAGCGACATAAGTTCTCCTGTACTTTCCTATGGCTGTCAATCCACATATTACACAAAAATAGAATTTATAGAATTTAGGTGAGAGTGTGTGATAAATCTTTATGTATGTGCAATGTAAAACTTTATTGAAGAATGTATGAGAGAGAGAAAGAAGAGGAAAAAGACACATTATTATATATCCTCCTTGCAAGTTTCATTGCCACACAAAAGTATATTATTATAATTGTCGTTAATACTTGAATGAACATGAGTACCAGCGACAGTGTTCGTAGGACTGGATGTGTCTCTGACTCATGAAGTTCCAAGGTAAAAAGCTTCATTGTCAAATTTGTCCAATCTGCATTTGCAGTAAAATTGATCATTTCAGTGGTAAGGTTTCTTGATGGAAATACCATGATACAAGACCCTTCTTCCACCAAACATATTTCATCAACTGTCCTATATTCATAGTGGCTGATAAAGCATCTAATGTCCCCTATGCGGATCACCTCTTGCACCAGGTTTTCTTTTATCAACTGCACCCAGCCATCCTCCTCAGCTCCTTTCTCCCAAACACAACTGCACAGCCATCGGTGTTGAGATTTCCTGCAACAGCTTTCATCCATCTCCAATCCTGTAATAGTGGCCAGTCTTTTTGATGGGAAGTGTTGCCTGTAGATTCCATCACTTAACGTGCCAATGCTATGTATGAAGTTCAGTTGCTCTGCCTGCCCCTCCCAGCGGGGAATTGCCAGGATTAGTCCTATTGTCCCAGATTGTAGTCCATGTGGCATCCATTGATCTGGGCCTTCAATATAGCTGTATTTAAGATTGTCCTCAGTGATGTCCACTCCTTTTCTTTTCAATGACGTGATAATCCTTGCCTGGATGTCTTTAATAGTTTCCTTTAAATCTGTCAACAGCTTTCCTCCAATCATAGAACAGAAAATGGCAGTTCCCACTATTTCATTCTTAATGCTGTTAGCAATGGAAGCAATATTTTCCTCAACTAGATGCAGGTTGTTGGCAATGGTGTGTATGTCATCAACATTGTCTGTCAGTCTACTCACTATAAGGGAGTCAGCTACTCCACCTGTTTTCATAGCATGTCCCATGCCATCAGTAAGGGAGTTTATCCGGCTGTTCACTCCAATGATGTCTGCTGAATTCCATACTCCCAATCCAGTTCCGACTCCTCCTAAAAGGGCTGCAAGTGTGTCCCGTTTTTCTCGACTCCCTGCTCCGGTCCACTCAATGATGGTCTCTTGTATACTTTGCTTAAACCACTGCCGCTGTGATTCCGGGCACTTTGGAGGAATAGAAAAATCATTAAAATTTAGAATTATTGGGTAGTAAGTCCACCCAACCCCTTGCACAACTGTTTCATGTGTTGGTACCACCACCAATCCGCCTATTGGCCATGGTACCTTCTTCTGATCTTTACAACGTTGCAGCTCCTTTACAGAGACAAATACTTTATCTATTGTTAGAACACACCCCTTTCCAGTATCAAAATTGCAGAATTCCTCTAGGTCAGGCTGGGCAGCTATAACTGCAGCGTCCCATTCTCCACCTTCTTCTAATGTTAAGTTACTCACTACTACTGTAATATTTGTAAACCTCCCTTGTATTGGAGCTCTAAGAGCTAATCCCCTGGTACTATTATGTGGCAAAATAATGTTTACTTGTAACCCTCCACCCTCTTTTACTTCCAATTCCCTGGGCCAAATAAATCTATCTGCTTGAACATAATGTAACTCCAATCTTTTCAAACTCTCTCCCTTATTTGCGGTATCTTCTGCCCTTATTGCCTGTCTCCCCATTCCTACTGTGATACAGCTTATACTTATCCATCCTGGAACAAGGATCCACCACAATCTTCTGTTGACACGCATCTTCATTCTTATACAGCCGTGCTCTGTGGGAACACTAGATTCCATCATTAGAAACATATACATAACAAAAACAACAGGGGCCATTCTTTTTGCAAGTTTGTTCACGGCCCTGTAATCAATGGTAAGTCTCCATGATGAGGCTGCTTTTTCATCTCTATTCCCTTTTAACACAGCTTTTCTCACAGACCAACATGGTGAGTTACATGCATACCCATTTCCAGATTTCATTATTCCACTTCTCTCCAGTATTTCTATCATCTTGGTGATTGATGCCACTGATTCTCTTGGGACTGGATATTGCTTTTGCCATTGTGGGTCTCCTCCTTCCAAAAAGACCATTCCTTTCATTCTTCCACAGTCTAATTTATCTGTAGCCCAAACAGGTATGTCTTGGATTAGCTTCTGCAGCCATTCTGGTTGTCCGTCTAGTTTCAGTTTGTTTTTTTCCAGACTTTTTATCGGAGAGACAATATATGCCATTGGGAGCACAACCCCTTTCGTCAACTCTGTACTTACCTGATTCACCTTTTCTGTCTTCCACAAACAAAAATTGGCAAGATCTACAATGAAATTTCCTTTTTTTAAAACTTCTATTCCCAATATTTCCTCTGGCCAACCCACTATTGCTTCTACTTGTATTGTTTTTTCTCCAACTGCTACATCAATTGGACCTGCTCTAACCTCCTGTGGATTCCCAGTAACTCCCATACTAATTACTGAAGAATCCCCATTTTTGACCCTGTTGGTCATTGTAACTGCTGCTCCTGTATCTACCAACATATTTTTCCCTACCCCTGCGATGACTGTATAACTGGTAGGCCGACCTGCCTCATCCATGGTTAAATTAGCTGAGTGAATGAGATGCTGAGGCGCAGGGGTTGGGATTTGTCATTGTGACTCACTTCTACTCTGTCCCTCTTTTATCATCTTTGCCTCATTTTCCTTCAATTTCCTCTCTGACTCAGCTACCTTGTTTTTAAGTATGTGATTTTCCTCTTCTATCCTATCCTTCTGTCTCCTGAGTTCCCAATAGCCCATGTTACCGTTTCTCTCTCCCTCCTGATTAGCCCTCCAGTTGCTGCCATCCCTATTACTATAGTCCCTAGGTGGATCTCTCCATCTTTTGTCAAAGTTCTGTTTTGGTCTCCAGTTTTGATCATCCTTCTTGTTCTGGGGTACATCCCACGTCTGGTTTCTCCAATTACCATCTATATCTCTACCAGACTCTACCTTAAATGTTCTTACAGCTGAAACAGAGCAGGCCTGTTCTGTGAAAGGATGCTTGATCCACCACTTATCAGCTCTAGTTAGTACCATTTCCAAGTCTGTTGGTGTTGGATCAAAAAGCCTGATACATTCTTGACACTCCCGGGGAAGGGCTTCCATTACTTTTGCTATATGTTCTGGTGAGCCCAGCACTAGAGGCTGTTGAGGTTGTCGTAGAGTATACCAAAAAAATATCCTTTGAGCTACCTCTCTAGGACCATCTGTTGGCCTCATGGTAATAGTTGCTATTTCTTTCTCTATGCTAAGTAGATAGAAATTAGTTGCAGCAATTCTTCCTGCCTGATCAGACACACTGTTATTAAATCCCAATAGTCTACTAGCCAAAGGACCCATAGCGTATTCTAACAGTTCTGTCCATTCCTCTAAGTTAAGACCTCCTTTTTTAGCTCTATCTGCTCCCCTCATAAACCAATGTGTAAATGTATTAAAGTTGTTAGTTGGCATACTTCCCCACCATTTCTGGAAATTGTCTTTATCTGCCATAGACATCGGTCGAGTCTGCATAGAAAATCCTGTAGGTGTTTGCCTTGCATTAAATAATTCTGAAACAATAACTGGTGCTTGTGGTATGGTATCTACTTGTGGAACAGAATAACATAAGAAATCTTTTCTATCTTGGTTCATTTTCGGCACTGGTTCTTTATTTTGTGCCACGAACATATCCAGATCTGGATATATTTTGGCAATGTCTCTGACTCCTTTTATCCCTTCTAACTTTGTTTTATTTTTATAGTCCATTATTATGTTTTGAAGTTCTGTTATTTTTACTCCATAAGCATCCCTCTGTTCCTCTATTTCCCCTAACTCCCTTTCTAGTTCCCCCACAATTGTAGTTGTTCTCAAAGCTGCAATTTTTAAACAATCCCTTTTGTCCATTGCTTCCTCCATTTTATTTGTTGTTTCTAAATTATGCTGCCGTAATTCTACAACTAAGTCTATTAGGCCTCCTATTGTGGCTACAACAGCTTGTGTGACCAAACTTTTTCTCTTCTTTGTTCTATACTTTTTGTTATTTACAATTTGTGTTAGAACATCCATTAATCTCTTTTCTTTTTCACTGTCTGGGTTTGCTGGCTCTGGAAGCTCATATGGACCATCATGTTTTTGAATATGTTTCCTAAAGTACTCACGCACTTCTGTGGGAAAGTATTTGGCCCCTTGAAAAGACATTCCTACTCTTTTACTCACCCAAGTAAGAATCCAAATCAATTTGCGACTAAAGTAGCATGCTTCTGAGTAGCCAACAATAGTTGATGACTATTCAGTAGGCCAGGTGTAATATGTAGAAAAATAGATTAGTACCCACAATGCAAATTATACTTACCTTAGTATGGTGAAGGTAATACTTGCTAATTAACTTAAAATATAATAGCAAGGCCTGCAGGGTAGGAGATAAACCCGAACTAGGATATGCAAGACACCCAAAATGTATAAGGTATGGAAGCCTATAGTGTATTAAAATGCACGCCTGAAATAATATATATATATATATATATAATATTTAAAATGGTTTATTTATTATTTTTCTCCAGGCCTGTACTATGATAAAGGACTAGAGAAAGAAAAAGAAAGAAGAGAAAAAAAAAAAAAAAAATAATAGTATTAACAAACTCAGGTATTTGAAACACACAACAAACTAATTGTGGCCTGGTGCCCAAGCTTGTATATTAAAAATGGAGGCTTGAATTAGCATTTAATTACACAAAGAAGCCACATGGATTCTATTCAAATGCAAAGCTAGGCCTGTACTCAAAAGCACAACAACTCAGATAAACCCACAAAAAGAACCTGTATGATATATATTTGTTTTATGTATCAAAATAAGCTAGTACGAACAAAACTCAACTCAGAAGCTAGTACGATATAGTACGATATATTTGTTTTATGTATCAAAATAAGCTAGTACGAACAAAACTCAACTCAGAAGCTAGTACGATATATATTAAAAATGGAGGCTTAATTTAGCATTCAAATACACAAAGAAGCCGCATGGATTCTATTCAAATGCAGGGCTAGGCCTGAGGCTTATCCTAGACTCCACACACAATCAGCACTTGATTTCCCATGCAGAGGATAATTAGACAAAGTACTTTTTTTCCTTCCCCACAAAAAAAAAAAAAATAAATAAATAAATCTGACTATCTATTAATGTGATATTACCTCATAAATAACCTTTGTAGAAGTCTAAAATTCGTGGTCGCCAAATGTGGTGTATCACCAAATTAATATATATAAATATTACACAAGGTTCGTCTACATTAAAAGGTATTTATTAAAAGGCAACAACACAATACTATAAATGTATTATAAACACACAGCCAGACCCACGGAGCACCAACCCTTTTTAAATCTATCTACCTATATAATAATCCCCTTTCCCAAACGCTTTATCTTACTTACGGTTAGACCATTTCCATCATCACCACCATCAACCATCACCAACACCACCCAGCAAGCAAACAGGAAACAGCACCAGTTTCCTGCCTGGATATATCCTTAGTTGAGATGATGTAATTTACATCACATCCTGTCCATGACTTCCTTTAGCAATTGTGGGAGGGAAGTAAAGATTCTCAGCCCTCCTACAAAGGCCTGTTTAAATTACCATTCAAGGAAGACAAGTTACCACATCTCCCCTCTCCTGTCTCTCTCCCCTCTCCCCTCTCTCTCCCCTCTCTCTCCCCTCCCAGGCTGTTTCTGGTGGTGATGGTGACCACAACTCTTCCTCTTCCTCGTCACGCTCATCTACGGCCTGATCCAGCACTCTTCACAGGGCACGCTCCAGGAATAAAACAAATGGTATGATGTCGCTGATGGTGCCTTCGGTGCGACTGACAAGGTTTGTCACCTCCTCAAAAGGACGCATGAGCCTACAGGCATTGCACATGAGCGTCCAGTAACGTGGCTAAAAAATCCCCAGCTCCGCAGAGGCTGTCCTAGCACCCCGGTCATACAAATACTCGTTAATGGCTTTTTCTTGTTAGAGCAGGCGGTCGAACATTAGGAGTGTTGAATTCCAACGTGTGGGGCTGTCACAAATCAAGTTCCTCACTGGCATGTTGTTTCGCCGCTGGATATCTGAAAAGTGCGCCATGGCCGTGTAGGAACGCCTGAAATGGCCACACACCTTTCTGGCCTGCTTCAGGACGTCCTGTAAGCCTGGATACTTTTGGACAAAGCGTTGTACGATCAGATTACACACATGTGCCATGCACGGCACATGCGGCAACTTGCCCAAATTCAATGCCGCCAACAAATTTCTTCCGTTGTCACAAACCACTTTGCCAATCTCTAGTTGGTGCGGAGTCAGCCATTGATCCACCTGTGCGTTCAGGGCGGACAGGAGTGCTGGCCCGGTGTGACTCTCTGCTTTGAGGCAAGTCAACCCCACAGCATGACACTGCCGTATCCGGGATGTGGAATAGTATCTGGGGAGCTGGGGGGGTGCCGTTGATGTGGAGCAAGACGCAGCAGCAGAAGAGGACTCAGCTGAGGAGGTTATGGAAGAGGATGGAGTAGGAGGAGTAGAGGAGGTGGCAGCAGGCCTGCCTGCAAGTCGTGGCAATGTCACCAACTCCTCTGCAGAGCCACGCATTCCATGCTCGGCAGGCGTCAGCAGGTTTGCCCAATGCGCAGTGTAGGTTAAAATACCTGCCCTGACCATGCTTTGCAGACCAGGTATCAGTGGTCAGATGGACCCTTGCCCCAACACTGTGTGCCAGAGATGCCATTACTTCCTTTTGCACAATTGAGTACAGGTTGGGGATTGCCTTTTGGGCAAAGAAATTTCGGCCGGGTACCTTCCACTGCGGTATCCCAATCGCTAAAAACTTTTTGTACGCCTCAGACTCCACCAGCTTGTATGGTAAAAGCTGGCGGGCCAAGAGTTCAGACAAGCCAGCTGTCAGACGCCTGGGCAAAGGGGTGACTTTGTGGCATTGGCTTCTTACGCTCAAACATGCCCTTGACAGACACCTGACTGTGGGGAGATGAGCAGGAACAGCAAGAGGCGAGAGACGGAGTGGTGGATAGTTGAGAGGGGGCAAGGAGGACAGCAGTGGTTGATGTGGATGAAGACGCTGGACCAGGAGGAAGATGGCGGCTTTGAGTTTGTGTGCTGCTTGTACTCATGTGTTGATCCCATTGGCGTTTGTGATGTGACATCATGTGCCTTCGCAAAGCAGTTGTACCTAGGTGGGTGTTGGACTTCCCACGACTCAGTTTCTTTTGGCACAGGTTGCAAATGGCATCGCTGTTGTCAGAGGCAGACACACAAAAAAAATGCCACACTGCTGAGCTCGGCGGTGACGGCATTCTGGTGGTGGCAACAGCATGCGTTGATTGGCGTGCTGTCTGGCTGACCCCGGGTGCTGATGCATGCTGTCTGACTGTGCCACTAGCTTGTTGCGATGACCTCCCTCTACTTCCAACTCGTCTCCTCCTCCTCTCTGTCTCCCCATCTGAACTTTCCCCCTGTTCTTCTTCTCTTCTAGCGGGCACCCACGTGACATCCACGGACGCATCGTCATCATCATCACCCGCCTCACTTGTATATGACAACTGAACAAAGGAAGCAGCAGCGGGTACATCATCATCATCACATCATACGTACATGTGTGTAATGCTGCCTGACTGAGACATATCCCTGTTATCTACATTCTCTGGCAATAATGGTTGCGCATCACTCATTTCTTCAAACTGATGTGTAAATAACTCTTCTGACTGATCAATTGAATTGGCTGTGGTACTAGTGTTGGTGGTGGCGGCAGGCGGGTGAGTGGTAACTTGAGAGGTGCCCGAAGCTAAGCTGGAGGAGGATGGTGCGTCAATGTTCCAAGCGGAAGCTGTAGAAGATTGGGTGTCCTGTGTTAGCCAGTCAACCACGTCCTCTGAACTTGTTCAGGGTAACTGGCCTCTGAACACTGGGCATTATTGTAGGGCCAAAGGGAATCACAGCACCACGACCACGATGGCCTCTGCGGGGTGTCCTGCCTCTGCCTGTAATTTTTTTTAAAATGTGGACTGTTGTTACCCCAAATAGATTGGATTGGTTGAACTTAGCACAGTGTATTTTGACATTATGAGAAACATGATCTGTAAACTAAATAAAAATAATTTTAGGAGGTTAAGAGAAAAAGAAACCGAATGGGGGGATACCGAGCAGAGCACACCATCTACAGCCCACTGGGAGACAAACTCATCCATTCCCCCAGTTGACAAAGCCAGGTGGTACTCTGCCCGGATACGGGAGCGCACCAGCACCCGGAACATGGCCTCAGGTGACAAGGGAACCCCCCCTATCAAACACTGCTTCCTGGACTTATATATAGCCAATTTGGCTAATGCCAGGAGCAGGTTGACGAGGAGGTCCCTGGCCTTATTGCCCCGGGACACTGGGCGTCCAAAAATAAAAATGTGAGGGGAGAAATGCAGCCAGAACTGCAGGTGGAGGCCCCTCAAGAGTGACAAGAGGGGCTGCAGTCTGGCGCAACTAAAATAAATATGATACACGGACTCTCCCTTGCCACAGAATGGACAAGTGGAGGGAGAGTCTGTGAATTTAGCTAAGTACTCTCCCGTGCTCAGTGCACCATGGAGCACTCTCCAACTCAAGTCCCCGGTGGTTCGTGAAACTAAATCAGAATAAAGTTCCCTCCACCGGGGCCTCTTGCCCTCGTCAGCTGGTAGGACCCGCCTCCAGATGGTATCGGGACGGGTCACAAGGGCAAGGAAGTGCACTGTATGGAGCACGAGAGAATATAAGCTCTTCCTCGGCATGCCGCGAAAGCATGCCGAGGGTATGTCCCTCAACTTTGAGAGGTTGGGGACAGGAGGAGCCTGAGGGGAAACACGGGGCTTGTGTCCAATGCAAACAGCCGGGGCAGGGGTGTTGAAAGGTGCATGTGGCACTCCGGCCTGCAAAGCCCCGCGAAGGAAGGTGCGCGAGTCGGGGGAGACTGCACCTCCGTAGTGCTGTAAAAAATCATGTAGAGCACCCCCTCAAATGGAACCCCAAAAGACCCCTCAATGTTTTCTGCGCCCTGAGGCAGGCACATTTGTACCTGCCTCTTGAAAGAGAGCACATGACGAAGTGATCTCTCTCTGCACCCCAGGGGAATTTTAATAAATGGTGTTTTTACTTCCCCTAGGGTTAGCAGGTGGGGGCGCAGGAGGGAGTCTGGTAGGAAGGGGGGCACATTAGAGAGTGTTACTTTTGTGCCCAACCCTTCCAGGGGTTCTATTGGGACATATAATCCCCCCACTGTGATGCCTCTCTGTACAAGAATGTGAGCAGCAGCCAGCGTACGGGTAAAGAAAACTGCTTTCCCGTACATTTTGCTGGCTGCTACTATAACAGAGAGGCTGATGACGTTAGCTGCAGCACGCAGATAGATATCAATGCTGTAGACCCCAGACATCTGACATTTAACCCCATGCTTCCTAGTGATCTGCCCCTCAGCCCCAGCGGTGGTATTACTGGGGCCAGCAGAAACCACCTGTGACCAGGTATTAGCCACAGGGGTAGGTCTGCTGGCAGAACCACCAGGAGCTGGGGCTGCCTTATCTGCCTGGGGCCTATGCTGTGCAGTGCTGCAGCTAGGATTTTCAGGGGCCATTATTCCCCCTTTTGACCCCTGAGGCTTCTTAGTGGTCTTATCCCTCATGTTTAGACCCTTTTTTTTTAGTTTATTTGTTTTATTTATTTTTATTTTTTGTTTTATGATTTTTTACTGTTTTCTTTTTTTTAAATATAAAAGTGTGAAAAAGAAACAAAAAGACAAAACTAAGGGAGACAAAACTAAGGGAGAGAGAGAGGTGATGCTTGGCAGTGGAAGGGTTAATGGCCTGTTGCAAGGTGTCTAATTGCAACAACACAGAGAACACAGAGGCTTTTTAACCCCTCTGTGTCTCTGTGTCAGATGTTAAAAAAAAGCCTTTTCAACAAAAATTCTAATTGTTTTCCCCCCCACTGCCTACAAAGATGTTACTTGTCTTCTCTCCCCCAAAACATAAAACCCAACACCAAACAAACAAAACTTCAACAAAACCTAATAAACTTTTTAAAAGAAAAAAAGTCAAACTAACAAAGCTCCAGGAGTGAAGGTGTAGTGCTAAGGGAGGGGTGTGGCAAAGTATCCAGGAGACAGCTCACTCTCCTGGGATAGAGACTTGAGCCTGATTCCCAGAAAACTAAAACTTAAATTAAACAACACCGTGCACAAAGTGCTTATAAACAGAAAGGTGTTAAAATAAAACTTGTATTTGAGGGACTAAGACCCTAAAAAGCCTTTTGTTTGGAGCTCAAGCATTCACACAACATGCTCTCTGGCACAGTACTTGTAAGCAAGACACACACACTATGGGTAGCGGTCAAGCAAATGAACTTTGATTGACGATCAGGCAAATGCACTTAGATTTAGGAAAATAAAAGTTTGGGTTTTTTAAATGTGGACTGTTGGTACCCCAACTAGATTGGATTGGTTGAACTTGGCACAGTGTATTTTGACATTATGAAAAACATGATCTGTAAACTAAATAAAAATCATTTTAGGAGGTTAAGAGAAAAAGAAACCGAATGGGGGGATACCGAGCAGAGCACACCATCTACAGCCCACTGGGAGACAAACTCATCCATTCCCAAAGTGGACAAAGCCAGGTGATACTCTGCCCGGATACGGGAGCGCACCAGCACCCGGAACATGGCCTCAGGTGACAAGGGAACCCCCCCTATCAAACACTGCTTCCTGGACTTATATATAGCCAATTTGGCTAATGCCAGGAGCAGGTTGACGAGGAGGTCCCTGGCCTTATTGCCCCGGGACACTGGGCGCCCAAAAATAAAAATGTGAGGGGAGAAATGCAGCCAAAACTGCAGGAGGAGGCCCCTCAAGAGTGACAAGAGGGGCTGCAGTCTGGCGCAACTAAAATAAATATGATACACGGACTCTCCCTTGCCACAGAATGGACAAGTGGAGGGAGAGTCCGTGATATTAGCTAAGTACTCTCCCGTGCTCAGTGCACCATGGAGCACTCTCCAACTCAAGTCCCCGGTGGGTCGTGGAACTAAATCAGAATAAAGTTCCCTCCACCGGGGCCTCTTGCCCTCGTCAGCTGGTAGGACCCGCCTCCAGATGGTATCGGGACGGGTCACGAGGGCAAGGAAGTGCACTGTATGGAGCACGAGAGAATATAAGCTCTTCCTCGGCATGCCGCGAAAGCATGCCGAGGGTATGTCACTCAACTTTGAGAGGTTGGGGACAGGAGGAGCCTGAGGGGAAACACGGGGCTTGTGTCCAATGCAAACAGCCGGAGCAGGGGTGTTGAAAGGTGCATGTGGCACTCCGGCCTGCAAAGCCCCGCGAAGGAAGGTGCGCGAGTCGGGGGAGATGGCATCCCTAATCTCCTGGAGCAAGCGCCCTGAGACTTTGGGCGTCACATATCCCAAACGGAGCGCAAGCTCCTGGGGTGACACTCAATCAGAACGCCCGTATTCCAGGAGATCCCCAACTCGGGTCATCCGTGCATGACTAAGGCGGCGGATGATACAGGGGGACTGTAACATTGGAGCCCCCACTGCTGGATTAAATAGCAGGGGCTCTGTGAATATTTCATCCCCCAAAGGCACGCCCTGTCTGGTCACGGAGACCATGCTCAAGGCCTTGAGGGTTTCCTGGTAGTATGCCGGCAACACAGAGAGGTCTCTCCCAAACCCCTCGGGCCCGATCAGAAATAATTGCCGGTCATACCCCAGGTTGCGCAACTGGCGATAAAAGCTGGATGCCAGTGCGCACCACTGCGGAGAGGGATCTGCATATAGGTATCTCTGCAGGTACTGAATTCGGAAGGTGGACAACTGGGAGCACACACAAACTACTCCCTGTCCACCCTCCACCAAAGGCAGACTTGCCACCCCTGCAGAGACCCAATGCCTTCCCATCCAGATGAAATCTAACAAATTCCTCTGGATATTGGTGACAAACTCGGGGGTCGGACTCAGACAAATCAGCCGGTGCCAGATCTGAGAAGCCACCAGCTGATTCACCACTAGAGTCCGCCCCCTAAGGGAAAGCATTTTTGCTAGACCCCTCCATCGTCCCAGACGAGAGAGGACACTGCCCTCTAACTCCCTCCAGTTGTCTGGGACGGAAGCGTCCGCAGCGGACAGGTAGACCCCCAGATATTTAATGACATCTGCCTCCCACATGATGTCACGAAACGTGGGAGGCAAAGAGTCTACCTGTAAATTACCCTCTAAAAGGCCTGTGCATTTGGACCAGTTGATCTGAGCGGAGGAGGCAGCTGAATATACCTCCTGGCACTGTTTTGCCAGCTCAAGATCAACTGGATCCTGGGCCACGAGGAGCACATCGTCAGCATAAGCTGAAAGGACAATCCACATGTCTGGATCTTTTAGCACCAGCCCTGTGAGCCTTTTCCTCAGTAGGCAGAGGAAAGGCTCGATGACCAGTGCATATAACTGTCCAGACAAGGGACATCCTTGAAGCACCCCTCGTCCAAATACCAAAGGTGCTGTTAGGGACCAATTGATTTTAAGTAAACACTCTGCAGAGGCGTACAGCGTTCTTATAAAGCCCACAAACTGTGGGCCAAAGCCGTACGCTTGCAGAGTGGCTATGAGGTAACCATGGTCCACCCTGTCAAATGCCTTCTCTTGATCTAAAGAGAGAAAGGCGAGTGACAGACCAGTCCTGCGAGAATAATGCAATAGATCCCGGACCAGAAAGATACTATAAAAGATAGTCCGGCCCGGGATCGCATAGGACTGGTCAGGGTGAACCAATTCTGCCAGCACAGACCCAAGTCTAAGCGAGATGGCTTTAGCTACAATCTTGTAGTCTGTGCTGAGCAGAGAGACCGGTCGCCAGTTCTTAATAAGCCGGAGATCCCCCTTTTTGGGCAGCAGGGCAAGTACTGCCCTGCGACAAGACAGGGGCATCTCCCCGGTCTCCAGGGCTTCCCCAAGGACCAGGTGGAAATCAAGTCCCAGAGTCTCCCAGAAAAATTGGAAAAACTCTACAGACTTCTCACAGGACATGGCACGGAGGGCTTCAGAGAGCTCTTGAAAAGATAGTAGTATATCAAGCCGCTCTCTTACACCCTCACTGACTGTGGGGAGCCCCTCCCTTAGCACCCTGCAGGCGTCTGGAGAAATGGGATCCGGAGAGTAAAGATCTTTATAAAAGTTCCGGGCTCTGTCCCGGATACTCTCCGGATCTGTAAGGGGGGCACCGTTTTCATCTAGAAGACAGGTGATGTGCCTTCTGTTACCCCCCTTTTTCTCCAGTGAGTAGAAGAGGCGCGAGCCGCGGTCCAGTCCGTCCAAAACTCCCGGAGCAATGTCACGAGCCCCTGGTCCTTCAACAAAGCATTGTTGAAGTGCCAATAGGCGGCTTGTGGCTCTCACCCTGACGTAGGTGAAACCGTCTGATGCCCCTGGGTTCTGCTCTCGCCAGATGTCCTCCAGGGAGAAGCGGGCAATGATCTCCCGCAGGGCTGACGCAGAAGGCGGGTACGGCTCTGGACTATTCTGGTCCAGAGTGTCGAGGGTGCAGTTGAAATCACCCCCGAGTACAAAACACTCATCTGCGTCAACCGTCTCCAAAAACTGGGACAGTCTGGCGAGGAATCTCACTCTCTCGGGCCCTCCAGCAGGGGCATATATATTAATTGGTTAATGATGCTACCCTGCTCTTGGACCCGGAGGTGGATTAGACGGCCTGGGATAACAGCTTTCACAAGCAGCAGCTCTGGCTGAAAAGACTCTGAGAACAGGGTCACCACTCCACATGACGCCGATGTGAAGTGGCTGAAGAAGACCCTGCCTCTCTTGGCCCTAGTGCTGACCACTAGATATTGTTGGAGAGAGTGGAGAATAAACAACATATTCTTCCACCTCTCCAAGGCCAGCCGCACCTTCCTTTTCTTTTGTCCATGAAGGGTGCTCTCAAGGAATAGATCTATTTCCTTGACAGGGATAACCCACCCAGAATCTGATGTTCCTTCTAGTGGGTCACCCCTGGGCTCCTCTTGGCTGAGGGCTTTTACTCCATCCTCCCCGGCTGGAGTCAGTTTCCTCAGCTTTATTCTCAGGGACCCCCTCTTAGATGATACAGAAGGAGTCCCTTTAGCACCCTTCAAGGTAAATAATGGACCCTTGGATTGCTGCTGCACCCCTGTAGCTTCAGGAGTGCATTCAGGGGTAGCTAGCTGGACAGCAGTGGCTGGCATGGCTTCCTTAATGGAAGCCTTGGAGGCTTTATATGCCTCCTCTGCCAGTTCCACCGCTGCTTGCTCAGCTTGGATGGCACCGATGTTAGGGTCAGTGGACGGCTGAGGAGGGTAGACAGGCTCTCCCATGATGTTAACAGGAAAACCTGTTTTATCACCCTCCCCCATTTCCACTTCCCCTTGTGCCACATCCCCCCTGACAGACAAATCCATGGGGTCCTGAATGGGGGTCATGCCTATATTCCCCCCCTCCAGTAGTGACTCGGCCTGGGGCTCTAACAAAGCCCGAGGTATGTCACTAGAGAGTGACACTGGAGGAGGAGACTGACTGGTGCCCTTGAAGCTCAGCACCTCAGGGACACTGACTACCCATTCAGCAGGGGCTTTGTTGGGACCCCCCTCAAAGGCCAGAGGCAGAACCTGATCTTTCTTGTCTACCCCTGCCTCACTTGGGAGACCCTCTTGCCCCTGCTTTTCCTCCAGACCCTTTTCCACATTAACCCCTATAGGGTCTGGAGAGAGAGATGTGTGGTCTGGCACCGGCTGGCTGAGCTTAATAACCGGGCCAGACAATGTCACCGGATGAGGAGGAGATGTTTTGTTCCTCTTCTTGCTTTTAGAGGGAGGTGCTCCACTATAGAGCACTTCCCACTTATCAGCAACCTCCCTGTTGGTTTTATGCTTCCTCTTCCTGGGGACGTCACTCCTGGAAGAGGAGCTGCCACTAGCTGCCTCCCCTGCAGAGGGCTTATTATCCCTCTGCTTACACTGTGCCCCCACACTAACTGATGTAATTATGGTGGGGGCAGATTGGGACTTGGGAGATGCAGCTGTGACACTGGGAGGACCGGTGACATTCTTCCCCTTTTTCCCCGTGTCTGCAGTCTTGCTAGAGACCACAGACACAGATGGCTTTTTTATGGAAGAAGGGGGTTTGGAGGCCGTGGTGGTGGCTTGAGGAACGGCCTCCTTGCCTAAGCTCTGTGGGGGGGCTATGACCCTTGAGGTCCCCGCTGTTATGGGCTCAGCGGGGATGGGTGCTGTACTGATGGAGGTGCTATTTGCTGGGGCTGGGGCATGATGCTTTACATTAGGACAATTCCTACGTGTATGCCCCAACCCCTTGCAATTATAGCACTGCACCTCCGTAGTGCTGTAAAAAATCCTGTAGAGCACCCCCTCAAATGGAACCCCAAAAGACCCCTCTATGTTTTCTGCGCCCTGAGGCAGGCACATTTGTACCTGCCTCTTGAAAGAGAGACGAAGTGCTCTCTCTCTGCACCCCAGGGGAATTTTAATAAATGGTGTTTTTACTTCCCCTAGGGTTAGCAGGTGGGGGCGCAGGAGGGAGTCTGGTAGGAAGGGGGGCACATTAGAGAGTGTTACTTTTGTGCCTAACCCTTCCAGGGGTTCTATTGGGACATATAATCCCCCCACTGTGATGCCTCTCTGTATAAGTATGTGAGAAGCAGCCAGCGTACGGGTAAAGAAAACTGCTTTCCCGTACATTTTGCTGGCTGCTACTATAACAGAGGGGCTGATGACATTAGCTGCAGCACGCAGATAGATATCAATGCTGTAGACCTCAGACATCTGACATTTAACCCCATGCTTCCTGGTGATCTGCCCCTCAGCCCCAGCGGTGGTATTACTGGGGCCAGCAGAAACCACCTGTGACCAGGTATTAGCCACAGGGGTAGGTCTGCTGGCAGAACCACCAGGAGCTGGGGCTGCCTTATCTGCCTGGGGCCTATGCTGTGCAGTGCTGCAGCTAGGATTTTTAGGGGCCATTATTCCCCCTTTTGACCCCTGAGGCTTCTTAGTGGTCTTATCCCTCATGTTTAGACCCTTTTTTTTAGATTATTTGTTTTATTTATTTTTATTTTTTGTTTTATGATTTTTTACTGTTTTCTTTTTTTTTTTTTTAAATGTAAAAGTGTGAAAAAGAAACAAAAAGACAAAACTAAGGGAGACAAAACTAAGGGAGAGAGAGAGATGATGCTTGGCAGTGGAAGGGTTAATGGCCTGTTGCAAGGTGTTGCTAATTGCAACAACACAGAGAACACAGAGGCTTTTTAACCCCTCTGTGTCTCTGTGTCAGATGTGAAAAAAAAGCCTTTTAAACAAAACTTCAAATAGTTTTCCCCCCCACTGCCTACAAAGATGTTACTTGTCTTCTCTCCCCCCAAAACATAAACCCAACACCAAACAAACAAAACTTTAACAAAACCTGAAAAAACTTTAAAAAAAAAAGTCAAAGTAAAAAAAGTTTTAGGAGTGAAGGTAAAGTGCTAAGGGAAGGGTGTGGCAAAGTATCCAGGAGACAGCTCACTCTCCTGGGATAAAGAGTTGAGCCTGACCCCCAGAAAACTAAAACTTAAATTAAACTAAGAAAAAAAACACAAAAACTCCCCAAAATGAACAACACCGTGCACAAAGTGCTTATTAACAGAAAGGTGTTAAAATAAAACTTGTATTTGAGGGACTAAGACCCTAAAAAGCCTTTTGTTTGGAGCTCAAGCATGCACACAACATGCTCTCTGGCACAGTACTTGTAAGCAAGACTCACACTATGTTTAGCGGTCAAGCAAATGAACTTTGATTGACGGTCAGGCAAATGCAATTAGATTTAAGAAAATAAAAGTTTGGGTTTTTTAAATGTGGACTGTTGGTACCCCAACTAGATTGGATTGGTTGAACTTGGCACAGTACTTGTAAGCCTGACACACACACTATGGGTAGCGGTCAAGCAAATGAACTTTGATTGACGGTCAGGCAAATGCACTTAGATTTAAGAAAATAAAAGTTTGGGTTTTTTAAATGTGGACTGTTGGTACCCCAAATAGATTGGATTGGTTGTACTTGGCACAGTACTTGTAAGCAAGACACACACTATGGGTAGCGGTCAAGCAAATGAACTTTGATTGACGGTCAGGCAAATGCACTTAGATTTAAGAAAATAAAAGTTTGGGTTTTTTAAAAGTAGACAACTAGTAAACAATATTATATTGTATGCGTTGTGCACACACAGTATAAGCTGTGAGCCTGACACACACACTTGCAAGCAGGGGCTAGCAGGGAGACAGGCAAATTAAATTAGATTACACACAAAAAAAACAAAGAAAAAAAAATTATGTTATAGCCCTAAAAAGGGCTTTTTGGGGTGCTGCGTTTACAGCAGAGATCTGATGAGTCCTTCAGCACTGCACTGGACACTGAATAAACTTGCCTAGCTATTGATTTCCCTATTCAATCAGCATCACCTACACTCTCCCTCCTCTCTGTAAGACTGCAAGTTAGTTATGATTCCAAAATGGCTGCTGTCCTTCAGATGGAAGGCTCTGGAAGGGAGTGTATGCGGCTGATTGGCTGGAATGTGTCTGCTGACTGTGACATGCAGGGTCAAAGTTTGCTCAATGATAAAGTATTGGGGCTGGGTCGAATCTCGCATATGTTCGCTGTTCGCCGCGAACATGCTATGTTCGCCGGGAACAATCCGCAGGCGAACTATTCGCGACATCTCTACCCATAACACCTCATCAAAAGCCCATTGTGCTGTGCAGACGGTCAAACACTCCTTACAGACAAGGTGTCATGTCTAGAAGGGCCCACCGCTGAACTTTTAGGACTATGGACTATTGTGGGCCCTGAGGGGAACATGATACCAGAATCATGGACTGGAATGTGTGGAACAAGTTGTTTGTATGGGTAATGTTTGTGTGTTCAGAATGCGCTCTGACTTGCTTAATATTATTGGTTGAAGGGATGTATTGCATAAATGAGCTAGCAGTATTTATAAGTAATGCAACATATTTCAACAGTATCTAAGGAATTAACTGACAATGGCTTGCCAATTGGACCCCCTCTCAGAAGTTGAATTGACTGGGGGGACAACAGGACCTAGATATTAGAAAGACAAGGGGTCTGTAGAGGCCCCATAGTGCAAGTACAACCTTTTAAGATCTCCTCTGATCTGCAATATGCAGATTAACTATTAATTAGTTGTATAAAAAAAAATCAATTCCCTCGTGATCCCAGACACTGGCGACCAGACTTCTACCTGGATCAATACTGCCCCTCTAATTATCCATGATAACCCTGAATTCCCTTTTCAATTAGAAATAAATCCAGTCCCCTTTTAAAGTTATCTATCGAATCCGCTGTCACTACCTCCTCTGGTAGAGAATTCCACAGATTAACCACCCTTACTGTGAAGAACCCTTTTCTTTCTTTAAGGTGGAATCTTTTTACTTCTAACCTCAAGGGATGTCCCCTTTTCAGTTGAAAACCTCTTGGCACAAAAAGCTCCCTTGACAAATCTTTATACTGACCCTGGATGTATTTATATAAGGTAATCATATCTCCTCTTAGACGCCTTTTTTCTAGAGAAAATAAGTTTAATTTGGTTAGTCTTTCTTCATAACTTAGCCCCTCCATTCCCCTTATTAGTTTTCTTGCCATCCTTTGTACCTTTTCCAGCTCTAAAATGTCCTTATAATGAAGTGGTGCCCAAAATTGTACTCCATATTCCAAATTAGGGCATACTAGAGATTTGTATAGTGGCAGAATTATATTTGCTTCCCTGGCTTCTATACCCTTCTTAATACATGCTAATATTGAATTTGCCTTTGTAGCTGCTGCTTGGCTTTGAGCACTGTTACCTAGGTGGTTGTCCACAAGCACTCACAAATCCCTTTCAATATCTGATACCACTAGATTTGCTCCATTAGGATTATAAATTGCATGGCTATTTTTCCTTCCCAGATGCATAACTTTACATTTATTCGTATTAAATCTCATCTGCCATTTAGATGCCCATTCCTCAATTTTATGTGAATCCCTTTGGAGGGAAAACACATCACTATCTGATTTAATTACCTTGCACAACTTCGTGTCATCAGCGAAAATGGAGACACCACACTCCAATCCTACCTCTAAGTCATTAATGAATATGTTGAAAAGGAGAGGACCTAATACTGAACCCTGGGGAACCCCACTTACCACATTAGTCCAATCGGAATATGTTCCATTTACAACAACCCTTTGCTTCCTGTCTTTTAGCCAGCTCGCAATCCATGAGCAGATATTTACTGCAACTCCTGTATCTCCTAGTTTGCACAATAGTCTCCCATGTGGCACTGTATCAAAAGCCTTTGCAAAATCCAAAAATACTACATCCACTGAGTTGCCCTGATCCAGGTTCCTACTAACCGCCTCATAGAAACTAATTAGATTTGTTTGACATGACCTATCCCTCATATATCCATGTTGACTCCTACTTATAATCCTGTTCAAATAGACATATTCTTGTATATTATCCCTTATTAACCCTTCTAAAAGCTTCCCCACTACAGAAGTGAGGCTCACTTATCTATAATTCCCCAGATTTGCTCTTGCTCCCTTTTTAAATATTGGTATCACATCAGCTTTTCTCCGGTCATTTGGTAGAGACCCTGTGTTGAGTGAATCTTGAAAAATTAAATATAATGCTTTAGCTATTACAGAACCCAGTTCCCTTATTATCCGTGGATGTATTCCATCAGGACCGGGGGTTTATTAACATTTATTTTTTCCAACCTCTTTTGAATTACTTCCTGTGTTAACCAATTATTTCGCAAAGGTAGTGTAGCCCTATTATGTTGCCGTGTCCCAACCACTGGTACCTCCCTTGAGTATACCGAAGAAAATAACCTATTTAGCTGATCTGCCTTTTCCTGGTCTAATTATCAGACGGCCTGTGTCACATTGTAATGTTCCTATAGCTTCCTTCCTCACCTTCTTCCCATTAATATACTTAAAAAATATTTTAGGGTTAGTCTAACTCTCTTTTGCAATTAATTTTTCATTTTCTATTTTAGCCAGTCTAATCACGCTTTTGCAAGCCTTGTTGATTTCCTTGTATTCCTGTAAAGCAGTCTCTGTCCCCTCTTGTTTGTATAATTTAAATGCCTGTTTTTTACTCTGTATCTTGATCTTTAAATCACTGTTAAGCCACATTGGATGGGATTTATTTATTTTACTTTTATTCCGACATGGTATATGCCGATGTGTATGTATATTTAGTAGACATGTGAAAGTTGTCCATTTATTTTCAGTATTTTTACCTGCCGGTTCTCTTTCCCAGTCTATACTTTGTATTGCTGCCCTTAGACCGTTAAAATCTGCCCTTTTAAAATTAAGAGTTTTCGTTGGCCCCTTAAAATTTAGTTTTTTTAATTCAATCTCAAATGAGACTGTGTTGTGATCAATGTTTCCCAAAGGTTGCCCTATTCCTACATTTGATACTATAGCAATATTATTTGTGATGAGTAAATCTAAGATAGCTTCATTTCTAGTAGGCTCTTGTACAACCTGGGCCAGATAATGATCCCTGAGTGTACTCAAGAACCTGCTCCCCTTAGATGAACTGCTAGTCTCATTTATCCAGTTTATTTCAGGGTAATTAAAATCTCCCATTATTAGAACTTGCCCATGCTTAGATGCATTTTCAATCTGTAACAATAATTGTATTTCCTCACTTTCAGCTATATTTGGGGGTTTATAGCATACTCCTACTAATATTATTTTGGAATTTGCTGCTCCACTATTTAACTATACCCACAAACATTCAGCTTTATCACTAGGTCCACCATAAATATCTTCTCTGACTATGGGCTACCCTACACTACACTATTATCCACCCCAATAAAATTATACATCTAAACAAACTCTCCAGTAAGTAATTAACCCTATTTAACCCTCACTATACCTAATTAACCCTATCATTAACCACTTAACCCTATCTAGACCCAGCTATCCCTTTCTGAGCCTAATTAACCCTAACTGTACCTAATTAACCCTAACTGTACCCAATATACCCCTATACTATTAACCCACCCTCTAACCTATGCTATTAACTCTTACACTACCTACCTAATCCCCTAATACACCCCCTACTAAACTCCCCAACACCTTACTAAGTATAAAAAATAAAAATACTCACATAACAGAAAATTACCCGCCCCCCTGCCACTAATTACAAAACAAATAACAAACGACTAACTACAGAAAATAAAAAAACACTACAGAAAATAAAAAAGCCTTACAGCAAGGAAAATAAATTTACACATAAAATAAAAAAGACTTGCACAGAAAATAAAAACCACTATTAATATATATATATATAAAAAAAATGAAAACCTGTTAAAAGGAAAGGTTTAATGAGTCCACTGACCTGGCCAAAATGCCCCTCCAGCGGTGTCCATTGATGCCCTGGTCTTCAGTCCTCCAGCCCAGGACAGACCACTCCCAAAAAAAAACAGACACCCTAAAAAAAAAAAAAAACTACTAACAGAGCTCCTCCCCTGAAGAGCTCCCGCCGCAAATGATGGTTCCCGTGCATGCTACAATAAAAATAAAAAATTGCGCATTCTGATTGGCTAATATAACTTTCAATCATATTTCAACCAATTGGGATGCGCAAATGGTGTGAGCCAAAAATTTAATGCAGAAAAAAATAAATAAAATAAAATTACACAGCACTGGCCCTAGTGCACTGCACCACTGGTAGATTTGCCCCTGTCTGCACAACCTGGTATAAGGAGGTGACTATTCAATCTTCTTGTGATGGAGACCTCACAGGTAGGTTAGAGGGTTATAGAACCACTGTCCAGTTAAGATATAAATATATATATATATATATACTGTATATATATATATATATATATATATATATATCACATATATAGTTGTGAGCGTACGAGTCGTTGCTCACGCTTGCGGGCTCGCGTAGCGAGCCCGCGGCCCTCGCGAAGCGGCCCTCGCGTAGCGAGGCCCTCGCGCAGCGAGCCGCGGCCCTCGCGTAGCGAGGTCACTGGGCAAGGGCCTCAGTTGCTGGCATGGAGCGCCGAAGGCGCTCCATGCCAGCAACTGAGGCCCCTCGCGAAGCGAGGGCCTCAGTTGCTGGCGAGGTCACTGGGCACGGGTCTCAGTTGCTGGCATGGAGCGCCGAAGGCGCTCCATGCCAGCAACTGAGGCCCCTCGCGAAGCGAGGGACTCAGTTGCTGGCGAGGTCACTGGGCAAGGGCCTCAGTTGCTGGCATGGAGCGCCGAAGGCGCTCCATGCCAGCAACTGAGGCCCCTCGCGAAGCGAGGGACTCAGTTGCTGGCGAGGTCACTGGGCAAGGGCCTCAAACCCTCGCAAAATTCACGTCGCTACTCAAAAAACACGACACACAAATTACGACACTCGCTAAATTTTACGAGGCACGCAAACAACGTACGAAACACGTTACCACACATTACGACCTCGCAAACATCGGACGCAACACGCCGACATACAAACATTTAAAACACAATACATACACACAGCACATACATAAAAAACTTACCTACACCAACAGGGAGCACCCAGGACCTCAAAAATGCAACTTACACCTCGATTTTACTCGAAATAAAACAGTTTAGAGACTAAAAAAAAAACGAAGCGAGAGAAAAAATGGCCGCCGAACAAAACGAAAACGAGGCTACAGCACTATAAACTCGCAAAACACCACAAGAAACTTGCAAAACACCACAAAACACCTACGGATATTCCGATACAGACCTATACCACACATTACTCGCCATTTTACACCAATGCGGAAGTACACGACTACGCTAACGGTTTGGTCTCGCGCACGCACAGTGTTACACTGCACACATTCAGCATGCTTATACAGCAGCTCCACACCACTAATGCTGCAGCAGCATCAACACAGATTGCCAGCTCTTCATCACAATGCTTCAAAATAGGTACAATATATTCATTTACTAATTTAGCTACCTTACTATTTCATTGCCGTCATTTTTTGACGGGCAATTCGCTAGTATATATATATATACTAGTCGTTTTCCCTCCATAAATGACAGGATATGTCTCTTCCTCCCCTCTCCCCTGTGTCTCCTCCTCTCCCCTCCCTCTTCCTCCCCTTCTCCCCGCCCGCTTCCTCCCCCTCTCCCCTCCCTCTTCCTACCCTCCCCTGTGTGTTCCTCTCCCCTCTGTTTTTTTCCCCCCTCACGTTTTCCAAACCAGCTCTGCGCGGTTCTGCCACACAATGCATCGACACTATGTGCGCACGCTAGCGGACACTGCCTGCATTGCGCAACTCTGTACGGACTTAGGAAGTAAGTGTGTACTCTCCCATGGAGCTTTACACACTTACAACAATGATATTAGTGACATACAGTATCTCACAAAAGTGATTACTTTTTATGTATTTTTGTAAATATTTTATTATATCTTTTCATGTGACAACACTGAAAAAAAGGCACTCTGCTACGATGTAAAGTAGTAAGTGTACAGCCTGTATAACAGTGTAAATTTGGTGTCCCCTCAAAATAACTGAACACACAGCCATTAATGTCTAAACCGTTGGCAACAAAAGTGAGTACACCCGTAAGTGGAAATGTCCAAATTGGGCCCAGAGTGTCAATATTTTGTGTGGCCACCATTATTTTCTAGCAGTGCCTTAACCCTCATGGGCATGGAGTTCACTAGAGCTTCACAGGTTGTCATTGGAGTCCTCTTCCACTCCTCCATGATGACATCACGAAGCTGGTGGATGTTAGAGACCTTGCACTCCCCCACCTTCCATTTGAGGATGCCCCACAGATGCTCAATAGGTTTTAGGTCTGGTGACATGCTTGGCCAGTCCATCACCTTTACCTTCAGCTTCTTTAGCAAGGCAGTGGTCGTCTTGGAGATGTGTTTGGGGTTGTTATCATGTTGGAATACTGCTCTGTGACCTAGTCTCAGAAGGGAGGGGATCATGCTCTGCTTCAGTATGTCACAGTACATGTTGGCATTCATGGTTCCCTCAATGAACAGCACTGAGGATGAAAGCTATGGCAAGTCTGAAGTAAAAAGTAAAGATATTAAACAAAGGTCCACTTCGTTAGAACTGGTATTCTTAGTAGTGAGAGCAGGACCATAAAGAAGTCTGAGCAGCATAGAATTGACACCTGTGATTTGTGGTGTTATCGAAAACTGCTTAGAGTTCATTGGACTGCAAGAAGATCCATTTAATCAATACTACAGGAAATGAAGACAAACTGTTCACTGGAAGGTTCGATTATGAGGCTGAAGCTCAAATATTGTGTCTAAATCATGACACAGCAGGATTCCCTAGAGAAGACTTTGATGCTGGGAAAGATTCAAGGCACAAGAAGGAGATGATAGCTGAGGTCACTGAAGCAATGAACATGAACTTGATGGAGCTCAGTGGGGCAGTGACTGAGAGATGTACCTGGTCTGCTGCGGTCAATAGGTTCACGGTCGATAGGGACCACTGAGAATACCAGAGTTGTATCGACGTGGGCCTTTGTTTAATATCTTAACTTCTTACTCGCTTGTCCAGATTTGCCATAGCTTTCCTCTACAGAAGCAAACGTCTTTTAATTTTGTGACTACAGTCACCATCTGACAAGACCTTGGATCCCAGGAAAATAAAATCTGTCACTGCCTCCACTTCTTCCGCTATTTATTTACCAGGAACTGAGATTGACGTTTGCCATGATCTTCGTCTTTTTAACGTTAAACAGCAGCCCAGCTTTTGCACCCACTTCTTTTACCCTCATCAATAGGACCTTTAGTTCCTCCACACTTTCAGCCATCAAAATAATATCATCTGTGTCACAATCCAAAAACTGAGGGGTCAATGCACCCCTACTTTTCCTGCTTTAGCTTACAGGGATCATTTATAGGTTGTGACTTTGTTCGCACCACAGCACACCAGCTATTTAGATAAAGACATCAGTCATGGGACCGCAGAGAGTTGAATAGTAACATCAGCGTGGAGCGGGATCTTAGGTGTATATATATATATATATATATATATATATATATATATATATATATATATATTTGCGACTAGCCCGTCAAAAAATGACAGCAATAAGATTGTAAGACAGGTAATGTTGTTTGCATGCAAAATTAATTTTGTTGGTGTTTTAAGATCCTTCGGCGATCATTGCGAGCCTCGAGCTGAGCGCCTTTGGAGCTGATTGTGAGGCTCTTGGTTGTTTATGTGCTATGAGCAGCGTTGGTGTTTTTTTTTTTGGTATGGCAATGAATAATTAATAAAATAAGAAATTAATATACTTTACCTATTGTGAAGTAATATATGCAGGAAGCATTGTGTTGAAGAGCTGGCAATCTGTTTTCATGTTGCTGCATCATCAGTGCTGGGGAGCTGCTGTGTAAGCGTCATGAATGTGTGCAGTGTAATAGTGTGCGTGCGCAAGGCAAATCCGTTAGGGTAGCTGTGTATTTCCGGATTGTATAAGTTAGTGTTCTAAAATGGGGCCTAATGTGTGGTATGCGGCTGTGGCTGATTTAGCGTCCTTGTTTTCGGATGTCGTCCGACTTTTTCGGAAAATCCGTAGGTGTTTGGTGGTGTTTTGCGTGTTTAGGGTCCTTTAGCCTAGTTTTGTTTTGTTCGGCGGCCATTTTGAGGATGAGGAGGGAGGTTGAGGATGAGGAGGGAGGTTAAGGAGGGGGTTGAGGATGAGGAGGGAGGTTGAGGATGAGGAGGGAGGTTGAGGATGAGGAGGGAGGTTGAGGATGGGGGGGTTGAGGATGAGGGGTTGAGGAGGGACGTTTAGGATGAGGAGGGAGGTTGAGGATGAGGAGTGGGATTGAGGAGGGAGGTTGAGAATGAGGAGGGGGGTTGAGGAGGGTGATAAGCGAGGGAGAAGAGACACAGGGAAGGGAGAGGCAAGAAGAGACACGGGAGAGAGAGGGGGGACACAGAGGGCACAAGAGGGACACAGGGGGCAGCACATTTCCCACCCTCGGCTTATACTCGAGTCACTCATTTTACCCAGGATTTTGTGGTAAAATAGGTGCATCGGCTTATACTCGAGTATATACGGTATATATTAAGTTAATTGTGTATCTAGCTGAGCTTCTGGAGTAAAAATAAGAAATTATAAAAAGCAATTGTATTCTTAAAACAGCAGCCTGATATAATTTTTCAGATCCCTTTGAAATCTTTTTCTATGTTTTATATTGTGTCTTTAGATCCTTGGCGCTTATCTTCAGTTTCTTTTACATTAGTGCTAAAAAATAGACAAGGAGAAAAGAGGCTCCTCTAAGGTAGCAGGTTTTGCAAATGAGGAAAGTTCTTTAAAAAGTAGGTAATCTCCTTACATTTATGTCAGGTTATTCAGGCCAGCATAAGAGACAAAAGGGACCCCTATTATTGTGCACACCTATTCTTATTCTTAATCTAATCTCAGAGAGAATGAGAATTAAAATTTAGCTTTTATTATATTTGTTTAAAAAATATTAAAATTCTCGGAGGCAGGATATCACATTCATTAATCGCATGGGTATAATCAATCCGGAGTCTATATAAAGTGCCAGTGTTTAAATTATTGAATTTAACTAAAGATATAGTCACCACTATGAGTGTTTATAATAAAGTGCTTTAAATAGAAAAAAAAGTGCTTGTGCTTATAATACTTGATTGTGGCAATGATAAACACATATAGAAACTTATTTTCAAAAATTATCATGTTCAATATATTTAAATAAATGGGGTAAATGTAAAGCCTTCATTAAGGCCTGAGGGTTTCTTAGTGCTTAATAGATAAATCCACTCAGCCTCTTTTTTCAATAGTTTTTTATCCAAGTTACCTCTTCTAATGGTTTTTTCTACATGATCAATTGCCATAAAAGACAATGCTTTCACATCACCATTATGTTTGTTGTTGACTTGTATTGCCACTGGAGTATCGAGTCCATTTCTAATACTATAAACATGCTCCAATACTCTTCTTCTGAATTCTCTATAGGTTTTACCTACATACCTCATACCACATTGACAAGATATTAAATATACAACTCTTTCTGTTTTACATGTGATTAAAAATTTTACTTTATAGATCTGTTTTTTATCACGAGAGGTAAAGATCTTAGCAGGTTTAATGTATTGACAAGCTTTGCATGTTTGACACCTATAGCATCCATTTAATGGTTGTAGCCAAGTTGTATTTTTTGGTACCTCCAGATGACTTTTGGACAGCATATCTTTTAAATTGCTGGATCTTTTGCTTGTTATTTGTGCTTTATCCTTTAAATATGGTCTGATGTCTTTATCATATCGCAATATCTATATCCCAATGTTTGTTGAAGATTTTTTTTACTTCAAACCATTTTTCATTGTATGTTCCTATACATCTGACACAGTTTTCTTTTTCAAGTGTTCTTTCCATAAGAAGATTCTCTCTATTTACATCTCTAGCTTTATGATAGGCCTTTTTCAGTAGTTTTTATATAGCCACGTTGTTGAAAGCGAGATAGTAATTCTTTAGCCTCTCGTTCAAAGTCTTGTTTTTCAGAACAATTTCTCTTAATCACATATATAGTTGTGAGCATACGAGCCGTTGCTCACGCTTGCAGGCTCACACAGTGAGCCCGCAAGAACAAGGGACGCAGTTCCCCACAAACGCAGATCCTCGCGAAGCAAGGTGCCGCATTTGCGGTGGTGGAGCATCCCGCGTCGGCTGTGTTTTTGCCTGCAAATGCGGACTCTCGCGAAGCGAGAGGCCGCATTTGCGGTGGTGGAAGATCCAACGTCGGCTAACACACACACACACGCAGGACTTAGAAAAAAAACTCAAAGGCGCCTCACACGCGGTTAACACACACACGCACGACATCGTCGTACACGCACGACTTAGAAAAAAACAACTGCGTCCCTCGCAAAAAAATACGCCCGCGAAACAACCCATTCCCAACACGCAAAACTGGCCGAAAACGGCGCGCATGAAAACATCATAAACACAAGAAATAAACACAACAAACACATAAAAAGCTTACTTACAGCAAGGGGGGGCATCCGGCACCTCGAAAAGTTAATTTACACGTCCATTTAAGTCCAAAAAAACTAGTTTAAACTGCCGAAAATCACCTAAGCAAGAGAAAAAATGGCCGCCGAACAAAACGAAAACGAGGCTACAGACGTAACTATAGTACAGTGACTCGCAAAACTGAAACACATACTATGCGGCACATACACTGATAGTAACCACCATTTTGAAAACTACTACGCATAAAATGGAGGATGGAACGCAAATTGTAAGCTGGAATGCAAATAGCGCATGCGTATTGCGTTCTAACGGTCTGAGGCACTTGAAAGTTTATACATACTGCCTACTTTCCAGAAAATTCTACATTTCTACTCAGGTGATGAACGGAGTGACTGGATAGGTAACTACTGCTGTTACTTGAGAAGATAATTATTTCCTAATTTCCTACTTTACACTGTGCAAATTACAACTGAGAGGTAAGCTATAATATATTACATTTTATTATCAAGACAGGACAAAAAAACAACAACTTTAACTATGAAAATGTGATTCATGTATGGTGACATGTGACACGCACATTTATGTGTGTAGGCCCTAAAACAAACTAATGTTAATTGAAACTAAGTAAACAAGTATATTTAAATGACATTAATTTACTGCAACTCAATATGTAACCTAAAGCTGAAACTTTCCCCTTTTTTTACTATTCAAACAGACTCTGCATCAACAGCGTCACTCAAGAATTTGCACCGTGCATTGTGAACCAGAATCCCTTTTAAAGAACACAAAGAAAGAAGAAGAGGTAAGATAGAAAAATACATTACATGCTGAAAAAGACCATGCTTTGCTAAATCAAAAAGAAGAAATATACAATTATCCATTTCACTTTCTTTTTCAAACAGACACTACAAGAAGATTAAGATTGGCAGGAGGGGACCCTCTGTCATTCGGACAAGAACAACACTTCAATCAAGGTAAAGTATAACAAGTAGAAAAAATAAAGGAACTATATATGTTTAATGGCTGCCAATATAACAAATGCAGCAACCAAAAATAGGATAATGCTAAAAACATTGCAATAATATCCAAAATAGAAAAAACTTTATATTTCACTGTAGAAAAACATTTAACCTTCATAAAAAAGACTAATTAAGCAAATAAAGTATGCAACATATGGTAGACACAAAATAGGATTGTACCAAAAATCACACAAACACATAGCAAAGTAAATTAATATTCTTCTTTAATGTTTAAGAAGCTATAAGCCTTACAAAGAAGCCTAAATAAGCATACCAAAAGTGGTGGACACAAAATAGGGATAATGCTAAAAACATTGCCGTCATATCCAAAATAGTAAAAACATTAATTTTCACTGTAGAAAAACATTTAACCTTCATAAAAAAGACTAATTAAGCAAATAAAGTATGCAACATATGGTAGACACAAAATAGGATTGTACCAAAAATCACACAAACACATAGCAAAGTAAATTAATATTCTTCTTTAATGTTTAAGAAGCTATAAGCCTTACAAAGAAGCCTAAATAAGCATACCAAAAGTGGTGGACACAAAATAGGATAATGCTAAAAACATTGCCGTCATATCCAAAATAGTAAAAACATTAATTTTCACGGTAGAAAAACATTTAACCTTCATAAAGACTAATTAAGCAAATAAAGTATGCAACATATGGTAGGCACAAAATAGGATTGTACCAAAAATCACACAAACACATAGCAAAGTAAATTAATATTCTTCTTTACTGTTTAAGAAGCTATAAGCCTTACAAAGAAGCCTAAATTAGCATACCAAAAGTGGTGGACACAAAACAGGATAATGCTAAAAACATTGCGATTATATCCAAAATAAGAAAAACTAACACGAAAACAACAATAGAAACATTTTCAGAGCCCCAACATATACGCCTTTAAAGAAAATATAAAAATACTATTAGAACAATCCCCTGTACGATAAATTACAAAGACTAATTTCTGCCCTCTACTATCCCTATAAGCCAAAAGTACAAAAAAAATAATAATTAACAAACCAAAAAAATACACCTACTATATCTACAAAAACTATAGTGTAATTACCTTGAGTGTGCTATGCATGTAAGGCAAATATTACAACCTACAGAAAGTAAAAGCAAAAAAAAAAAAAAACACTTATTTAACAATACGAAGAAAGTACCACTACACTCAACTAGAATCACATAGAAATAAACTGTTGATAAGAAAAAAAATTAAAAACAAACTTAACATCTCAAAATAAATTAATGATACATTATTTTTTTTACAGATTAACATGGCTGATAACGAGAGTAAACAAGAAAAGATAAGACGCCAAGCTAGAGAACGACAACAGAGATTGGCCAGCCAGCAGACACTGGAGCAGAAGGAAATTCGACGAGAAAAATAACGCAAAAGAATTGCAAGCAAAAGACTATCACCTGCTAAAATTAAAGAAACACCAAAAAAAGCTACTAAGAAAACAAAGCATTTAGAACCTGTTCCTGCAACATCAGATGATATTTTCCCTGAAAAAATAAAAGAGATACCAAAAAAAGCCACCAAAAAAACAAAGCATTTAGAACCTGTTCCGGAAACATTACATGACATTTTACCTAAACCAATAAAAGATATACCAAGAAAAGCCACGAAAAAAACAAAGCATTTAGAACCTGTTGTTGAAACATCACATGACATTTCACCTGATGAATTTGAAAGTCAAACTGATATATGCTTTGCAAATTGTCCTTTACTCAAGTCTTTAGCAGTAGAGGTTCATAGTTGTGGAGACATGAATACTCAATGTCAGTTTTGTGAGGCTTATTATTTTAAACAGGAGAGACCCAGAGATGGCCAATTTATTAGTTGCTGTCAAAAAGGCAAGTTCAAACTTCCAGAAAGAAAAGAATTTCCAATCTATTTACAAAACATTATGACTGAACCTACTTTTCCAAACTACAAACATTTTAAGACAAACATAAGATCCTACAATAGTGCCATATCCTTTGCATCTATGGGGGCAACGTTAGCTGCTGATGTACCAGGACATGGTGTCATGAATCAGCCGGTGGCCATTTTGTGACTGGCAGTATTAGCCACACCCAAGGGCCATATTGTGTATGGGCATGACAGTTCATGGCTCAGTCAGCATCCATATTGGGACTGGCAGCAGTGGTCACCTCTAGGAGCCATTTTATGATCGGACTCTACTCTCCACATGGCCATGTAGAAGACAACTGGAGTACAGGATACCTACATCTGTACTCAGTGGGGGTTGGGGCTCGCAGACCCCCTGTTATACTGTTATAGGGTTGTATTGTTATTTTGTAGTCTAGGGGATAAAGTATTGTGGGTTTGCCCCTTGGCATATTCCCATCCCTTCCATGTTTAGGCTCATTGTAATGGGTATCCTGTGAGGGCTCTAATGGGATATATTGGTTGTATGTGTGTGGAACATTGGGTGTTATATTTGTAAATATGAATGTATGTTATTGTATTAGTATGTTATTATATTGTTGAATACAGCCAAGCCTCCTTTGTTCCTAAAGGCCTGTTAATCCCATTAGCTAAGAGTCCAGCAGAGAACTAACAATGGGGAGCTCACAGCTGGAGAGCAGACAGGCAGGCACCCAGAAACAATGGGATGGCCTGAGGCTTCTCAGCCTTCATAGCATGGGCACAGGAGAGTAAAGGCATGCTTTGCCCTGGAGATTCAGAGCCCAAATGAATTAGTTGGCCTCGCCTAGTGGGCGGACCTGGGAGGGGACTATTGGTTCACACACAGCTCCCCTTCATGATTGGCCAGAGGTCATTTGGGGCTGGCAAACGGTAGCCACTTCCCCCATTCTTGTGTGATGTGGTTAAATATGCTGTTCTAAAAAAAAACATGGTTCATAATTTTCATCAAGACTTTGCATGCAGGTGTATTATTTACCCAGGAACATATGCTGGTTGAGGAGATCGTTCTGACTCCCTTCCAGGTTTCCCAGCGCACACTACCTTAGGCTGGGACATATGTTCTTGTATCCATAAAGAATGTCCATAGGTCCGGAGTCACCCAAATCTTAGGTTTAAAACCTACAGGAGATAAGAGGACTAGGATCCTCTATACTCCATCATCATTGTAGGTTGTGACAATTGGCTGGTGGGACGACTCTACAAGGACCAGGAATGGAACAGACGGACATCATAACAGAGGCAACAAGGCGGTATGAAGCAGCCAGGCTGTGAGGAATTGACTCTGCTGGGATTCAAACCCTGGTTTGCATGTTGCTGGACCTCTTCCCTACCGGTACGCCAGCCTGCCTCTTGCAGATTTGCCTGAGATCTGATACCTTGACTCTAAAAGCAATGCAATTAGTGACAACTCTCTTTAGCTGTGTCTGGTCAGCTGTCTGGTTCTTGGCCTATATAAGGCACTTCCTGTCTCTGTATCCTTGCCAGATTATTGTGTGGTTCCTGATCACTTCAATAAAGCTTGTTCCTGTTTCACCTACAAATTGCTGAACTGGATTATTGCTGACCTTGGCTGCTGGTCTCCACAACCTTGTGATTCCTATATCATTACAGAATAATCTGGCCCTTTCATGGAGACCGCCGGGTCAGATTCTGCATTGGCTCAGCAGGTTGCTTTTACTGCAAGAACTGTGCAGATCCAGGCACAGACCATTCAAGTGCTGCAGGACCAGGTAGCTGAACTGCAAAATAAATTTCAGTCAATGCACAGTGAGTATACCAGCTACAGGGCACGTGATGTTGCGGCTGCTACTGTTACACCTGCACAAGATGCTCGCTTGCCCCTGCCAGAAAAGTTTGGAGGAGATCGCAAAAAAATGTAGGGGTTTCCTAAATCAATGCCGTTTGCACTTCATGATCTTACCTCACCAATTTCCATCTGAAAGAGAGAAGGTGGGATTTATTTTTTCACTATTCAAAGATGAAGCCCTGGCTTGGGGCTCCCCTCTTCTGGAACAAGACAGTCCAGTCTTGGGTAATCTAAATGACTTTCTTGAGGCCATGTGCCTAGTTTTTGATGACCCCAATCGATGTGCTACAGCAGAAGCCACTCTCCTTCATTTGCATCAAGGGAGGCGCTCTGTGGCTGAATATGCTGCTGAATTCAGACAGTGAGTTGCAGATACTACCTGGAACCAATCAGCTCAGAGGTTCCACTTCAGAAAAGGTCTCTCAGAAGCTATAAAAGATGAGCTAGCTCGTGTTGATCTTCCTGCTGACTTTGATGCATTTGTGCGTTTGGCTATCCGTATTGATCGGAGACTTTCTGAAAGAAGATTGGAAAGACAGGGCTCTTTTAGACCAAGTACTACTCCTATTTCCTATTCAAGAATTTCTACTCCAACCCCACAAACACCTTAAGACTATGAGCCTGAGGCTATGCAGGTAAATCTAATAAGAGGGCCAATATCCAATGAAGAAAAACAGTGGCGACGCACTCACAATTTATGCCTGTATTGTGGTAGTGCAGGGCACTATGCCATTAATTGCTCTAGCAAATCCAAAAGAACAATAGCTATGGCTGCTGAGGGCGCACAGATTCGACACCAATCCCAGATTGCAGATCAACTGGCTTCTGTCACACAACCCTTGTTTTCTCTGGCTCATGGTGAGGAGGGTATGTTGACTCAACATCCTCATTTTGTGGTGCCTATCACGTTGCAATGTGGTGATCATAAAATTTCAACTACAGCTATGATAGATTCTGGAGCAGGCGGAAACTTTATGGACATTAAATTTGCAGCAGGAAATAGAATTCAGTCTATCCCTAATTCTTCACCTGTGTTAATGGAGACAGTGGACAGTTCTCCACTTACGTCGGGCCCGGTTACACATGAGACTGTGCCCTTAAAGTTGACTCTGGAAGTGAATCACCATGAGACTATATCTTTCCACCTAATTTCCTCAACACAGTTTCCAGTGATTTTGGGTGTACCTTGGCTTGCTCTGCATAACCCACAAATTGATTGGAAGATCAGAACTTTGTCCTTTCCTTCAGAACACTGCTTAATGAATTGTCAACCCACTAAGGTAACACCTGTTGCCACAACAATTAATGAAATGGTTGCTACAAACTTGACTAAGCTTCCTCTACAATATCAGGATTTTGCAGATGTCTGTGATAAGAAGAATGCTGATCAGCTTCCACCCCACAGGCCTTATGATTGCCCAATAGAGCTGTTGCCTGGGGCTGCTATCCCATTTGGCCATATATATTCCCTTTCTGAGCCTGAATTGAAAGCTCTTCGTGAATACATACAAGAAAATCTTGCCAAAGGTTTTATTCGACCATCTACTTCCCCAGCAGGAGCTCCTATATTCTTTGTAGAGAAGAAAGATGGCAGCCTACGGCCATGCGTTGATTACAAGGACATTAATAACATCACTGTTAAAAACCGCTACCCCTTGCCTCTCATTCCTGAACTTTTGGAGAGACTTCGCTCAGCTAAAATATTTACAAAGCTTGATCTTCGGGGGGCATATAATCTGGTTCGCATAAGACCAAATGATGAATGGAAAACCGCTTTCAGAACCAGGTACGGGCATTACGAATATCTAGTAATGCCATTTGGGCTTTGTAATGCCCCAGCAACTTTCCAGCATCTTATCAATGATGTACTACGAGATCTCCTGGATCAGTTTGTTGTGGCGTATTTGGATGATATCCTAATATTCTCTGATAATCTTGAAAACCACAGAAAACAGGTCCGTATAGTTCTGGAGCGCCTTCGTACCCACCACCTATACATTAAACTAGAAAAATGTGAGTTTGAACAAACAGAAATTCAATTCCTGGGGTATGTCATAACTCCTACAGGTTTAACTATGGACACAAGTAAAATTAAAGCTGTGCTGGACTGGCCCATCCCCAAGAATGAAAAAGATGTCCAGAGATTTGTGGGGTTTGCCAACTTTTACAGGCGTTTCATTAAGAATTTCTCTGCCGTTATTACACCGATCACTGAACTCACACGTAAGGGGACTCCTTTTCAGTGGTCCGATAAGGCTGATACCGCATTTTCCCAATTAAAGACTTTGTTTACATCTGCCCCCGTCCTGGTACATCCTCAGCCGGAATTACCATTTATTGTGGAAGTTGATGCTTCTGATTCAGCTGTTGGTGCTATACTGTCTCAAAGGACTGGACCTAAGATGCTGTTACATCCGTGTGCCTTCTATTCCCGCCAGATGGTGCCAGCAGAAAGAAACTATGACATAGGGAATAAAGAACTATTGGCTATAAAAGCTGCCTTCACCGAATGGAGACATCTCTTGGAGGGAGCTACCCATCCAATTACTGTCCTCACAGATCACAAAAATCTGGAATGTATTCGATCAGCTAAGAGACTGTCAGCCAGACAAGCACGCTGGTCCCTATTCTTCTCGAGGTTTAATTTTTTGGTTACATACCATCCTGGCTCCAAGAATGTTAAGGCGGATGCCTTGTCTAGAATAGCTGACCCCCTCCATGCTACCGTAACCAAGACAACCATCTTGCCGGAGGATATATTTATAGGAGTTACTTTTCCTTTTGATCTGATGTCTCGCATCAAAAAGGCTACGCTGAAGACCCAGTTCTTCGTGATCCTCCTCGTGATCTCCATATGACAATGCTTAATGGGTTTTGGATTTTTCAACAACGTCTGTTTGCTCCGGAGTCAGTGCGACTGGACCTTTTACGTCTCTACCATGACTCAAAACCTGCAGGTCATCCAGGAATCCGAAAGACACAAGAGCTACTTGCCCGATCCTTTTGGTGGCCGAAGTATCATGAGGATGTTAAGAAGTATGTGTCCTCTTGTGATGTATGTGCCAGACATAAGACTCCTCGCTCATCCCCTGTTGGCTTGCTTCAGCCTCTTCCAATTCCTCATCGTCCCTGGGGATCTATATCCATGGACTTTATTGTGGAACTACCTCCCTCTAAGGAACACACTACCATTCTTGTTGTTGTGGACAGGTTAACTAAGATGGGTCATTTCATACCAGCTCGTGGTCTCCCTTCAGCTAAACAGACGGCTGACCTGGTTATTCGGGAAATATTTCGCTTGCATGGAGTGCCTGATGAAGTACTTTCTGACAGGGGAGTGCTGTTTACATCTCGTTTTTGGAAACATTTTTGTTCTAACCTAGGTATTAATGTAAATCTGTCGTCAGCTTTTTATCCACAAAGTAATGGACAGACTGAGCGAACCAACCAGACTTTGGAGCAATATTTGCGGTGCTATATTAGTTACCTGCAGGATGGCTGGATTTTTTACCCACGGCGGAGTTTTCCTATAACAATGCCCAACACTGCTCCACTTCTCTGAACCCATTTTTTGCCAATTATGGTTACCATCCAACCTTTCTAGTGAGTCTCCCAATTACTACTCCCGTTCCTGCAGTCACTGACCGGCTAACCGCCTTACGTGATTCCCAAGCACTGTTGAAAGAGACTCTTTTGGAGGCTCAGGAATGTTACAAAAGAGCTTCTGATAGGCATAGAAAGGAGGCCCCAGTCTATCATGTTGGTGACAAGGTGTGGCTGTCAACAAAGAATCTTAAGCTTCGGACTCCTTCTCATAAATTGGGTCAAAGGTTCATGGGACCTTTTGAGATCATTGTTTCACGTTGCACTGCTTAAACCTTTTCATGAAAATACTTTCCCTGGCCGAGCCCTACCTGCCCCACCTCCAGTCCTCGTGGATGGCGAAGATGGATACGAAGTGGAAAAAATTCTTGACTCCAGGATCTTTTGTAACAAGCTTCAATATTTGGTTCGGTGGAAAGGCTATGGTGAGGAGGATAGATCGTGGGAACCAGTGGACAACATTCACGCTCCTGATCTTCTTCGGTCTTTCCATGCACAGTACCCTGCTAAACCGGGTAATAGGGCATCCGGAGACTGCGCTTATAGAGGTGGGGGTAATGTGAGGAATTGACTCTGCTGGGATTCGAACCCTGGTTTGCATGTTGCTGGACCTCTTCCCTACCGGTACGCCAGCCTGCCTCTTGCAGATTTGCCTGAGATCTGATACCTTGACTCTAAAAGCAATGCAATCAGTGACAACTCTCTTTAGCTGTGTCTGGTCAGCTGTCTGGTTCTTGGCCTATATAAGGCACTTCCTGTCTCTGTATCCTTGCCAGATTATTGTGTGGTTCCTGATCACTTCAATAAAGCTTGTTCCTGTTTCACCTACAAATTGCTGAACTGGATTATTGCTGACCTTGGCTGCTGGTCTCCACAACCTTGTGATTCCTATATCATTACACAGGCACTTATACCCCAGTAAGATGACCACACAAGAGGTGGCCAAATTACTAGACCAGCATTGCCAGAGGATCTGGAAGGAGCACAATGGAGAGAGAACTCCAGCTCAACAAAGACTTGGCTACAGAGAGACACTGCGTCTAGAGAAATGGATGGCGATTCTGAATCTGTGGCAGGACGATGAGCTAATGGGCTGGCTGGAAGTACTAGTAAGAAAAGAGGTTGCCTTGGAGAACCAATATCACATTTTTCACGCCAGAATAGTTGGTGTCCTTGGAGAGGAGTTTGATTTCTGCTTGGAGATAGATTCTGGCCTCCAAGACATTGTGTATGGTGATCCTGAAGGGGGCATAGGAACCTTTAAAAGGCACAACAACTTGTTTGTGGAACGCTGTCGTGGTCTGGGACTGGAACCATGGTCCATGGAGGCTAATTTAATGGTACACCTGATTGAGCAGGAACTGCAGCTGGAGGAGGAGTATTTTGAGTTGTGGGACGAGATCTATGGGGCGACATTTTGGTCGCCAGATCGTTACAACACAGATGGTATGTACCGAAGTGATTGTGTGCAAGGGGTCTGGGGAGAACATAGTGATGGAGAATGCGTTCCTTTAAAAAATATAGAGACTGTGTCAGGGCCTTCTCACCAGCTACAAGCGCCAGAGACTCAGAGGAATGTTCCCTGGGTGGGGTCAGATAATAAATGTCTCCACCCTGATATCCCAAGAGATGTAATCCCAGAGGAAGGGCTAACTACTCACAAGATAGGGCCAGATGAATTAAGTCTGCCCTCCAAAGTTCTAGGCATAGTGGATGGGCCAGAACTGCTAATGGAGCCAGCGGCTCAGGATAGCCACCCAAGAGACAGTGGGGAGGGCTATGTAATGCACTCTGGGGAGAAGGCCGTAGAGGTCAGGTTGGGTGGGAAGGATAAGATTCCCCAGCCTACAACAGATAACCAAAATATGTACTCTGACACCCCAGGAGAGTTGCTACAAAAGGTGCTAGGGAAGCACAGAGCCCCGGAGGGCTATGTAATGGACTGTGGGCAGGGAAAGGAACTGGTTCTTAGCTACAGGGAACCAGGCCTCACACAGCAAGAGTGCCAGGGGCACCAAGAAAGTGCCAGGGGCACCAAGAGCCCGACAGGGGCAGCAAGCTTGCCAGCCTTGGCAAAGGAGCCGTGGGTGCAGTGTGGCACCATAGTAGAGGGTGAACCAAGTGGGGAGATACCCTGGATACCCAATGTCCAGAGGCCCACTGGAACAGACACCGCTCCAAAGGCCCAGTTAAACCTGGAGGACTGGGATAAGGGTACCAAACTAAAGGCCATAGAAGAAGAGGGTCAGCTGAGGGCCCCAAAGAACCGGCTGGGTGGGAATTGCGAGACTCCCCAGCCTACATCAGAGAGCCAAAGCACAGTCATTCAACCAAAGGCAATAGAGGAGGTAAAGGAGGAGTGTAAGCACAGCCTGGGTGGGAACAGCGTAGTTCTCCAGGCTGCAACACAGACAGACCCAGGGGAAGAAAACCAGGAGGGTCTGTCCAAAGATACAGATTTCCAGGAGCCAGAGCAAAGGGAGCATCCCAGTCCGGACTCCATCAGGGTCGCTGGAGTCAAGCGCAGACCGGTATGTACTTTACTGCAGTTCTTGTGTTATTGGGCTCCCAACAATAATGATTTTGCTGAGAGAGGTACTGGACTGCCCCCTTGCAATCCCATAGGTCCAGAGACTGTTTTAGAAACCCCAGCCCAGCTGTGGGGACTGGCTGAGGGGAAAGGGGTTGCTATGGGACAGCGGTTGTTTTATGGGGCTCCCAAAAATACTGTTTTGCCTCTGAAGAGTGTATGGGTGCAACCCACTGTGTCCCCAGTGACTTCCATGCTGCTGCCCAAGAAGAGGGAGGTAGGATGCTGAACTACTTGGGTGGGGGTGCAGGGGAAGAGCAATTTGCTCTATACAGTGGGAGCAAGGCCAAGGGCTGGGGGAGGTCTTTACTCTGCACTTTGGGACTGTTTTCTAAAGGACTTGAACGTGGAGAAAGTGCAGATGGCCTAGCCAATCCAGAGGAGTCATGACTATCAGCGTAGCTGGGAAAATCCTAGGGGCATGGATGTTCCACGCTACGCTTGGGGGAGTATTGTCATGAATCAGCCGGTGGCCATTTTGTGACTGGCAGTATTAGCCACACCCAGGGGCCATATTGTGTATGGGCATGACAGTTCATGGCTCAGTCAGCATCCACATTGGGACTGGCAGCAGTGGTCACCTCTAGGAGCCATTTTATGATCGGACTCTACTCTCCACATGGTCATGTAGAAGACAACTGGAGTACAGGATACCTACATCTGTACTTAGTGGGGTTTGGGGCTCGCAGACCCCCTGTTATACTGTTGTAGGGTTGTATTGTTATTTTGTAGTCTAGGGGATAAAGTATTGTGGGTTTGCCCCTTGGCATATTCCCATCCCTTCCATGTTTAGGCTCATTGTAATGGGTATCCTGTGAGGGCTCTAATGGGATACATTGGTTGTATTTGGGTGGAACATTGAGTGTTATATTTGTAAATATGAATGTATGTTATTATATTAGTATGTTATTATATTGTTGAATACAGCCAAGCCTCCTTTGTTCCCAAAGGCCTGTTAATCCCATTAGCTAAGTGTCCAGCAGAGAACTAACAATGGGGAGCTCATAGCTGGAGAGCAGACAGGCAGGCACCCAGAAACAATGGGATGGCCTGAGGCTTCTCAGCTTTCATAGCATGGGCACAGGAGAGTAAAGCCATGCTTTGCCCTGGAGATTCAGAGCCCAAATGAATTAGTTGGCCTCGCCTAGTGGGCGGACCTGGGAGGGGACTATTGGTTCACACACAGTTCCCCTTCATGATTGGCCAGAGGTCATTTGGGGCTGGCAAACGGTAGCCACTTCCCCCATTCTTGTGTGATGTGGTTAAATATGCTGTTCTAAAATAAAACATGGTTCATAATTTTCATCAAGACTTTGCGTGCAGGTGTATTATTTACCCAGGAACATATGCTGGTTGAGGAGATCGTTCTGACTCCCTTCCAGGTTTCCCAGCGCACACTACCTTAGGCTGGGACATATGTTCTTGTATCCATAAAGAATGTCCATAGGTCCGGAGTCACCCAAATCTTAGGTCTAAAACCTACAGGAGATAAGAGGACTAGGATCCTCTATACTCCATCATCATTGTAGGTTGTGACACATGGTCCTTACTGTTTTAAAGTCCAAGGCCAAATTTATCATCGTACTTCCCATTTACATCCAGAGGAAGGAGAGCAAAGATAATGCGTTCAACTATATGTCCTAGATACAATAGAAGCTGTGTATGCAGCTGGAAGAAAAAAAAAAGCTTACCCAGTGTTTTTATAGAGCTAGATAACATTATGGACAGTAAACCCTACACTAAAGCTTATAAAAAATTGGCAGAAGTAGAAAATGAACAACAACTTCATGCACAAAGACATCAATTACCAATGCCAAAGGTCAATATGGTGCTTATAAGAGACAGACATACTGATAAACGTTGTTATAACTTGCCAACATCAAATGAGGTTGCAATGGTGTTTCAAAATGATGAAGGAGAACCACCATTTCAAAGAGACATTAGAATATATCCCAGAAATGAGGAGCAACCATTCATTAATATGAGTATTTTAAGTCCAAATTTAGATCCAGTGACACATCCCATTTTTTTCCCACACGGAGAGGCAGGTTGGCAACCAAAATTAACACTTCCCATTTACCCAAATGCTAAAGCCCGAAATAATGTTTCTATGCTTGAATTTAAAGTAGCTCAAATTGCCATTCGAAATACATTTAATCCAATTTTATGTGGTGGAAAACTAACACAACAATGGATTATTGATTCCTAATTGCTAGTTAAGGCCAATAATTTAAACCTTATAAACAATCAACAAGATAAACTACGTGTAGAACAATATTCTGGACTAATAGACTATGTTGCTGAGGTGGCTACAAGCAGAGACATGAGAGCTGGCAAAGCCATAATTTTACCATCTCCTCAAAATATGAGAGAAAGATACAATGATGCTATGGCTATTGTCACCAAATTTGGCAAACCCGATTTATTTCTTACATTTACATGTAATCCCCAATGGCCAGAAATTACACAAAATTTACTTCTTGGCCAAAGTGCTTCCGATAGACCAGATTTAGTAGCCAGAGTTTTTAGGATTAAATTAAATGAATTAATATGTGACATCACTATAAGTCACTTATTTGGCAAATGTCTTGCTTATGTATACACCATTGAATTTCAAAAAAGAGGCCTTCCACATGCATATCTTCTCATAATACTTCAAGAAAAAGATAAATTAGATACTTCTAACAAAGTGGATGCAGTCATTGTTGCTGAACTACCAGATCCAGAACTATATGGTAGACTATATGAGATTGTTACTCATCGCATGATTTATGGACCCTGTGGTGAGCTTAATCCACAATCACCATGTATGGAAAATAATAAATGTTCCAAAGATTTTCCAAAAGATTATAGAGACAAAACGTATGCCAATTGTGATGGCTATCTACTTTATAAAAGAAGAGAAGAAGATAGTGACATTATTCGTGGCAAAAAAGTTGAAGAATAGATATGTAGTACCCTACAATCCACATTTACTGATGAAGTATAATGCACACATTAATGTAGAAGCCTGCACTTCCATCAAATCCATTAAATATGTGTACAAATGTATTTACAAAGGCTATGATGCAGCTACTGTAGTCGTCAAAAGTGCAGACAACCCTGAAAGTAGTGAGTTAGTACATGATGAACTTGCATCTCATGTACAGTAGATGTTCGCTATGTCAGTGCTCAGAAGCTATGTGGGGGCTTTTAAAATTTGAAATGCATGATAGATCACATGCAGTATATAGATTAGCAGTACATTTGCCACAAAGACATTTAGTGTATTTCCATGCTGGAAATGAAAGTAATGCATTGGCCCAAAGTGAACTTCATCACACTACACTAACTGCATGGTTTGAATTATATTCCTCAGATTCAGAAGCAACACAATTCTTATATATTGAAATTCCATATCACTATGTTTTGTGAATGGATTATGGAGACATAGAAAAAGCAGAGGAAATAAAATAATCCCAAGAATTTACACAGTCAGTCCAAGAGATGTTGAACGTTTTTGCTTACGAATATTACTTTTAAATGTTCCTGGAGCACAAAGTTTTGAACACTTAAGAACTTTTAATGACATAGTATAGGAATCCTTCCATTTAGCTGCAAGACATAGAAACTTACTAGCTGATGATACAGAATGGGAGAGATGTTTAGAAGAAGCAGCACAATGTCAAATGCCACGGCAGATGAGAGAACAATTTGCATTTATTTGTATCTTCTCAAATGCTCCAAATGCATTAGCTTTGTGGGAGACATTTAAAAGTAATATGGCTGAAGACTTTATGCGACGATACAATGAACCCATTGCACACTTAAAAGCGTTAATGGAAATCCAAGAAGTATTTTTAACTCATGGATTAAGTTGTGCAAGTTTTAATTTGCCTGATCCAGGTCTTATAGATGACATAAACTTTGAAGACTATGACATTCAACTACAAGTAGAAAGAACAGAAGAAAGACTTGCAACTTAAAATACGTTACAATTGCAAGCATTTAATGCCATTACAACTGCAATAGATGATGACATGGTGACAGAGCGTTATTTCTTTCTTGATGGACCTGGCGGATCAGGAAAAACTTATCTATATAATTTATTAATGAGTTCTGTACGAGCACAAGGTCAAATAGCACTGCCGTTTGCCACTACTGGAATTGCTGCACTTTTGTTAGAAGGTGGAAGAACTGTACATAGTGGCTTTAAACTGCCAGTGCCTATTTTAGAAACTTCTGTGTCAGATATTCGCATGACATCATTACAAGCAAAGAAATTGAAAAAAAGTAAATTAATTATAATAGATGAGGCCACAATGATGTCATGCTATGCCCTCCAATGTATTGACCATTTGCTTCGTGAAGTCATGGATAATACTTTTCTATTTGGTGGAAAGGTAATGTTGTTAGGTGGCGATTTTAGACAAACATTACCTGTCGTTGTACATGGAAATCGAACTGACATTATCGAAACCTGTATAAAGTCAAGCACACTATGGAAACATTTTACCCATCTTCAACTGCAACAAAACATGAGATCAGAAGGCCAAACTGATTTCAATGATTGGCTTATTAAAATTGGAGAAGGCAGAACAGAAAAAATACCACTTTTACCTGACGACACTGTGCAGATCCCACCTCATATGATTTGTCACCAAGATATTATATCGGCTATATTTGAAGGTAGCATAAATAAGCAGGAATATTCAGAGCTTGCCAACCAAGTCATCCTAACGTGTAAAAATAAGGATGCATTAATCCTTAATAATGACATCTTAAAAAAAATTAATGCACCACAAAGAAATTATCACAGTGCTGATTCTGTACTTGCTGATGACAATGAAAGTCAGGCTAACTTTTCCACTGAGTTCATAAACTCACTAACTCCTTCTGGAATGCCACCACATATTTTGCAGCTAAAGAAAGGTGCAATTGTCATGTTACTGCGAAATATGAACCCCAAAAAAGGCCTATGCAATGGGACAAGATTAATTGTTCAACAATTAAAGGACCATTTCAGAGATGCTGACATTTTAACTGGTACCCATAAAGGAGAGAGAGTTTTCATACCAAGAATAGATTTAGCACCAAGTGAAAGTAGTCTCCCTTTTATACTTCAAAGAAGACAATTTCCCATCATTATGGCATTTGCCATGACCATTAACAAATCACAAGGCAAACGTTCAAATCTGTGGGTATTTTATTACAAGAACCAGTATTTGCACATGGCCAATTGTACGTTGCATTATCACGGTGCAAAAATCCAAAGGGTTTAAAGTTTACATTGAAAAGAATGAAAGTCAAGGTGATTTATTAGAAGATGGACGTATTTTTACTAAAAACATTGTCTACTATGAAGTACTATAACTTTTCATTAAAGAAATAAAACCCATGCAAAACAAATTTAAAAGCAAATGCAAAAATTTAAAAAAACACAATATAGAGAAACACTTTTCCAGAGACCAAACTATATGTGCGATTTAAAACCATTACTATAGCAACAAACAAAGGTCAACCATACAAAAATACAAATCAATAGACAATTCAGTCACAATTAATGGAAGTACTGTTTATATATCATTAGCTTCACAAAACACTTGCCTTGCATTATTTTCACAAATTATGTTAAAATGTTAATTAACTATGTCACTGTTTCTAATGTTACAAGTTTAAAAAAAATGTTATCAAATTTTTTACTTAGAGAGATAAGAAAGTTCAAGTTTTCAAATATATACTTTCAAGTTTTTTAATTACAAATTATGTTAAAATGTTAATTAACTATCTTACTGTTTCTAATGTTACAAGTTTGAAAACAATATTTTCAAGTTCATTACTTAGACAGATAAGAAAGTTCAAGTTTAAAAAAATATGCTTTCAAGTTCTTTACTACAACAACATATTACAAAGTTCATGTTAAGAGCTCAACTACGTTTTAAGTCACAATGTAAATATTGTCTTTTATGTTAAACATTAATCCAGGGAGTAATATGATCGCCAGTTCATGGGGTCAGGAAGGAATTATTTTTTTCCCTCTCTGATACAATTGGGTAAGTTTCAAGGAGGGTTTTTACTGTTTGCCTTCCTCTGGATTCAATGTATATTTAAGTTAACAATTATTGAGATAGAACTTGCATGTTAAAAAAACATTATATCAAGTTTACAATAATGATTCATTTAAAGTTCAGCTGTTTTTACATTCAAATGTTAATACTCTTAATACAAAATTATGTTAAAATCTTAATTCACTATGATACTGTTTATAATGTTTCAAGTTGGAAAAATGTTTTTTTCAATTTCCTTAGTTACACAGATAAGAAAGTTCAAGTTTCAAAAAATATTGTTTCAAGTTTCTTACTTAGATATATTACAAAGTTCATGGTAAGAGGTCAACAACGTTTTAAGTCACAGCAATAAACAAAGGTCAACCATTGAAAAATACAAAACAATTCAGTCATAATTAATGGAAGTACTGTTTATGGATGATTAGCCTCACAAAACACTTGCCTTGCATTATTTTTACAAATTATGTTAAAATGTTAATTAACTATCTTACTGTTTCTAATGTTACAAGTTTGAAAACAATATTTTCAAGTTCATTACTTAGACAGATAAGAAAGTTCAAGTTTCAAAAAATATACTTTCAAGTTCTTTACTTCAACATATTACAAAGTTCATGTTAAGAGCTCAACCACGTTTTAAGTCACAATGTAAACATTGTCTTTTATGTTAAACATTAATCCAGGGAGTAATATGATCGCCAGTTCATGGGGTAAGGAAGGAATTCATTTTTTTCCCTGTCTGATTCAATTGGGTACATTTCAAGGAGGGTTTTTACTGTTTGCCTTCCTCTGGATTCAATGTATATTTAAGTTAACAATTCTTGAGATAGAACTTGCATGTTAAAAAAAACATTATCTCAAGTTTACAATAATGATTCATTTAAAGTTCAACTGTTTTTACATTCAAATGTTAATACTTTACTTTATAAAATTATGTTAAAATCATAATTCATTATGTTACTGTTTATAATGTTCCAAGTTGGAAAAATGTTTTTTCAAGTTCCTTAGTTACACAGATAGGAAAGTTCAAGTTTCAAAAAATATTCTTTCAAGTTTCTTACTTAGATATATTACAAAGTTCATGTTAAGAGATTACCACGTTTTAAATCACAACAATAAACAAAGGTCAACCATTGCAAAAAAAACAAAACAATTCAGTCATAATTAATGTAAGTACTGTTTATGGATGATTAGCCTCACAAAACATTTGCCTTGTATTATTTTTACAAATTATGTTAAAATGTTAATTAACTATCTTACTGTTTCTAATGTTACAAGTTTGAAAACAATATTTTCAAGATTATTACTTAGACAGATAAGAAAGTTCAAGTTTCAAAAAATATGCTTTCAAGTTCTTTACTTCAACATATTACAAAGTTCATGTTAAGAGCTCAACCACGTTTTAAGTCACAATGTAAATATTGTCTTTTATGTTAAACATTAATCCAGGGAGTAATATGATCGCCAGTTCATGGGGTAAGGAAGGAATTCATTTTTTTCCCTGTCTGATTCAATTGGGTACATTTCAAGGAGGGTTTTTACTGTTTGCCTTCCTCTGGATTCAATGTATATTTAAGTTAACAATTCTTGAGATAGAACTTGCATGTTAAAAAAACATTATATCAAGTTTACAATAATGATTCATTTAAAGTTCAGCTGTTTTTACATTCTAATGTTAATACTCTTAATACAAAATTATGTTAAAATCTTAATTCACTATGTTACTGTTTATAATGTTTCAAGTTGGAAAAATGTTTTTTCAATTTCCTTAGTTACACAGATAAGAAAGTTCAAGTTTCAAAAAATATTGTTTCAAGTTTCTTACTTAGATATATTACAAAGTTCATGGTAAGAGGTCAACAACGTTTTAAGTCACAGCAATAAACAAAGGTCAACCATTGAAAAATACAAAACAATTCAGTCATAATTAATGGAAGTACTGTTTATGGATGATTAGCCTCACAAAACACTTGCCTTGCATTATTTTTACAAATTATGTTAAAATGTTAATTAACTATCTTACTGTTTCTAATGTTACAAGTTTGAAAACAATATTTTCAAGTTCATTACTTAGACAGATAAGAAAGTTCAAGTTTCAAAAAATATACTTTCAAGTTCTTTACTTCAACATATTATAAAGTTCATGTTAAGAGCTCAACCACGTTTTAAGTCACAATGTAAATATTGTCTTTTATATTAAACATTAATCCAGGGAGTAATATGATCGCCAGTTCATGGGGTCAGGGAGGAATTATTTTTGTCTCTCTCTGATACAATTGGGTACATTTCAAGGAGGGTTTTTACTGTTTGCCTTCCTCTGGATTCAATGTATATTTAAGTTAACAATTCTTGAGAGAGAACTTTCATGTTAAAAAAATATTATCTCAAGTTTACAATAATGATTCATTTAAAGTTCAACTATTTCTACATTTAAATGTTAATACTCTTAATACAAAATTATAATAAAATCTTAATTCACTATTTTACTGTTTATAATGTTCCAAGTTGGAAAAATGTTTTTTCAAGTTCCTTAGTTACACAGATAGGAAAGTTCAAGTTTCAAAAAATATTCTTTCAAGTTTCTTACTTAGATATATTACAAAGTTCATGTTAAGAGATTACCATGTTTTAAATCACAACAATAAACAAAGGTCAACCATTGCAAAAAAAAAAAAAACAATTCAGTCATAATTAATGTAAGTACTGTTTATGGATGATTAGCCTCACAAAACATTTGCCTTGTATTATTTTTTACAAATTATGTTAAAATGTTAATTAACTATCTTACTGTTTCTAATGTTACAAGTTTGAAAACAATATTTTCAAGTTCATTACTTAGAGACATAAGAAAGTTCAAGTATCAAAAAATATACTTTCAAGTTCTTTACTTCAACATATTACAAAGTTCATGTTAAGAGCTCAACCACGTTTTAAGTCACAATGTAAATATTGTCTTTTATGTTAAACATTAATCCAGGGAGTAATATGATCGCCAGTTCATGGGGTAAGGAAGGAATTCATTTTTTTCCCTGTCTGATTCAATTGGGTACATTTCAAGGAGGGTTTTTACTGTTTGCCTTCCTCTGGATTCAATGCATATTTAAGTTAACAATTATTGAGATAGAACTTGCATGTTAAAAAAACATTATCTCAAGTTTACAATAATGATTCATTTAAAGTTCAATGGTTTTTACATTCAAATGTTAATACTTTACTTTATAAAATTATATTAAAATCTTGATTCACTATGTTACTGTTTATAATGTTCCAAGTTGGAAAAATGTTTTTTCAAGTTCCTTAGTTACACAGATAGGAAAGTTCAAGTTTCAAAAAATATTCTTTCAAGTTTCTTACTTAGATATATTACAAAGTTCATGTTAAGAGGTTACCACGTTTTAAATCACAGCAATAAACAAAGGTCAAAGATTGAAAAATACAAAACAATTTAGTCATATTTAATGGAAGTACTGTTTATTGATGATTAGCCTCACAAAACACTTGCCTTGCATTATTTTTACAAATTATGTTAAAATGTTAATTAACTATCTTACTGTTTCTAATGTTACAAGTTTGAAAACAATATTTTCAAGTTCATTACTTAGAGACATAAGAAAGTTCAAGTATCAAAAAATATACTTGCAAGTTCTTTACTTCAACATATTACAAAGTTCATGTTAAGAGCTCAACCACGTTTTAAGTCATAATGTAAATATTATCTTTTATGTTAAACATTAATCCAGGGAGTAATATGATCGCCAGTTCATGGGGTCAGGAAGGAATTATTATTTTTCCCTCTCTGATACAATTGGGTACATTTCAAGGAGGGTTTTTACTGTTTACCTTCCTCTGGATTCAATGTATATTTAAGTTAACAATTAATGAGATAGAACTTGCATGCTAAAAAAACATTATCTCAAGTTTACAATAATGATTCATTTAAAGTTCAACTGTTTTTACATTCCAATGTTAATACTTTACTTTATAAAATTATGTTAAAATCCTTATTCACTATGTTACTGTTTATAATGTTCCAAGTTGGAAAAATGTTTTTTCAAGTTCCTTAGTTACACAGATAGGAAAGTTCAAGTTTCAAAAAATATTCTTTCAAGTTTCTTACTTAGATATATTACAAAGTTCATGTTAAGAGATTACCACGTTTTAAATCACAGCAATAAACAAAGGTCAACCATTGCAAAAAAAAAACAATTCAGTCATAATTAATGGAAGTACTGTTTATGGATGATTAGCCTCACAAAACACTTGCCTTACATTATTTTTACAAATTATGTTAAAATGTTAATTAACTATCTTACCTTTTTCTGATGTTGCAAGTTTGAAAACAATATTTTCAAGTTCATTACTTAGACAGATAAGAAAGTTCAAGTTTCAAAAATATACTTGCAAGTTCTTTACTTCAACATATTACAAAGTTCATGTTAAGAGCTCAACCACGTTTTAAGTCACAATGTAAATATTATCTTTTATGTTAAACATTAATCCAGGGATTAATATGATCGCCAGTTCATGCGGTCAGGAAGGAAAAAAAAATGTCCCCTCTCTGATACAATTGGGTACATTTCAAGGAGGGTTTTTACTGTTTGCCTTCCTCTGGATTCAATGTATATTTAAGTTAACAATTCTTGAGAGAGAACTTGCATGTTAAAAAAATATTATCTCAAGTTTACAATAATGATTTAAAGTTCAACTGTTTCTACATTTAAATGTTAATACTCTTAATACAAAATTATGTTAAAATCTTAATTCACTATTTTACTCTTTATAATGTTCCAAGTTGGAAAAATAATTTTTCAAGTTCCTTAGTTACACAGATAGGAAAGTTCAAGTTTCAAAAAATATTCTTTCAAGTTTCTTACTTAGATATATTACAAAGTTCATGTTAAGAGCTCAACCACGTTTTAAGTCACAATGTAAATATTATTTTTTATGTTAAACATTAATCCAGGGAGTAATATGATCGCCAGTTCACGGGGTCAGGAAGGAATTAATTTTTTTCCCTCTCTGATACAATTGGGTACATTTCAAGGACGGTTTTTACTGTTTGCCTTCCTCTGGATTCAATGTATATTTAAGTTAACAATTATTGAGATAGAACTTGCATGTTAAAAAAACATTATATCAAGTTTACAATAATGATTCATTTAAAGTTCAACTGTTTTTACATTCAAATGTTAATACTATACTTTATAAAATTATATTAAAATCTTGATTCACTATGTTACTGTTTATAATGTTTGGAAAAATGTTTTTTCAAGTTCCTTAGTTACACAGATAAGAAAGATCAAGTTTCAAAAAATATTGTTTCAAGTTTCTTACTTAGATATATTACAAAGTTCATGGTAAGAGGTCAACCACGTTTTAAGTCACAGCAATAAACAAAGGTCAACCATTGAAAAATACAAAACAATTCAGTCATAATTAATGGAAGTACTGTTTATGGATGATTAGCCTCACAAAACATTTGCCTTGCATTATTTTTACAAATTATGTTAAAATGTTAATTAACTATCTTACTGTTTCTAATGTTACAAGTTTGAAAACAATATTTTCAAGTTCATTACTTAGACAGATAAGAAAGTTCAAGTTTCAAAAAATATACTTTCAAGTTCTTTACTTCAACATATTACAAAGTTCATGTTAAGAGCTCAACCACGTTTTAAGTCACAATGTAAATATTGTCTTTTATGTTAAACATTAATCCAGGGAGTAATATGATCGCCAGTTCATGGGGTCAGGAAGGAATTATTTTTTTCCCTCTCTGATACAATTGGGTAAGTTTCAAGGAGGGTTTTTACTGTTTGCCTTCCTCTGGATTCAATGTATATTTAAGTTAACAATTATTGAGATAGAACTTGCATGTTAAAAAAATATTATCTCAAGTTTACAATAATGATTCATTTAAAGATTAACTGTTTTTACATTCAAATGTTAATACTTTTAATACAAAATTATGTTAAAATCTTAATTCACTATGTTACTGTTTATAATGTTCCAAGTTGGAAAAATGTTTCTTCAAGTTCCTTAGTTAGACAGATAAGAAAGTTCAAGTTTCAAAAAATATTCTTTCAAGTTTCTTACTTAGATATATTACAAAGTTCATGTTAAGAGATTACCACGTTTTAAATCACAGCAATAAACAAAGGTCAACCATTGCAAAAAAAAAACAATTCAGTCATAATTAATGGAAGTACTGTTTATGGATGATTAGCCTCACAAAACACTTGCCTTACATTATTTTTACAAATTATGTTAAAATGTTAATTAACTATCTTACCTTTTTCTGATGTTGCAAGTTTGAAAACAATATTTTCAAGTTCATTACTTAGACAGATAAGAAAGTTCAAGTTTCAAAAAATATACTTGCAAGTTCTTTACTTCAACATATTACAAAGTTCATGTTAAGAGCTCAACCACGTTTTAAGTCACAATGTAAATATTATCTTTTATGTTAAACATTAATCCAGGGATTAATATGATCGCCAGTTCATGCGGTCAGGAAGGAAAAAAAAATGTCCCCTCTCTGATACAATTGGGTACATTTCAAGGAGGGTTTTTACTGTTTGCCTTCCTCTGGATTCAATGTATATTTAAGTTAACAATTCTTGAGAGAGAACTTGCATGTTAAAAAAATATTATCTCAAGTTTACAATAATGATTTAAAGTTCAACTGTTTCTACATTTAAATGTTAATACTCTTAATACAAAATTATGTTAAAATCTTAATTCACTATTTTACTCTTTATAATGTTCCAAGTTGGAAAAATAATTTTTCAAGTTCCTTAGTTACACAGATAGGAAAGTTCAAGTTTCAAAAAATATTCTTTCAAGTTTCTTACTTAGATATATTACAAAGTTCATGTTAAGAGCTCAACCACGTTTTAAGTCACAATGTAAATATTATTTTTTATGTTAAACATTAATCCAGGGAGTAATATGATCGCCAGTTCACGGGGTCAGGAAGGAATTAATTTTTTTCCCTCTCTGATACAATTGGGTACATTTCAAGGACGGTTTTTACTGTTTGCCTTCCTCTGGATTCAATGTATATTTAAGTTAACAATTATTGAGATAGAACTTGCATGTTAAAAAAACATTATATCAAGTTTACAATAATGATTCATTTAAAGTTCAACTGTTTTTACATTCAAATGTTAATACTATACTTTATAAAATTATATTAAAATCTTGATTCACTATGTTACTGTTTATAATGTTTGGAAAAATGTTTTTTCAAGTTCCTTAGTTACACAGATAAGAAAGATCAAGTTTCAAAAAATATTGTTTCAAGTTTCTTACTTAGATATATTACAAAGTTCATGGTAAGAGGTCAACCACGTTTTAAGTCACAGCAATAAACAAAGGTCAACCATTGAAAAATACAAAACAATTCAGTCATAATTAATGGAAGTACTGTTTATGGATGATTAGCCTCACAAAACATTTGCCTTGCATTATTTTTACAAATTATGTTAAAATGTTAATTAACTATCTTACTGTTTCTAATGTTACAAGTTTGAAAACAATATTTTCAAGTTCATTACTTAGACAGATAAGAAAGTTCAAGTTTCAAAAAATATACTTTCAAGTTCTTTACTTCAACATATTACAAAGTTCATGTTAAGAGCTCAACCACGTTTTAAGTCACAATGTAAATATTGTCTTTTATGTTAAACATTAATCCAGGGAGTAATATGATCGCCAGTTCATGGGGTCAGGAAGGAATTATTTTTTTCCCTCTCTGATACAATTGGGTAAGTTTCAAGGAGGGTTTTTACTGTTTGCCTTCCTCTGGATTCAATGTATATTTAAGTTAACAATTATTGAGATAGAACTTGCATGTTAAAAAAATATTATCTCAAGTTTACAATAATGATTCATTTAAAGATTAACTGTTTTTACATTCAAATGTTAATACTTTTAATACAAAATTATGTTAAAATCTTAATTCACTATGTTACTGTTTATAATGTTCCAAGTTGGAAAAATGTTTCTTCAAGTTCCTTAGTTAGACAGATAAGAAAGTTCAAGTTTCAAAAAATATTCTTTCAAGTTTCTTACTTAGATATATTACAAAGTTCATGTTAAGAGGTCAACCACGTTTTAAGTCACAGCAAAAAACAAAGGTCAACCATTGAAAAATACAAAACAATTCAGTCATAATTAATGGAATTACTGTTTATGGATGATTAGCCTCACAAAACACTTGCCTTGCATTATTTTTACAAATTATGTTAAAATGTTAATTAACTATCTTACTGTTTCTAATGTTACAAGTTTGAAAACAATGGCCCCTATTAAATTCGAGCTGCGGAAATAATAGGTGAAAACGCAAGTCCTACGTAGTTTAAAAATGATACCATTTCCGAAGCTATTAAATTCAAAGTGCTGCGAGATACGAGCGATGGATGCGAATGCGTAAACGTTAGGATTGGCGCATGAGTTACAATATCTCGGATCACTTTGCGTATGAAAAGAGCGCAAAAAACGTGATACGTACCACTTAACCTGACGGCAGTATGCCTTTAAAAGGGAGCCAAAAACAGAACATAATTGACTGTGCTGGAGCTTTTGCAAGTAGACACACAGGTCTAGGCGTTGGTGGGTTTTTGGTGAGCAAGGAGAGAGAGAAGAGAGAGGAGAGAGGAGAGAATTTCAATTTTTGAACTAGCAGATAATTTAACCCTTTGTTTACAATACACATAATTACTGATATCCCATAATTCACACACATAGATTAATACGTACACATAGCTACACCTAGTGGTAGGTCACTGCACACCTACACCCCCCCCCCCCAAGACCTTCCCACCCCCCCTTCCCCCACACATAATACTACACATAATACTTGCATCTTTTTTTACCTCCTAAACCAACACAAAGTGTATCTTGATTTATCGTTAATTTATTTTCTGAGGAGTTTAGAGGAGAGGAGGTGGTAAGGCAAGAGAGGCGCGGAGGAGAGTGAAGAAAACATCTGAGGAGAGGAGGAGGATGAGGAGGGGAGGAGGAGGAGGAGGAGGAGGGAGAGGAGAAGGGAGAGGAGGAGGAGGGAGAGGAGGAGGAGGGAGAGGAGGAGGAGGAGGGAGAGGAGGAGGAGGAGGAGGGAGAGGAGGAGGAGGTGGAGGGAGAGGAGGAGGAGGAGAGCAAGGAGGAGAGCAGGGGGGGAGGGAAGTGCCCCCAGAGCTAGGAATTCAAGTGGAAGGGGCAGAGGGTCAGGGGCCTGATCCCTTGGTGGGAGGTAGTGGGGATAAGGGAGCGGCCCCAGGGATAGAACAGGAAGACCAGGCACCGTCTGTAAGGCAACGGGTTGTGGCATGGCCCAGGGCCCCCAATTATAGCCCAGAGGAGATCCAGGTTCTCCTCAGGGAAATCTGTGCCCGCAAGGGGATTATATGTTGTGGCAGAGACATTAATGCCAGCCAGAGGCGCCAGGCCTGGTCCCAAATTGGCAGAGCTGTGTCGGCAGTAGGGGTTACTAATAGGGACTGGAGGGCAGTGCGGCACAAGTTCGATGATTTAAAGATGGCTGTGAAAAGAAAGATGTCCGATGAGGCAGCAGAAGCACGTCAGACTGGTGGTGGGCCCGCGGTCACTTTTGTCTACAAGGAATGGGAGAGGACAGTGATGCGCTTCATCCCTTCTGAATCTGTGGTGGGAATACCAGGGCAGATGGACACAGATCGTCCTAACACCCTGCAACGTGAGTATCATATCACACACATGGTTGGCTGAGATTGTGGGGGGGTGGGCTGTCTAAAAGCTTGCAGATAACATGCTGTATGTATGTATGTATGTATGTATGTATGTATAAATAGGCTTGTGTTCTGGCTGTTGTATATAATGAGCTGTATCCCTCTAGAACAGGGGTGGGTAAGGAGGGCCACATACATGTCCGACTTTCAGGATATCATGCTGTATGTATGTATGTATGTATGTATAAATAGGCTTGTGTTCTGGCTGTTGTATATAATGAGCTGTATCCCACTAGAACAGGGGTGGGTAAGGAGGGCCACATACATGCCGGACTTTCAAGATATCCTTTTTGGGCACAGGTGAGTCAATCCGGATGACTGAAAAAGGCACGAACCTGCCCACCCTTGCTTAAGAATTATATGGCCTCCTACACCCCTGGCCACACACAGGGATAATTAACATACAATAGCACTGTAAGCCCGATGGTTGACAATAACCATTTCAGTCCTGGTAGCAAACCTATCCTGTTCATAATTTGTCTCCCTGATATGTCAATTTCTAATTATATCCAGATTGATTGCAATAGAGCAGGGGGTCCAAAGTCAAACTTGCTGGGCTGCGCACAGGCCTGGATATGTGGATTTCCTTGATGTGAACAGATGAGTCAATTAGACTTAATGACTTGGAGAATTATATTCTCAGCTGAAGACAGCATGGCTATCCCCAAATGCAGGCCGGACTTTGGCCTCCACTGCGATCGTGACTAAAGATTTGGCTGTGCGGCATATGTGGATACAGACTCTGTAGCACTGCATGTGTGTCATATACTGTCCTAACCTGGCCCATGTCTCAGCTGCATATTAACAACCATTGCTGGAAACTTGTCAGATTGGTCAGTCTCACACACTGCACAGCAGATGCAGCAGAGCACGTGTCTGAGGCACATGCAGTACACATTCATATGAGCCATGATCCACAATGCTCATTATGCAGACCGTGGCTCATCTGTGTAACACAAGCACCACAGTCACTCACAGGTGACCATGATGTCAATGATATGTAAATGCATAGCTTGCAATTGTGTATGGCAACCAACTGAAATATATGTTTATTCCATTGCAGTATCCACAGATTCAGAAGAGGAGGAGGCAGGAAGGGCTGAAGTGGGCCAGGACATTCAGGAGGGCCCGGGACCATCCACATCACTTGCTCATACGGAGCGGGAAGTGATGCCCGGGCCCTCTTCGGCGTGGCCACCTCAGGGCCTGCACCAGCCACACCATCCTGTGCCTCTCTCAGCGGCTCCACCCTCAGCAGCTCCACACTCAGCGGCTCCACCCTCATCCTGGGCTCCGCCCTCATCATGGGCACAGCCCTCATCTGGGGCTCCACCCTCATCTGGTGCTCCGCCCTCATCATGGGCCCAGCCCTCATCATGGGCTCCACCATCATCTGGTGCTCCGCCCTCATCATCTGCTCCGCCCTCACCCTGGGCACAGCCCTCACCCTGGGCACAGACCTCACCCTGGGAACAGACCTCACCCTGGGCCCACCCACTCAGCCTGGGCTCCACCATGGGCCCCGGGAGGAAGTGCCCCGGCCCCAAGTGCCCCGGGAGGAAGTGCCCCGGCCACAAGTGCCCCGGGAGGAAGTGCCCCGGCCCCAAGTGCCCCGGGAGGAATTGCCCCGGCCACAAGTGCCCCGGGAGGAAGTGCCCCGGCCCCAAGTGACCCGGGAAGAAGTGCCTGGGGAGGAAGTGCCCCGGCCCCAAGTGCCCCGGCCCCAAGTGCCCCGGGAGGAAGTGCCCCGGCCCCAAGTGACCCGGGAAGAAGTGCCTGGGGAGGAAGTGCCCCGGCCCCAAGTGCCCCGGCCCCAAGTGCCCCGGGAAGAAGTGCCCCGGCCCCAAGTGCCCCCGCCCCAAGTGCCCCCGCCCCAAGTGCCCCGGGAAGAAGTGCCCCGGGAGGAAGTGCCCCGGCCCCAAGTGCCCCGGCCCCAAGTGCCCCAGGAGGAAGTGTCCCGGCCACAAGTGCCCCGGGAGGAAGTGCCCCAAGTGCCCCGGGAAGAAGTGCCCCGGCCCCAAGTGCCCCGGGCCCAAGTGCCCCGGGAGGAAGTGCCCCGGGAGGAAGTGCCCCGGCCCCAAGTGCCCCGGGAGGAAGTGCCCTGGGAGGAAGAGCCGCGGAGTCGCCGGCCGCGGAGTCGCCGGCCGCGGAGTCGCCGGCCGCGGAGTCGCCAGCCGCCCAGCCGCCAGCCGCCCAGCCGCCAGCCGCCAGACCTCCAGGCCCTCTGCCACATCTCCCTGGCCAATTACGGCACATCATGGCTCACATCGAAGAAGAGGACCAGGCCCAAAGCCAGCGAGCAAGGCAAATGCTGGACAAAAGACAATTGGCTGTTAGCAGGGCCATCCTGGCTGGAAATAGGGTGATCTCAGCCACCACACGTGCTATATATGCTGAGATCAGGAGGCACAACCGAAGGATGGAGAGATATGAGGAACGCGCAAGCCGGGAGAGACGCGCATTGTTGCGTAATCTCCGTCGCCAGCCCATACCTCTCCAGCCTTCGGTTGTCCAATCTCAACCTGAGATGTCTGCCTCCTCATCTCAGACATCGCCCACCCATGAACCCCAGCCACCTGCTGTAGTGGCACCCCCTGATCCCACACCACGGCGTGGAAGAGGGAGACGGGCCGCGGGCACAGACGGTGGGGGCCCGCTAACTCGGAGTAGGAGGTGTTAGGACCATCCGAGAGGGCCTCCTGACCACTCCTCACAGAATACTGATTGGTCTACATGTTGACATAATATTGGCTACAGAGTGTGTACATGTCTGGTTATGTTTAACATTTTAACAATTGATGTTCAATGTGGATTGACCTTGAGCTTAAATGCTGTATTTAATCATAATATTGTTCGGAATGAGACATTGTTTTTGTCTTTGTAGGTGTTAATAGCCAACTCTCACAACTATGAAGACATTTTCTTCATCTTCGAGCAGTACAATACCATCAGGTGAGTAAACACTCAAACCAGTTCCCAACGGGCATTCTATCAGGATTATTCCCCACTGCAGATGGCTCTGAAATGAAATATATGACTACATATCTTTTCACTAAGAAACATGACTGTGTGATCTTCCATTATAATGATCAGTGTCCAGGCTATAGAGTTGCACAGTCCCATTACTATCTGCTAATCCAAACCAGCAATTCCACGTAAGTTTTTATAGCATTCCATCCCGTTAACATTATGAAATTGGCTTCAGTTTTTTCATGTCATCCAAACCAAAGTGGCAATTTCCTGGGTTTGACTTCATGATCAATGTGCATGTGTTTAGGGGTAATGTGAACAGTGTAATCTGTCTGGCCTTGGTACTACCCATTTAGAAGTGAGATGCAATATCAGCATGGCACAAATATTCCACATAGATAGTGATAGTACATTTTGCTGAAGGATTGTGTTCACAGTGAAGCATGCCTTGTCGTATTCCACATCCTAAGCATATTCCTGGAAGGCTGACTGAACAGGATAGAATAAATATGGTTCTTACTGCTCGGAGATGATGTTCATGTTAGTTGGTTTATAGTAGTGTCAAAAGCAAAAACAATGTACTCTAATAACAGCTTCTGATTGTTCTAACACCTCCTACCTCTGTTTTCCATATTCACATCATCTATTGACCAATTCACACTGTGTGTGAAATCGCTTAGTATGACATGATCCCTGTTTTATAGTGTCTGTTTATTCTGGCAACCATATGGTTGTTGTATGCGCATTAATGGTTATGTTGATTAGATGTCGTGTTATATGCTGTTGGTTACTGTGGGGTCCTGACCACATGTGACCCTAGGAGATGCCTTGCATTACCCTGATGATGTTGTCTGTTTCCTCTTCAGATGTCCTCAGATTTGCCACAGCCCCTTGCCATACTAGGATCTCTTCACAACACACACCTGATATTAATGCACAGTCTTGTCCATTTCTGTTTGTACTCTGTGTATGAAATAAAGTATGATTATGTTATACTGTTATCACTGTTTCTGTGTGTTTGTACCATATCATGCTTTCTAGTTGCGAGAATACAGATAGAATGAAGTGTCATTGTTCAATACATATATCTGTGTGTGTTTACATAGATACATATGCTACATTAATCTGTACCTTGCCAATATACATGTAGGTGCAAGTTGGAGGGGTGTGAATTCTGAAATCATGTCTATAGACATGCAGGGTTGTATATAATGACTTGAAGGGCTCAACTTGAATGATATGAATCGACATTCATGATTATGTAGTAATGTCAACGCAGATTGACCCGAATAGTTACACCACTAACTGATGGTGCTTAGCACATCTGACTTTCAGGGTAATTGACTTGTTACATGGTAAATATACAGGATTACACAAACATTGAGTGAAAAAAAACGGTTTAATTGTTCACAAAGCCACACAGTGACAAATTACCACAGGCCTGCTCAGTATCATGGTGGAGGTGGGTAGGATACAGAGTTCCAGTAACACATGGAAATAGGGACATGGGGCCAGAATGCACACAGGGGGGGTGACATTGGTATAGATGATCAGTTGAGGGGGGGAGATACAGTGCATCATCCAACGTGAGGCAATATCAGTTATATTATTAAATATATCAGGATAACATTCAATATTCAAACCCAACAATACAGAAGGAGATATGCTCATGGGGAGAAGTAATCTGTAGTCTTGTGTGTGGGCGCAAAACACACTCCTATGCAACTGCAGAGGTAGAAGTGCTCAATCAGTCAATGTTAGAACCCCCGTAGGTCATGTCACTGGAACTGGCACTATGAGAGAAGACTCTACATACCTAAGTTTGGACACTCAGATGGGAACCTGACCAGGACCATATCAGTGTGTTCAAAATAATTTCATGTATTAGCAGAACTACCAACAAACTGGCCAGTTCGAGGTGTATTCTGTTCTGTGAATGAGCATCTCTATTATCTGCTGTTGCATATTCATAACTGAAGGTAAACAGAACCTCATTAACAGTTATGTTCCAAGGCTAGAGTTACTGTTCCCCATATGTACAGGGAGGATCACATCAGCACTGAGGAAGAGATCTGGAAGAAAGTATGATACAGGCTTCCCAATAGTCCAAGTAGAGGAGAGAATGGCAGATCTAAAGCAATAGGTACATATAAATCGATGTAGAGGATGTGATATCACACCCGATGCAACACATGATGACTGACATATGAACATACATGATGCAATGTGACAATAGCATAGTCCTGGAACGTGGGAATGCTCATCATTCCTTGTTCTGACCGTGGAAAGGGACTCATCTTTGCGATCTGAAACATAAAAGGAACATGTCAATATTTACATTGCACATGCTCCCGGAGCGCTTACTTCGTCACTTACAGTGGTTATAAAAAGTCTACACACTACTGTAAACAAATTAGCCAATGAAAAATCATTTCAGAACTATATCCACCTTTAATGTGACATATAAACTGTACAACTCAATTGTAAAACAAACTGAAATCTGTAAGGTGGAGGGAAGAAAGAAACAAAAAAAACTAATGTGGTTGCCTAAGTCTGCACACTCTCTTATAACTGGGGCTGTAGCTGTGTTCAGAATGAAGCAATCACATTCCAAATCGTGTTAAATAGGAGTCAGCATACACCTGCCATCATTTAAAGTGCCTCTGATTAACCCCAAATTAAGTTAAGCTGCTCTAGTTGGTCTTTCCTGAAATGTTCTTAGTCGCATCCCACAGCAAAAGCCAAGGTCCATCAGAGGGATCTCATTGTTAAAAGGTATCAGTCAGGATAAGGGTACAAAAGAATTTCCAAGGCATTAGATATACCATGGAACACAGTGAAGACAGTCATCATCAAGCGGAGAAAATATGGCACAACAGTGACATTACCAAGAACTGGATCTCCCTCCAAAATTGATGACAAGACCAGACGTAAACTGGTCTGGGAGGCTACCAAGAGGCCTACAGCAACATTAAAAGAAATGCAGGAATATCTGGCAAGTACTGGCTGTCTGGTACATGTGACAACAATCTCCCGTATTCTTCATATGTCCGGGCTATGGGGTAGAGTGGCAAGATGAAAGCCTTTTCTTACAAAGAAAAACATCCAAGCCAGGCTGCATTTTGCAAAAAACAAGTCTCCCAAAAGCATGTGGGAAAAGGTGTTATGGTCTGATGAAACCAAGGTTGAACCTTTTGGCCATAATCCAACAGATATGTGTGGCGCAAAAACAACACTGCACATCACCAAAAGAACACAGTACCCACAGTGAAGCATGGTGGTGGCAGCATCATGCTTTGGGTCTGTTTTTCTTCAGTTCCAAATACCAGTCAATATTGGCACAAAACCTTCAGGCTTCTGCTAGAAAGCTGAACATGAAGAGGAACTTCATCTTTCAGCATGACAATGTCCCAAAGCATACATCCAAATTAACAAAGGAATGGCTTCACCAGAAGTAGATTAAAGTTTGGGAATGGGCCAGCCAGAGCCCAGACCTGAATCCCTGTGGGGTGATCTGAAGAGGGCTGTGCACAGGAGATGCCCTCGCAATCTGACAGATTTGAAGTGTTTTTGCAAAGAAGAGTGGGCAAATCTTGCAAAGTCACAATGTGCCATGCGGATAGACTCATACCCAAAAAGACTGAGTGCTGTAATAAAATCACAAGGTGCTTCAACAAAGTATTAGTTTAGGGGTGTGCATTCTTATGCAACCATGTGATTTTCTTTTTTGATTTTTTCTTCACTCTACTTAACTGATTTCAGTTTGTTTTTCAACTGAGTTGTACAGTTTCTAGGTCACATTAAAGGTGGAAAAAGTTCTGAAATGGTTTATCTTGGTCTAATTTTTTGACAGCACGGAAACATGACATTTTAACAGGGGTGTGTAGACTTTAGACCTTTTCGATCCACTGTACCGATATATGTTGCTCATTTCATACAAACGTCTTCACTGTTCTTTCCCTACATATGAAACGAGCTACTCATCTGGCTAATGATGTAGGAATCTCACATAGATTACACATTAATGCATCTTTGGAGAGCCAAATGTGGTGTTTTACCTTGGACGCAGTCCCAAGCTCATCCGCGAGGTGATTTGTTCCACCAGGACATGTGCGCTGTGGATCGTCATTAGTTATCACCGCTTACCTATCTGCTGTATTCTGGAAAGAGATAGGCCGATATTAATAAAGTGATTGATGTGTTATTTGTGTCCTTCAGCATACGTGGCCATATTATTACACAAATACTCGCTATGTAGCTTACATTGATGTAGCAGTTCTGTTGCTGGTAATGTTTTTCCATGTCTAGGTTGTTGAAAGAAGAGTTGACACACGACAGCAGCTCTGTAAGGTTAATATGATGTTAGGATTACAGTCACAAATTAGACAAAGTATGTGTGTATGGTATTTTTCTACGACATTTTGATCCCATTTCATGTGGTTTGGCAGGATCAGACAATGTGAACAATCCTGGTCCGTAGAGGTTGGAGGTGACTTTAAAAAGGGATTGGGTATCTTTTTACATTACAAAACCAAACAGGCATTAGGGGCTATCCTGGATAAATATATAGGGAGTATTGATCCAGGGATGAATACGATCACCAGTATCTGGGCTCAGGAAGGAATGTTATATTTTTCTGCCCTGTGTAGACAATTGGCAAAGCTTCACATTTTGTTGTTCGGTGACTTCCTCTGGATCAATTAACAATAATTCTGCGTATTGCAGATCATAGATCTATAGAGCTTGAACCTGATGGACTAAAGTCTTTTTTCCATCTAAATTACTAGATAACAATGTAACGTGGGGCATATATACATTGACATAGTGGGATATATAATCCACTCAAATTATCTATGCCATTGATGTTTCTAACCGTCAGTACTTAAGATGTGTATGGGAATGTGTGCTTACTTACCTATAACTGATCATGTGGCTTGTTCCAGTGTACAAACATCGACAACGTCAGGGAACTCTCCTCTACTGTGGACTGGTTGGAATTCTGTATGACAAGGGCGATGGATAAAGGTGGATTTGGGAGTTAGGCATAATCCAGATACATTAGACTGTGTTCCATGCATATTGGGTATGTACTTACATGTGAAGTACTCACGAATTAGGCGGGCACGTTGTTGTGACCCCTGCAGATTATCCACTTCAGGGGGAAATAAAGGCTCTTCCTCCCCAGGTAGCGGAGCCGCATCAATGTCCCCCAGACAGTTGGCCTGTACTGCTATATTGTGCAGACAGCAGCAGGCAACGATGATGCGACAAACTTTCTGAGGCTTGTATTGTAGAGCACCCCCAGTGGAATGTAAACATCTGAAGCGCATCTTTAGTACACCAAAGGTGCGCTCAATTACATTCCGGCAGGTTTTATGCGCAGCATTATACCGTGCCTCTGCCCGATTATGGGGATTGCTCACAGGGGTCAACAACCACGGCAAACACCCATATCCTGCATCACCTGGTGGAAATAAAATATGATGTTGATATGAATAGGATGTTGTGATGTTTGACAAAGCATATGGCCAAATATCGTCAGCATGACCTATCAACACATCCCTGTGGCTAATACACAGTTAAAGATATATGTAAGGGAGATGTATCATGAATGCATCTGATAGGATAATTAGTAGTGTATTAACACATGTATTCTATATGAAGCTTCAGATCAATTACAATGTGATTTCCACAAATGTAAAATCCAGCAGCCTTATTAAATTGCGATTTGGTAAATTTAAAAAGGCTCTAATTAAGCACACAGCATATTTTATTTTACAGAAGCTTTTAGTTAGTTAACTTCTATCTAAAAGCAAGGTCTTCACTAACTAAAAACTTCTGTAAATAAAATATGCTGTGTGCTTAAATAGAGCCATTTTAAATTTACTTAATCACAATTTAATATGGCTGCAGATGTTCACACCCACAGGACACTTACATGAGGCGGAGATACAAGGGAAATACAACAGGGTACATATTGCGACCCTTCTGGTAGAGAGCAGGAAGTCACTGTTGCAGTTCTTGTACCGAGCACATGCCAGAGGTCTGAGGTGAAGCGTGATTGTGTATTCTTGTGAACGTAAATGTGATGCTAATTCAGGTGGAATTTCCCAGGGGCGTACACGATCAAACGCAAATGCCAAAAAACCTTGGATATTTTGATAACTTCAAGGTAAGCTAATTCATGTTTATTCCGGGATATATTCAGGCAAGAAAAAGTTTGCCAAACACTATTAATTCTCCTCTATCAGATTAATTCTGAAGTCATCTCACTTACATAGCCCTTACAATAACACACAACACGTTATGTAGGCTAGAGATGTCCATGTCACAGGATACAAGGAAATGCATCAGAACATAAACCTAATGATTAATCAATTGTGGTTTTTGGCATATGTTGTTGTGCATACTGTTTGGCCAAGCTAACACAGGGTTCTGGCCAGCAATGAGCTATTCTGTTCTGGCTTTGGGGGTATTACTCCGTAATGCACATGTGAACATCAGAGCAATAGAGGGAAACCTGATGTACCGTATGTGTTATTGTATCCAGTCATAGTAAGATATGGTTGACTGCCATTGCTAATGTGTACTCACCCAGTAGCCATCCGGATGGAAATCTGCCGGACTCAAAGATGTCAGATATTCCGGATGCACGCAGGATATAGGCGTCGTGAGCACTTCCCGGGAAGCCTGCATACACACCTTGTATGCGCATGTTCGCATCGCAAACAACCTGGACATTGATTTAATGATAATGCTTACGATTTCTGTACAGCGCTTCTTGCTCTCTAGGAGGTATCAGTGCCATGTGTGTACAGTCAATAGCACCAAGCACATTGGGGATACCTCCTAATTGGAAGAAATCGAACTTCACCTTCGAGATCTCTTCAGCAGTGTTAGGGTAACTGATGTATCTGGCAGCTCTCCGACCAATAGCACGGAGGAATGCACGCAGACAATTCGAGAGGCTTGGCTGAGACATTCCTCCGGCTATGCTCAGGGTGGTCTGAAAGGTACCAGAAGCAAGGAGGTGTATTGCAACTAACATCCGTGTCATTCCTGGGATGGCTCTATTTGCCCCTGAGCGAGGCTCCAGGTCCGCTCTGAGAACCTCATAGAGCTCCCCAAGACTGGCACGGGTCAGCCGAAAACGCTCATACACCTCCCCATCAGTAAACCCCTCTAATGTGAGTCTCTCTCTGTACACATTGGGTGCCCGCCTCCTCACAGGCTCCTGGTCAGGCTCCTGGTCAGGCTCCTGGTCAGGCTCCTGGTCAGGCTCCCCCCCTTTTGCCTGAGCCACCACATCCTGTACTCCCCCCAGCAGCTGATCACCGACAACATTGTCAGCCTCCCTGTTTGCAGGTGGCCCTATATCCCTCTGTCCCTGTGCTACTGGAGCTCTCTCTCCTCCCTGATCCAACCCCACGATACTAGGCATGGCCTGTGGTAATTCCCTTGCCTGGCTTGGTTCTGCCCCAGCATGGATCACATCACCACTCACACCCTCATTCACTCCCAGACACTCCTCTCTGCCACTCCCCATCACCCTCTCAATCACACACCTTGCTTCCTGGTCTTCATACTGTGCTAGGTGAGCTGCACAAAAGCATCTCAACCTCATACGCCCACTCATCCTGGCCATCATCCCTCTCACATGATCATCCATGCTGTTTCAGACATGCTGATGACTTGTTGGGGATGGGGTTATATAGCTTGTTGATTGCATGACCTGGTATTAGGCACGTTAATTTCTGCTTTGCCATTGGTCACCTGTAGATCTTTACATGGCATTCCAGCTGATGATTTTACGTCAAGAAGCCTCTCAACCTATTACATACTCACTTGGCCGCATGTAATTGGCTGTCCCAACGCGGGACGCCCAGTGCGTATGTATTGAGACTCTCAGCCAATTACATACGCACTTTGCGGCCTGCATTGGGACTCTCAGCCAATTACATATGCACTTGTCGGCCCGCATTGGGACTCTCAGCCAATTACATACGCACTTGGCGGCCCGCATTGGGACTCTCAGCCAATTATATACGCACTTGGCGGCCTGACACTATAAGTGCGTATGTAATTGGCTGAGTCTGTTGGCGCGCTCGCAAGCTGATAAGGGGACGTCCTAGCGAGACACGCCTCTCAGCCAATCACGTACGAGCTAAGAATTTGATTGACAGTGTGAGCTTATAAATGTGATTGATACAAACCCATGCGCTGACTGTGTTGTAAGAGCCATTGGAGTTAGCACGCAGTTTCAGGAGCAGGTGGGAGAGAGTTTGAGTTGTTAGATTAGTGGTTTGGAGAGAGGTAGATTACTTTTTTGTCTTGTTTCTTGTTTACTTCCTAAGTACTTACATTTAAGCAATACACATATTTACAGATTTCACATATTTGCAAGACACATAGATTAAATAACACACATAGAGACATATATATAGTTAGGACACACACCCCACACACCCATCCCACCCACCACACCCCAGCCCCCAACACACCCCATCCCCCACCACTTATTAAATACACATAGCACACACATCTTTTCTTTCCAACAGACATTCCAGTAATACTTTTATTTATTTATCGTTCTTTTGATTTGTAGGCGCACTCTTTTTGATTGTTTTGGATTTTATTACTAGCATATTTACACGTAAGAGTTACACATATTTACACATTACACATATTTGCCTGACACATAGATTAAAGACACATAGAGACATACATAGCGTTAGGACACACACCACACACCTCCCCCCCCCCAACCTTTGCACCGCATCCCCCGACAGTTATTAAAAACACATAGAACATACACTTTTTTTTTCACCACCTATATAACAGTTACACTTATTTTGAGTTATCCTTATTTTTTTATTATTTCAGCATGGAGGGAGGAGATAGGTGGAGAGAGGAGGAGAGGAGAGGAGCGGAGAGTGAGGAGAGTGAGGAGAGTGTAGTGGAGGGTGGAGGAGAGGTGGAGGAGGTGTCCCCGGAGGGGGTGGAGGAGGTGTCCCCAGAGGGGGTGGAGGAGGTGTCCCCAGAGGAGGAGGAGGAGGTGTCCCCGGAGGAGGAGGAGGTGTCCCTGGAGGAATGGTCCCCAGAGGGGGGGGGGGGAGGAGGAGGAGGGAGACAGAGGCACTAAGAGAGGAGGGACAGAGGGGAAGGGGCCTGGTCCCAGGGGGCGGGGTAGTTTGGGGAAGGGACAGGCCTCAGGAAGAGTGCAGGGAGGCCAGGGTCCCCGAGCACAGTCGAGAGAGCAAGGGGCTATTGGCAAGGGCAGGCGCAGGACCCGTAATTATACGCCCCAGGAGAATATGGTCCTCCTGGGTGCGATCCGTGACCGGCCCGTCATCCTTGTTGCAAGGGAAGTGAAGCCTGGGCCTAAGGCTCAGGCTTGGAAGGAGGTAGTGCAAGTGATGAAGGAGGTGTCGACGGTTCCTAGGGGCTTGAGGTCCTTGAAGCACAGATATGTGAATATCAGGGCCACGGTGAAGAGGAAGATGACCAGAGAAGCTGAGGGACACAGTGTCACCTATAAGGAGTGGGAGAGGATCGCAAGGGACTTTCTAGGACCATCGCCCGCAGCTGGAGCTTCATCCCCGGTGGCCCAGCAGGACCCAGCCTCCAGTTCAGGTGAATATCACATACACCAACATGCCACCACATGTGCATCACACACACTACACATGGTGACCAACAAGGACACTGACATGTCAGCTCCATGGAATTAACAAGGGATGGATGGAAGTGTCATTAAATCCATGAAGCTGACAAATCACTGTCATTCCTGGCCACCCCAAGAGTAATTAAGCAATTGAGTCCATGTACTGGTGCGCCCAATGCAGCCTATGCAGTTACAGACCGCATAAGAAATACAGACAGCGTTAGGAGCCAGGAGAGGTCAAGACAAGAAACCAAATAATAGATCCAATCTAGCAAATGAGAGCTAATGGGAGTTGCAATTAGGAGAATCATCCATGTTCAGGCCTAGATGTCAGATAGTTAGGAGTGAAACCGCAGGAAAAATCCAGACAGTGTTAGGAGCCAGGAGAGGTCAAGACAAGAAACCAAAGAATAGATCCAATCTAGCAAATGAGAGCTAATGGGAGTTGCAATTAGGAGAATCATCCATGTTCAGGCCTAGATGTCAGATAGTTAGGAGTGAAACCGCAGGAAAAATCCAGACAGTGTTAGGAGCCAGGAGAGGTCAAGACAAGAAACCAAAGAATAGATCCAATCTAGCAAATGAGAGCTAATGGGACTTGCAATTAGGAGAATCATCCATGTTCAGGCCTAGATGTCAGATAGTTAGGAGTGAAAACATATCAATGTATTGATCAGCATACTAATGACATGTACCTTTCTTTTCTCTATTTCAGCATCCAGTAGGAGGTCTGGGTCCAGTGATGAGCCACGAGCGGGGCCGTCAGCCCCCGCCCCGCAGGAGACCGCTCAGGGGGAGGAGGCTACAGGCTCATCCGAGGGCCCTGGCTCTTCGGAGGGGGAGGTCGTGGTCGTTGACAGCCCCCCTGTCCAGAGCCCGACTGTCCCCCTCCTCCAAAGACTTGCCATCTCGCCGGGGCCCTCAGAAGGAGTGGAATATGCCACAGCTCCTCCTTCCCCACACTCTGAGCCACCGGGGACACCAACATCAGAGACCCTGTCTCCAGCCGGGTCCCAGATCCTCCCCACTCTGTGCCCGCCATCTTCCCACCCGGCCCTGCCAGCAGGACCCGAGCCCCCCACCACCACCAACGACCGGGGCTGCGCTGCTGGAGTTGTTGGTCGTCGTGAGGAGGATTGATGCCAACATCTCTGGCATGAGGCGCAGCCTGGACAGGCACTTTAGGGAGGAGAGGAGCCATCATCGTAGGCTGGAGCATCATTTGGTCAGGCTGCTGGGAACGGGGCAGGTCACCAGCCAACAGCAGCCTGGCCCCTCCTCTCCTTCCACCATGCCTCCGCCGCCACCACCACCCGTGGTGCCACTACCTCCTCCTGCTCCCCACCACCAACAAGGAGACGGCATCCGGCCGCGGACGCGGCAGGTCCTGTGCCCAGGCGGAGGAGGACCTAGGGGCTGTGGACATAATTGTGCCTTCTCAACAGCACTCCTCAGTGACAATCTATTGGTCACAATTCTGACCTCATCTAGCCTGGCTACAGAGTTTTGGATCTTTGCCTATGTGATGGTGATATTTTGTATGCAGATGGCTACCTCCCATCACATGGTCCATGATCCTCTTCTCTGTGGACACGTAGGGTTCGGTTGAACATGCCACCAATTGATGGTCACTGGGGAATGCTGTTGGGAAGGGATGCTGCAGTCCCCTTTTTTTTTAGGCCCTTAGATTTTATGTTTTCTCTTTGTTTTTCTTTCCATTTGTTTTGTTTTAGGTACAATTCAGGCCCATGAAGGCATCTCCTGCATCTGCAAGCATTGTGGAGGAATTATATGAGGCGTAAGGTTTTCCCAGTGCCTCTCAGGTAGACATTACTCCAATGACAGACCCCCCCTTAACATGTAGCTCCCACAATCTTAAAGCTATCATATTGCCAGATATCTCAGACATGATTATTGTTAGCTGAAATGTAGACTAATACCGCTATGGCGGTGGACTTGCAAAGTCTCACAATGGCATGTTAATGACAGCCAGCATTAATATATGCACTAGTGACGCATGTGATCCTGACCTCAATAGCAGTCTGAGAACAGATCTTTGGGTCTGATGTAAGAAACAGTGAATGTGGCTGCTGACCTTTGTGTCCTGTCCATATTAATGGGTATTTGCCCATATTACTCATTATCCAGAGACCTACTGTAGCTAATAGTTAGTAATGCTTGCAGATGGGAATCAGGTGAGTTGGTATATTGGTACAGTATTTAGCACTTTACTGTACATGCATTGTCATTGTTTCTTTTTATCCTCCTCCGCCTTTTTTGTTTTTTGTTGACCATTCATTTTTGTGGGCAATTTCACACACCACACTGTATGTGTGAAACTGGATTGGATTACACAGTCCAGAGGTTGAATCATTTGTTCCATTGAGCAGATCCAGACAAGTTGTAAGTGCCATGCACTCTAATGGTTTCTTCAGTTAAATGGAGAGATTTCTGGTTCCGGTTGCAGCATGTGACCCTGGTAGGTGCTATGCATCATGTTTATTCTAGACTATTAGATTGACCCCTGTAGGTATCCCCTTTTTTTTATTTAGCCCCTTGCTCTCTCGGGACCCGCCCACACCACACCCATGATATTAATGCACAGTCTTGACCACTGCTGATTGTGGTCTGTGTCCAAAAATAAAGTTTTGTTATCCCGTTCTGTGAATGCACAGTCTTGACCACTGCTGATTGTGGTCTGTGTCCAAAAATAAAGCTGTGTTATCCTGTTCTCCCCATGTCGGTGTGTTTTCAATGGTTGGGGTTAGGGGACATCCACATGCATCACATTAGTGTCACATTACTATAGCTGTAAACTAATGAGCCTAGTTAACCTGCAATAAATCCATACATACTAAGAGGAATAATAGTCCTAATAGCATTAGATATCAGACAATGCATCTAATTGGTCTACAATCTAGGCATAATAAAGGGTTAATGCACAGGCCAAGTACAATTAGCGGGACTGGGGAGTAGGAACATTCCCCTGTGGGCCTAAAAGGATAATGATAGGTGATACTGCAGTGGGTTGTCAGTTCCTTCTCCAGTGATTATTGATTTCTCCGTCAATTCTACTCTCACACGTACTTCCCCAACATCACTTAGCAATCGAAAATAATGTAAATTGATGAATAGCAGAACATAATGGGAGGTCACCAAATGGGAATGAATGGTCATCTTGGCACATGGCCACCAGCAATGGCGTGGGACTTCCTTGGATAAGAGTAGTGGCGATTACCCCTGATGGAGGTGAGTTGGCTGGTGCTCATTGTGCCTCTGCAAACCTTCTGTGTGTGTTTGCTGCCCTTGTGGGTGGGAGAGTGACAGCAGAACTGACAATCCACTCCGGTCTCACCAGCATAGGAACCTTGTAAGAAAGCAGTGACAGAGGGTCAGAGTCGGACCCGACTGAAAGACCAAACAAGAGGTATTGTGTATTTCAATGAAGCTGTGAGCTATCCCATTAAGGGTCATTGTGGGGGTGAGAGTGAAAGCTGAATGCAGGGCCAAATCCCAAACCACTGGGGAAGGAACTGACAACCCACTCCGGTCTCACCAGCATAGGAACCTTGTAAGAAAGCAGTGACAGAGGGTCAGAGTCGGACCCGACCGAAAGACCAAACAAGAGGTATTGTGTATTTCAATTAAGCTGTGAGCTATCCCATTAAGGGTCATTGTGGGGGTGAGAGCTGAATGCAGGGCCAAATCCCAAACCACTGGGGAAGGAACTGACAACCCACTCCGGTCTCACCAGCATAGGAACCTTGTAAGAAAGCAGTGACAGAGGGTCACAGTCGGACCCGACCGAAAGACCAAACAAGAGGTATTGTGTATTTCAATGAAGCTGTGAGCTATCCCATTAAGGGTCATTGTGGGGGTGAGAGTGAAAGCTGAATGCAGGGCCAAATCCCAAACCACTGGGGAAGGAACTGACAACCCACTCCGGTCTCACCAGCATAGGAACCTTGTAAGAAAGCAGTGACAGAGGGTCACAGTCGGACCCGACCGAAGACCAAACAAGAGGTATTGTGTATTTCAATGAAGCGGTGAGCTATCCCATTAAGGGTCATTGTGGGGGTGAGAGTGAAAGCTGAATGCAGGGCCAAATCCCAAACCACTGGGGAAGGAACTGACAACCCACTCCGGTCTCACCAGCATAGGAACCTTGTAAGAAAGCAGTGACAGAGGGTCACAGTCGGACCCGACCGAAAGACCAAACAAGAGGTATTGTGAATTTCAATGAAGCTGTGAGCTATCCCATTAAGGGTCATTGTGGGGGTGAGAGTGAAAGCTGAATGCAGGGCCAAATCCCAAACCACTGGGGAAGGAACTGACAACCCACTCCGGTCTCACCAGCATAGGAACCTTGTAAGAAAGCAGTGACAGAGGGTCACAGTCGGACCCGACCGAAAGACCAAACAAGAGGTATTGTGTATTTCAATGAAGCTGTGAGCTATCCCATTAAGGGTCATTGTGGGGGTGAGAGTGAAAGCTGAATGCAGGGCCAAATCCCAAACCACTGGGGAAGGAACTGACAACCCACTCCGGTCTCACCAGCATAGGAACCTTGTAAGAAAGCAGTGACAGAGGGTCAGAGTCGGACCCGACCGAAAGACCAAACAAGAGGTATTGTGTATTTCAATGAAGCTGTGAGCTATCCCATTAAGGGTCATTGTGGGGGTGAGAGTGAAACTGAATGCAGGGCCAAATCCCAAACCACTGGGGAAGGAACTGACAACCCACTCCGGTCTCACGAGCATAGGAACCGTGTAAGAAATCAGTGACAGAGGGTCACAGTCGGACCCGACCGAAAGAACAAACACGAGTTATTGTGTATTTCAATGAAGCTGTGAGCTATCCCATTAAGGGTCATTGTGGGGGTGAGAGTGAAAGCTGAATGCAGGGCCAAATCCCAAACCACTGGGGAAGGAACTGACAACCCACTCCGGTCTCACCAGCATAGGAACCTTGTAAGAAAGCAGTGACAGAGGGTCACAGTCGGACCTGACCGAAAGACTGAACAGGACATATTCACATACTCCATGTGCCCCATATTTGTGTTCCCAAATGTAGATGTGATCAGCAACATGTATACAAAATAACAGGGTTAATATGGCATTATTTTGAGGTCTTTGTGTTTTTATGGTATCAGGTAGTGTGTCTTTAATTTTGCTTTATGTAAGCTGCAGCATGGCTTTTCATTCAAAAGGTAACAACTAATTGGTTGTATAATGCATTTGCTTTGGTGGGGGGAGGGGATGGTGAAATCAATTGTAATGGCCTTCCATGCTTTTCCTCTGTTAAACTCACTTTTATATTTTTAAGTTGTCTGTACGTAATGCGTAAACCATTTTAAGTGTGTTTTTTGTGCACTTAGCGAATTTGCGAGATACGAGCGTCTACGCAAGGAATTCTTGTCCGCTACTTACTACGTAGCGCTTATCGGAGGCAAATCTCGGCAAAGTAGTCCGAAATTACGCAAGTCAATCGCAAGTCAATCGCAAGTCGACTCGGATATCGTAAATCAACTTACGATGGGCCTTTGCGAGATACGATTTCATACGCAGCTCGAATTTAATAGGGCCCAATATTTTCAAGTTCATTACTTAGACAGATAAGAAAGTTCAAGTTTCAAAAAATATACTTTCAAGTTCTTTACTTCAACATATTACAAAGTTCATGTTAAGAGCTCAACCACGTTTTAAGTCACAATGTAAATATTGTCTTTTATGTTAAACATTAATCCAGGGAGTAATATGATCACCAGTTCATGGGGTCAGGAAGAAATTATTTTTTTTCCCTCTCTGATACAATTGGCTAAGTTTCAAGTAGGGTTTTTACTGTTTGCCTTCCTCTGGATTCAATGTATATTTAAGTTAACAATTCTTGAGATAGAACTTGCATGTTAAAAAAATATTATCTCAAGTTTACAATAATGATTCATTTAAAGATTAACTGTTTTTACATTCAAATGTTAATACTTTTAATACAAAATTATATTAAAATCTTAATTTACTATGTTACTGTTTATAATGTTCCAAGTTGGAAAAATGTTTCTTCAAGTTCCTTAGTTACACAGATAAGAAAGTTCAAGTTTCAAAAAATATTCTTTCAAGTTTCTTACTTAGATATATTACAAAGTTCATGTTAAGAGGTCAACCACGTTTTAAGTCACAGCAATAAACAAAGCTCAACCATTGAAAAATACAAAACAATTCAGTCATAATTAATGGAAGTACTGTTTATGGATGATTAGCCTCACAAAACACTTGCCTTGCATTATTTTTACAAATGATGTTAAAATGTTAATTAACTATGTTACTGTTTCTGATGTTACAAGTTTGAAAACAATATTTTCAAGTTCATTACTTAGACAGATAAGAAAGTTCAAGTTTCAAAAAATATACTTTCAAGTTCTTTACTTCAACATATTACAAAGTTCATGTTAAGAGCTCAACCACGTTTTAAGTCACAATGTAAATATTATCTTTTATGTTAAACATTAATCCAGGGAGTAATATGATCGCCAGTTCATGGGGTCAGGAAGGAAAAAAAAATTCCCCCTCTCTGATACAATTGGGTACGTTTCAAGGAGGGTTTTTACTGTTTGCCTTCCTTTGGATTCAATGTATATTTAAATTAACAATTCTTCAGATAGAACTTGCATGTTAAAAAAACATTATCTCAAGTTTACAATAATAATGCATTTAAAGTTCAACTGTTTTTACATTCAAATGTTAATACTTTACTTTATAAAATTATGTTAAAATCTTAATTCACTATGTTACTAATTATAATGTTCCAAGTTGGAAAAATGTTTTTTCAAGTTCCATGGTTACACAGATAAGAAAGTTCAAGTTTCAAAAAATATTGTTTCAAGTTTCTTACTTAGATATATTACAAAGTTCATGGTAAGAGGTCAACCACGTTTTAAGTCACAGCAATAAACAAAGGTCAACCATTGAAAAATACAAAACAATTCAGTCATAATTAATGGAAGTACTGTTTATGGATGATTAGACTCACAAAACACTTGCCTTGCATTATTTTTACAAATGATGTTAAAATGTTAATTAACTATGTTACTGTTTCTAATGTTACAAGTTTGAAAACAATATTTTCAAGTTCATTACTTAGTTAGATAAGAAAGTTCAAGTTTCAAAAAATATACTTTCAAGTTCTTTACTTCAAAATATTACAAAGTTCATGTTAAGAGCTCAACCACGTTTTAAGTCACAATGTAAATATTGTCTTTTATGTTAAACATTAATCCAATATGATCGCCAGTTCATGGGGTCAGGAAGGAATTAATTTTTTTCCCTCTCTGATACAATTGGGTAAGTTTCAAGAAGGGTTTTTACTGTTTGCCTTCCTCTGGATTCAATGTATATTTAAGTTAACAATTCTTGAGTTAAAAAAACATTACCTAAAGTTTACAATACTTATTAATTTGAAGTTCAACTGTTCTTACATTCAAATGTTACAAATTCAAATCTTTTAATACAAAATGCTTTAACAGTTACTGTTCACCAAGAGAACATTTTACAAAAATAAACATGTTTAATATCACAATACTACTTATTTCATCATAACTAAAGTCTTACAAGTGTCAAATACGTATATTAATAACTAAACAACTTTCCAAACATACACATCTCATTGCCGTCATTTTATGACGGGCAAGTCGCTAGTTCTCAGATATTGTACTACTGGAATTCCAGATAATAAACTTTTTGGATGGCTACTTTCTGCATATAGCAGATTATTTGTAGCAGTGGGTTTCCTGTATGTATTGGTTTTTAAAGTGCCATCACATTGTTTACTTATCGTTAGATCCAAGAAGGTGATTGTTTTCTCATTATTTTCTGAAGTTAAATATAGACCCATATCATTGTTATTCAAAGTTGTTATAAAATTTCTGCAGATGTTCTTTAGTACCATTCCAAAGTATCATAATGTCATCTATATAGTGAATCCATAGATCCACATTTTTAGTGTAGATATCCATGTCTTCGCTATAAACCATCTGCTCCTCCCACCACCTTAAGTATAAATTGGCATAAGTTGGGGCACAAGCTGTCCCCATCGCTGTACCTTGAATTTGGTGATAGAAAGATTGTAGGAACACAAAATAATTGTGTGTGAGCACAAATTCTAGTAGTTTCATCATAAAGTGGTTATGTTTGCTGCAAACATTACCTTTTTTTTGTAAAAAGTACTTTACTTCATGTAGGCCTCTGTGTTGCTGTATGTTGGTATAGAGGGATTCTACATCAAGAGATACTAAAAAAGAATGTTCATTTATAGTCAAACCATTTAATTTTTTATGGACATCTTTTGTATCTTTGACATAAGATGTAAGAGTAACCACATGTTCTCTAAGAATAGAATCTATATATTTATTTGAGTTTTCAGTGAGACAGCCTATGCCTGAAACTATTGGTCTACCTGGTGGTTTGGTAGAATTTTTATGGATCTTTGGAAAGAATAAAAGGTAGCAACTTTTGGATCCATCACATTTAAGAATTCAAATTCTTGTTTAGTGATCATTTTTTCTTTTAAACCATTGTTAAGAATCTCATTTAACTCAGTTATAAACTTATCAGTAGGGTCTTTACTTAGTTTATTATAATATTCTTTATTGTTTACAAGTCCCAAATTTTCTTTGATGTAATCCTCTGTATTGAGGATAACAAGATTTCCCCCTATATCTGCATTTTTAATGGTAATATTTTTGTTGTTTGACAAGTCTTTTACGGCTTGTTTTTCTTCATATGATAAGTTTGAATTTGATGTTTATTATGGGACAGTTCTTCCAAGTCTCTCACAACATTCTGAACAAACACTTCTATATTAGGACTGATAGAAAGTGGTGGCGTGTAATTACTTTTAGGTTTAAACTTTGAAAAAGGACCCATTAGATAATCAGAGTTGTCTTCTATTAGTATACCATTTAGACCATATTGTGTATTGTTTACCTTTTAATTTGGCTGGTCAATTGTTTTCATTTGGAGAAAAACTTTTTCAGTGCCAATTTGTGAGCAAATAGATTCATATCTTTTACCCAATCAAAGATTTTAAATTCTTCTGTAGGCGAGAAATTCAAATCTTTTTTCAATAGAGATAAATGGTCATTAGATAGCAGACAACTTGATAAATTAAAAATCTGCAAAGGATTTAGTGTTTCTTGAATCTTTTGTGAGGCTTGGGTAAACTTGGGCCTTTTCTGAACCCTCGTAGTTTTTGTTGCGTGTCTATAAAAAAAACAGTACTGAAAAAGGCCTATCATAAAGCTAGAGATGTAAATAGAGAGAATCTTCTTATGGAAAAAACACTTGAAGATTTACCTTACAAGTAAAGGCTGATAAATTGCAGAGTGCACTAATTGTGTCCAGGTGAGAGGGGTGTGGCTTGACTGTTAAACTAGAATAAAAGGTTTGTGAGCTGTTTTGGGGCCTGTTTGCAAGTGGATTTACCTTACAAGTAAAGGTTGACAAATTGCAGAGTGCACTAATTGTGCCCAGGTGAGAGGGGTGTGGCTTGACGGTTAAACTAGTATAAAAGGTTTGTGAGCTGTATTGGGGCTGTTTGCAAGTGGATTTATCTTACAAGTAAAGGCTGATAAATTGCAGAGTGCACTAATTGTGCCAAGGTGAGAAGGCAGACGTTAATATAAACAGGAGAAGGGGCGAACTTGTGAGCTTGCGAACATTTTCAGTATCAAGTGTAATTCCATTAAAAGCGTAGGATTTTAAATAAAAGGAGGGACTTCAAAGAAAAGGGAGAGCAGATTTATAGTGCAAAGAAGGAAAACTTTTTTCAAATATATTATTTTATATTCTTTATTTTTCCCACTGAAATTTTGTAGACAATAATAATAATTATGAGTCAGTCCAGTGGCAACCTCATTCAGTGTACATCCTGTCATATGTATACAATACTGGAACAGATGATCCAGGGTAGCTGGGCCTAGCATGGAGGGTGGAGATGTGGCTAGTGAGGATGTCCAGGGAGATAGCTGGGTTACAGTTAGAAGGGGAATCAGGGGGAGCAGGAGGAGGCAGGCCAGTTCTGAGTTGGCAAACACCAACAGATTTGCCAGATTTAGTGAAACTGTTGGGGATGTCCATTCAGGAATGGCAATGCCAGATAGAGCTGTTCCCTCCAACAGCCAGGAGAAAAGCTCTACTGGAGGAGAGGGAAGGCAGAGTAGGCAGAGCAACAGACAGTTTTTGGTTGTAGGGGACTCTATTATTAGTAAGGTAGACAGAGGGATTTGTCACCCAGATCCCAGTAATCGAACAGTTTGCTGTCTCCCGGGTGCTCGGGTTCGTCATGTTGTGGATCGGGTAGACAAATTATTGGAAGTGGCTGGAAATGAACAGGCGGTTTTGGTACATACTGGTACCAATGACAAAGTTAGTGGAAGATGGATTGTCCTAAAGAAGGATTTTAGAGAACCAGGTAATAAGCTAAAGGCAAGGACCTCCAAGGTAGTATTTTCTGAGATGCTAACAGTGCCACATGCTAGCCCGGGGAGGCATAAGGAGCTTAGAGAAGTTAATGTGTGGCTAAAAAATTGGTGCAGTGCAGAGGGTTTGGGGTTTTTTAGAGCACTGGGCTGACTTCTCACTTTGGTACAATCTCTACAGTAGGGATGGATTGCACCTTAATGATGAGGGAGCATTTGTGCTAGGGGATAGGATGGTAGAAAGGCTGGAGGAGTTTTTAAACTAGTAGGTGGGGGGAGGGACTAGATATAAGTAATGGGGTAGAAAGTGTAGAGGGTATAAGGGATGAATTAATAACTCATAGGGGAGGAGATGGGGGAGGGGTAGTATAGTCAATAGGTAAGGTAGTACTAAGTAATTCAAGGATAGTGGCAGGCAGTTCAGAACTACAGACTCATAACATAAGGTGTATGCTTGCTAATGCCAGAAGCTTGCCAGGAAAAATGGGAGAGTTAGAATTATTAGCAATTAATGAAAAATGGGATTTAATAGGCATTACCGAAACATGGTGGGATGAATCTCATGACTGGACTGTTAATTTGGATGGTTATAACCTATTTAGGAAAGATAGAGGCAATGGTAAACGAGGAGGAGGGATTTGTCTGTATGTTAAGCCTGAATTTAAGCCTATAGTCAGAGAAGATATTTATGGTGGACCTAGTGATAAAGTTGAATGTTTGTGGGTATAGTTAAATAGCGGAGCAGCAAATTCCTAAATAATATTAGTAGGAGTATGCTATAAACCCCCAAATATAGCTGAAAGTGAGGAAATACAATTATTGTTACAGATTGGAAATGCAGCTAAGCATGGGCAAGTTCTAATAATGGGAGATTTGAATTACCCTGAAATACACTGGATAAATGAGACCAGCAGTTCATCTAAGGGGAGCAGGTTCTTGAGTACACTCAGGGATCATTATCTGGCCCAGGTTATAATAGAGCCTACTAGAAATGAAGCTATCTTAGATTTATTCATCACAAATAATATTGACATAGTATCAAATGTTGGAATAGGGCAACCTTTGGGAAACAGTGATCACAACACAGTCTCATTTGAGATTGAATTAAAAAAACAAAATTTTAAGGGGCCAACAAAAACTTAATTTTAAAAGGGCAGATTTTAACGGTCTAAGGGCAGCAATGCAAAATATAGACTGGGACAGAGAACTGATAGGTAAAAACACTGAACATAAATGGACGACATTTAAATCCTTACTAAATATACATAAACATCGGCATATACTGTGTGGGAATAAAAGTAAAAGGAGTAAATCCCATCCAATGTGGCTTAACAATGATTTAAAGATTGAGCTACAGAGTAAAAAACAGGCATTTAAATTATACAAACAAGAGGGGACAGAGACTGCTTTACGGGATTACATGGAAATCAACAAGGCTTGCAAAAGCGCTATTAGACTGACTAAAATAGAAAATGAAAAATTAATTGCAAAGGAGAGTAAGACTAACCCTAAAATATTTTTTTAGTACGGTATATTAATGGGAAGAAGGCCAGGAAGGAAGCTATAGGAACATTAGAATGTGACTCAGTTCATCTGATAATTACTGACCAGGAAAAGGCGGATGAGCTAAATAGGTTCTTTACTTCGGTATACACAAGGGAGGTACCAGTGGTTGGGACACTGCAACAAAATGGGGCTACACTACCTTTGCCAAATAATTGGTTAACACAGGAAGTAATCCAAAAGAGGTTGGAAAAAATAAATGTTAATAAAGCCCCGTGTCCTGATGGAATACATCCACGGATAATAAGGGAACTGGGTTCTGTAATAGCTAAACCATTATATTCAATTTTTCAAGATTCACTCAACACAGGGTCTCTACCAGATGACCGGAGAAAAGCTGATGTGATACCTATATTTAAAAATGGAGCAAGGTGCAAATCCGAGAAAATCTAGACCAGTGAGCCTCACTTCTGTAGTGGGGAAGCTTTTAAAAGGGTTAATAAGGGATAATATACAAGAATATATCTATTTGTACAGGATTATAAGTAGGAGTCAACATGGATTTATGAGGGATAGGTCATGTCAAACAAATCTAATTAGTTTCTATGAGGGGGTTAGTGGGAACCTGGATCAATGCAACTTAGTGGATGCAGTCTTTTTGGATTTTGCAAAGGCCTTTGATACAGTGCCACATGGGAGACTATTGTGCAAACTAAGAGATACAGGAATTCCAGTAAATATCTGCTCATGGATTGAGAGCTGGCTAAAAGACAGGAAGCAAAGGGTTGTTGTAAATAGAACATACTCTGATTGGACTAATGTGGTAAGTGGGGTTCCTCAGGGTTCAGTATTAGGTCCTCTCCTTTTTAACATATTTATTAATGACTTAGAGGTAGGATTGGAGTGTGGTGTCTCCATTTTCGCTGATAACACAAAGTTGTGCAAGGTAATTAAATCAGATAATGATGCTTTCCCTCCAAAGGGATTTACATATGCATCTGGGAAGGAAAAATAGCCATGCAATTTATCATCTTAATGAAGCAAATCTAGGTGTATCAGATATTGAAAGGGATTTGGGAGTGCTTGTGGACAACCACCTAGGTAACAGTGGTCAAAGCCAAGCAGCAGCTGCAAAGGCAAATAAAATATTAGCATGTATTAAGAAGGGAAGCAAATATAATTCTGCCACTATACAAATCTCTAGTACGCCCCCATTTGGAATATGGAGTACAATTTTGGGCACCACTTCATAAAAAGGACATTTTAGAGCTGGAAAAGATACAGAGGAGGGCAACAAAACTAATAAGGGGAATGGAGGGGCTAAGTTTAAGAAAGACTTACCAAATTAAACTTATTTTCTCTAGAAAAATGGCGTCTAAGAGGAGATATGATTACCTTATATAAATACATCCAGGGTCAGTATAAAGATTTGTCGGGAGCTTTTTGTGCCAAGAAGTTTTCAACTGACAAGAGGACATCCCTTGAGGTTAGAAGTAAAAAGATTCCACCTTTAGGAAAGAAAAGGGTTCTTCACAGTAAGGGTGGTTAATCTGTGGAATTCTCTACCAGAGGAGGTGGTGACAGCGGATTCGATAGATAACTTTAAAAGGGGACTGGATTTATTTATAATTAAAAAGGGAATTCAGGGTTATCATGGATAATTAGAGAGACAGTATAGATCCAGGGGGAAATCCAATCGTCAGTATCTGGGGTCAGGAAGGAATTTTTATTTATTTTTCCTTTATGGCGATTGGCTAAGTCTCGCTTGGGTTTTTTTCTGTTTGCCTTCCTCTGGATTAATGAATAATTGAAAATAAAATTAAGAAAATAGAAATAAATAAATAATTGATTAATAATTAATCCACATATTGCAGATCAGAGGAGATCTTAAAAGGTTGAACTTGATGGACTGTAAGTCTTTTTTCAACCTTAAATACAATGTAACTATGTAACTATGTCAGATGCATAGGAACATACAATGAAAAATGGTTTGAAGTCAAAAAAATCTTCAACAAACATTGGCAGATATTGCGAGATGATAAAGACATCAGACCATATTTAAAGGATAAAGCACAAATAACAAGCAAAAGATCCAGCAATTTAAAAGATATGTTGTCCAAAAGTCATCTGGAGGTACCAAAAAATACAACTTGGCTACAACCATTAAATGGATGCTATAGGTGTCAAACATGCAAAGCTTGTCAATACATTAAACCTGCTAAGATCTTTACCTCTCGTGATAAAAAAACAGATCTATAAAGTAAAATATTTAATCACATGTAAAACAGAAAGAGTTGTATATTTAATATCTTGTCAATGTGGTATGATGTATGTAGGTAAAACCTATAGAGAATTCAGAAGAAGAGTATTGGAGCATGTTTATAGTATTAGGAATGGACTCGATACTCCAGTGGCAATACATGTCAACAACAAACATAATGGTGATGTGAAAGCATTGTCTTTTATGGCAATTGATCATGTAGAGAAAACCATTAGAAGAGGTAATTTAGATAAAGAACTATTGAAAAAAGAGGCTATGTGGATTTATCTATTAAGCACTAAGAAACCCTCAGGCCTTAATGAAGGTTTTACATGTACCCAATTTATTTTAAATATATTGAACATGATCATTTCTGAAAATAAGTTTCTATATGTGTTTATCAATGGAGATATGAATCAAATAGGCAAATGACTGCCCTCTTTAATAAATTAATAAATTCTTAACTCTGTAAGAATGGTCAGTAATTAACAATAACCACAATAATGTATTGGTCTCTACATTATGATAAGTATTCATCTAGAATCATAATTTAATGAAAGGAGATTAACAATAAATACCATAAACAATGGAATTTGTGTTTATTACTTATGTGTTTAATATTGGTAAAAATAGATGAAAAATAGATGATAGGCAGTAATATATTAAGAAAAATATTTGATAAACACATATATATATTTTCTATTTATCTTTGGGTTTGATATAAAGGTATGCTATGCCCTTATTAATATAATTTAGTATTAATATTAAGGAGTATACATAAAGGCTATCCCAAAGGAAAATAAATACTGATATGTGTTTTTGAAGTTAATATTATAATTTATCAATATAATCTATAGTATCTAAATGGGAGATTACTATTAGATCTAATCCATTCAAGTTTTGTAATTTAGTTGTAAATATCATTAAATAATATTTTAATATTTTAAATATTCATAGATAAGGATATATAAAGATCTGTTAAACCTTGTCTATAGATAAAATAGATTGAGTATATTATACTCAATAATACACTCCATGTTAGGCTAAATTATAACTATATAAATGTTGTCCTTTTTCTTTTTCTTCTAAAATGTAGTTCGTAAATTCAATAACAAATTAATTAAGAGAGATTTATTTTTTACTGTTAAAAGTTTTCTTCGTAAATATAAGCGTTATTTTAATCATTCACCGTTTCCATGACAATAGGCATACGGGCTGGTTTATGACGTCATCGCGAGGCGTCTAAACCGCGTGGCACGCTTTAACCAAGCTCCGATTCCTAGAATCTAATAGACTAAATATTACCATTATGGAACAACATTCAGTCGCATACAACCACTAATGTTAAGCCTTTGAGCCCTAGGGTATTGGAAGACAGTATTAACTGTGCATTCTAGACTAGATGGGAATTATTCTACTACTGACTAGCAGTCAATTAATTTCATATGAATGTCATATTATTTCATATTAGTTTTCCTATCGCAATATCACTAAATTACACCTCACTGGATTGGAATCAATTAGCAATTGGTTCTAATGCCACAAAGTAAGCACAAGCACTTTTTTCTATTTAAAGCACTTTATTATAAACACTCATCGTGGTGGCTATATCTTTAGTTAAATTCAATAATTTAAACACTGGCACTTTATATAGATTCCGGATTGATTATACCCATGCGATTAATGAATGTGATATCCTGCCTCTGAGAATTTTAATATTTTTAAACAAATATATTAAAAGCTAAGTTTTAATTTTCATTCACTCTGAGATTAGATTAAGAATAAGAATAGGTGTGCACAGTAATAGGTGTCCCTTTTGTCTCTTTTGCTGATCATCATTGTTTTTTTTTATCCCTAGTGGCACCCTAATAGTTCATATGACTTGTCCTAACCTGAGCCACCCTTTTCTTTGTATTGATAATAGTTTAATAAAAGAACTCAGTTCTTCTGAGGTGCAACTTGGTTGTTATACATTTTATTCAAAGGGAGATACCATGGCAGGGTTTCTATCCCAAAATTGGGATCCTGCAATATGGTCTAATGAAGTTAAATCAGTATTTTCAAATAAATGTAAGACAAGTAAATCAAATGAACCTAATCTTAAATCAGAATTTATAAAAAACAATAACAAGCTTGGTGGGAGGTAGCAAGCTTGGAGAATTATTTAACCAATAAAATGGTACCTAGAGGGTTACGGATAAACCTTTTCCCTATGATAAAAGATCTTTCAGATGACTTCATAAACAAATGGGACTCTGTGCTCACAAGAATTGATGTACCTACTGTTACACTGGGAACAAAAACAGTTAACAGAAACTAAGGTCTTGTTAAAAAATAAAATTGAAAAAATCAAAGAATATAAATCTAGTAATGATTTCACTGAATTTGAAAATAATCTAGAAAAAGATATTGAAAAGTTTAGAAACATGCTGATGGAAAGAAAACATAATAAATTCCAAATAGATTTAAATGATTTTGAAACAGGCAATATCTTCAGAAGACCTAAAAAATACACAAGTCCAAAAAATAAAGTGGTCAGACTTTGAACAAAAAGATGGTAATTATTTCAAAAATAAACCGTCTGATAGAGTCATTAAAATTTTAGACACACAACCAAAACTACGAGGGGTCAGAAAAGGACCAAGTTTACCCAAGCCTCACAAAAGATTCAAGAAACACTAAATCCTTTGCAGATTTTTAATTTATCAAGTTGTCCGCTATCTAATGACCATTTATCTCTATTGAAAAAAGGTTTGAATTTCTCGCCTACAGAAGAATTTAAAATCTTTGATTGGGTAAAAGATGTGAATCTATTTTCTCACAAATTGGCACTGAAAAAGTTTTTCTCCAAATGAAAACAATTGATTCGCCAAATTAAAAGGTGAACAATGCACAATATGATATAAATGGTATACTAATAGAAGACAACTCTGATTATCTAATGGGTCCTTTTTGAAAGTTTAAACCTAAAAGTAATTACACGCCACCACTTTCTATCAGCGTTAATATAGAAGTGTTTGTTCAGAATGTTGTGAGAGACTTGGAAGAACTGTCCCATAATAAATAAACATCAAATTCAAACTTATCATATGAAGAAAAACAAGCCCTAAAAGACTTGTCAAACAACAAAAATATTACCATTAAAAATGCAGATATAGGGGGAAATCTTGTTATCCTCAATACAGGGGATTACATCAAAGAAAATGTTAGATTTGTAAACAATAAAGAATGTTATAATAAACTAAGTAAAGTCCCTACTGATAAGTTTATAACTGAGTTAAATGAGAATCTTAGCAATGGTTTAAAAGAAAAAATTATCACTAAACAAGAATTTGAATTCTTAAATGTAATGGATCCAAAAGTTGCTACCTTTTATTCTTTCCAAAGATCCATACAAATTCTACCACCAAGTAGACCTATAGTTTCAGGCATAGGCTGCCTCACTGAAAACTCAAGTAAATATATAGATTCCATTCTTTTTTTATAACAATTAGTTTTATTAGGCAGTGGTATATTACATTACAAACATTAATCATTCATATCCGGAAAGTACAATATTCGTATATGCAGTTTCATCCTGCGCTTTGTATCTACAAAACTTGCTCTAAATCTTAAAGTAACCGAATGTTAGATTATTATCTGTAATATTACCTTCCCTGGAATGCCATCTATCAATGCCTGTTTTTCTTTCTTTTTTTTTTCTTTTATTAGATAATTTCAATTTACAATGTTGGTACAATCCAATTTCCCCACTGGGGAAGAAAGCAGGGAAAAAATAACATTGCTAAAAGAGAGAAAGAGAAGAAAGGAGAAACCAAGCAAAAGTAATGATAAGAAATAAAAATATAAATCATAGAACAGCTCTTTACTGTTTAACCAGTTCAAAGCGTTTCTTTTCTCTATCTGCCTCTTCCAGTGCCACCTGCTCCCCTCCACTCCATCCATGGCTCAATGGCTTGTTTTGAGTCCTAACGAAATGCTATCGGGTTCCATTAGCCAAGGAGCCCACACATCCCTAAATCTAGGAATTGAATCTTCTAAGAGGTGGGTTATTCGTTCATTAATTAAAATAAAATGTATCTTATTTTTTACTGCCTGTAAGCTCACGCTTGAGGATTTCCACTGCCGAGCAATATGGCTTTTTGTGGCCAGCATCAGGAATTGCAATAACCTATTTTGTTGGGATGTCAGAAGTGCGCTGGAGAGGCCTAAGAGGCTGATTTCAATAGATTCATGTATTTTGATTTGAAACATTTTTGAGGCTTTCTTAAATATTTCTGACCAAAGCCCCTTTACCCCAGGGCATACCCACCATATATGTAGGAATGTCCCTAAATCTCTACAACCTCTGCAGCATTTAGCATCTTGGGTTAGTCCCAATTTAAAAAGTTTAGCTGGTGTATGATAAATTCTGTATTTATAAATAAAGGCCAGTATAAAGTGGGGAGGCGGTACCATATAAATTATTAAATACATTTTTTTAAACTTGCAAAAGTAAATATCTAAGTATATATATTGTATGTACCAACAGGAGTGGAAAAGCGTAAAAATATATTGAAAACACAGAAGAAAAAGAACACCTATGTATCCACACCTGTATACCATCCGTAGTTATAATGAGCAATAATGAACAGAGTTATTTAAATGAGCTGACAAAAAATATTCAGTAAAAGTTCATAGTCTATTCACAAAATCAATCTACAATGCATATTCTAAAAACCTTTAAAAAGTAGGGCAAGGACAATCACTGGTTATATGCATTATCTCAGTATCTTATTATCTGTACAATACTTTAAACACCAATTGAGAAATTTTATAGTAAATCACCTGATCTAAATTTGGTGGTAGCGGAGCCCACCATTTACTCCTTTTATACTAGTCTAAATACACTGTCTAGGAAATAAAATTTAAAAGTGAAAAAAAAAGGAAAAAATGCTAAATAAACTATTCCTGATGGTGGAACTGGGGATCCACCAATTACCCCCTAACCTGTGTTTAAGAACTAACCTACTCTAAACTAAATGTATTATCACCTTTTGCGATTGCATAAGTGCAAATAAAGTGCTCATGATATAAATTACATAATATTAGATTCCTAGACAAAGCATAAAGATATCATACAAAAGGATAATATATATATATATATATATATATATAAATGCACTGCAGATTGCTATTCATGCAACATCTATGGATATTGTATTGTTAATATAATGTAAATAAGCCTGACTAATGTCATATATGATGAAACAATTAATATATATATATAAAAATACTATTATAAGAAAATACAAAAGCCAAAGGCTATTTAAAGGTATATTACTCTTACAAGCGGTTAAAAACTCTGTCTGTGCAAATATACTGGGTACAAATATTATATAACAGATAAGATCAATTGTAATATTCTATAGTATTAGTACAGATATATATTTCAAGATATTACAGGCAGCATGAATGTTTCTGATACATTCGTGCTGCCTGTAATATCTTGAAATATATATCTGTACTAATACTATAGAATATTACAATTGATCTTATCTGTTATATAATATTTGTACCCAGTATATTTGCACAGACAGAGTTTAAACCGCTTGTATCCTGCCTAGCCATGTGATTCTACTTTTCGACCATCTCTGTAGGTCTAATATCAATTCTTTGTAAAGGGGCACATAATTAGCTTTATATAGATCTGTCATTCTTTTGGTGGTGGACACCCCTAAATAATTAATATGTTATTTAGGCCAGGAGAAATAAAAATTTTGTTTGTTACATTTATTGTGAGTCCCGAGAGGTTTCCAAAGTGGTCAAGAGTGCCCAAAAGCTCTGGGATAGAGGTGGCCGGGCTTGTGAGTGAGCCTAGGAAGTCGTCTGCAAAGAGACTGCATTTGAAGTGATGGTGGCCTATCTGGATCCCTTTAATCTTTGCATTTGCTCTTATAGACTGCGCTAGCGGTTCTATTGCTAAGGCAAAAAGTAAGGGTGAGAGAGGACATCCCTGTCTGGTTCCCCTTTGGACCTCAATTTGAGCCGTAGTATCGCCTGGTAGTTTCAATCTTGCCTTGGGAGAGCTATAGTAGGTCTCAATCAGGTCCATGAATTTCCCCCTGAAACCAAATTTGGATAATACTGCTTTGAGATAAGGCCATTCTACGGTATTGAAAGCCTTTTCTACGTCTAAGGCTACTAGGCTGGTTGGGGTGCAGTTCCTGGACGCCCACAAAATCAAATTTAAAGTGCGTCTTATGTTAACCCCTGTTTGTCTATAAGGGACAAATCCCACTTAATCTTTATGGATGAGTCTGGGAAGAAATTGGGAGATTCTATTGGCCATCAGCTTTGCTATGATTTTTATATTCCCATTTAGGAGCGAAATTGGGCAATAATTTTTGACTTCTAGGGGGTCCCGACCTTCCTTGGGTAAGAATATCAAGTTTGCCTGGTTTAATTCCTGGGGCATTTGATGGCCTTCTAAGATTTGGTTAAAAAGAGTTGTAAGGTGAGGGGCCAGAGTGTCTATATATTTCTTATAGTATAAGTTGGTGAATCCATCCGGGCCCGGTGCCTTCCCACCCTTCAGACTGATAATGTTTTTTCTAACCTCAGATTCCCCCACCCTTGAGTTAAGGAGCTCCGCTTCCTCCATAGATAGAGTGGGCAAATCACATGATTCTAGGAATGCATGTCGTTGTTGCTCTTGCTGATTATGGTGTTACCCAGATGAATATATTTTCTGGAAATATTCCAGAAAGTTTTTTTGTATAAGATTAGGGCTAGCCGTGACTTCACCAGCAGAGGTTCTAATCCAATACATTTTTGACTGTGAGATCTTGTTTCTAAGCTTTTTGGACAATAAGTTATCTGGTTTGTTAGCTTTGGCATAGAATCTGTGATTTGTCCATCTTATCGCCTTTTCAGTGCAGTTAGATAATAATAAATCTAGCTCCAGCCTAAATTTATCTATTCTTTTCCGTAAATGATTGGAAGGGTTCTGTTGATTTAATCTTTCTAACTCCCCAAGGTCCTTCCCCAGGGTTTCCTCTCTTAATTTAGTTTGCCTTTTAAGTCCACTTGCGATTTTGATAAGAGAGCCCCTAATGAAGGCCTTATGTCCAACCCATATCCGACTCCGGGGTGATGTTGGTCGAGAAGAATAGTTCAAGATTGTCAGCTATTTGTTTTCCCACTATTGGGTTTGATAAGATGTTTTCATTGAGTCTCCAGCTATAAGGGGGTCTACTTTTTAGGCCCATATCTATGGAGGCGCTAACCTGTGAGTGGTCTGACCACGGGCACGGATGGATTTCTGCCCCATCTACACTATCTGAGAATGATGAGTCTATTAGAATAGTGTCTATTCGGGAGTACGTGCCATGTACTGGTGAATAGAGGGTGTACCCCCTCTCACCCTTATGGAGTAATCTCCAACCATCTATAAGATGCAGGTCATTAAGCAATGCGTTAATTTGTTTCAATTTGTTTGAGTATTTGCCACCTCCCTCTTTGCTTGATCTATCTAGGTTAGGATCTAAAACTAGATTGAGATCTCCCCCTAGAACTATCCTCCCAAGATCAACCGATTTTAGATATTTGAGAAGCTTTATAAATGATTTATGTGGGGTAGTTGTTTGTGCATAAAATGATACCAGGGATAGTTTTGTACCCCATAATGTGTCACTACTACAAAATTCCCCCCCGAATCTATCTTTCGATGCTCAATAATAAATGGGAAATTTTTATGTAGCAAGATACCCACTCCCCCTTTTTTAGTAGGCTGGGTGGAAGCGACAAATACCTGATATGTATTTTGTTAATATTTAGGGAGTTTGTGGTGCGCAAAATTTGTTTCCTGCAAAAAGATCACATCAGGGTGTACGGGTTTATAAGATAAAAAGGCTTTGCTTCTTTTAAATTGGGAGTTAAATCCCCGGACATTATGTGAAATAAAAACAAAAGGGGTGTCCGTCATGGTACCTCTGTAAAAATGAAGATATTGAGCCTATCCCAGGCTGCACCTTCGTCGCCCCATATCGCCCCTTGTACCTGGATTTTAATGGTTTGCGAAGTTGGCACTGGAGAAGGCGGAGGAATCGCCTCGTAAAGCCTGGTGTTTAGAACTGCAAAAGTGGGAAAGAAAAAACATAACATGATTAACCAAACTGTGATAACATATAAACTTTGACTTTTCCTCAGCCAGTTACTCAAGGCACTTTTGTGCCAGGGGGGGGGGGAAATGAAGATATCCATTTCCCTACTGATCCCCTCTACTGACGACGAAATATCTGACAAACAGTTATAAGTTTCAAAGGTTTACCATAAACTGCCCCATCGTAGAGTCCCTATCTAAAGACCTGACCCCCAAATTGACTTTTATCTAGGAGCCTATATAACGGTTCTCTATCTAATGTATTTTACAATCTCTTAATTATTAAATTCCTGTCCCTTGAGCTGTAAACGTATAATATAAACATCATATAGCTTTTTCTTGTGTTTCAGAGGGCATAGAGTACTCTGCATAAGTGGATTTAGTGATCCAACTATAGACTGATGTAACGTCCGAATAGATTCATGCCTCTTAGTCTCTTTATTCAAAAGTTCTTAGCTTCTATGTTTTAAGTCCCAGGGTGCTTTCGTGAGCTGAAGGAGGCAAGGTCTGGGTGTCCCTCAGTTCTATTGCCCCATTAGCACCTGGTTTATATCCTGTAAAGATCTTTCCATTCATCGTTTACGCTTTCCTCTATGCCTTACTTTCTCCACAAATTCTTAGTATGTGTCCTGTTTAGATTTTTACAGAGGATCCTGGTGACGAAGTAGCGGATCTTAGGGCTGGATCTGCTTTCTTGCTTTGTCGTCTAAGCCTATGGACCTCTGTCCATTGTCTCGCCGATCTAGGAGGCAGATTTATTTCTTGAATAGTTTCCAAAGTGTCCTCTCTGGGCAAAAGATTTAGATCTGTAAGGACTGCATTGCACTCGGTCAGAGTGTGGACTGCGTAATTCGTCATCCCCACTTGAAACGATAGGCTGAAGGGGAACCCCCATCTGTACTTAATACCTTTTTGGATCAGGATTAACAAGGCTGGTTTTAGTTGTTTTCGCTTTATAAGAGTGGAGGGAGCTAGGTCCGCATATACTTGTATCTAGGCTCCATCAGGCCCAACAATGGACTTCGTCTTTCGTGATGTTGCCAATACTAAGTGTCGTGTTCCTTGACAAAGAAATCGAGCTATGACATCTTTCGGTTGCTCTGGTGAATTTGGGCCCCCATGGCCCTGTGCGTCCTTTCAATTTTCCAGGCGTCATGAGGGAGGTCAGGCAGTAAGCTGTGGACAATTGCATTCAAATATAGTTTCAGATCTCCCACTGTTTTAGGTATCCCTCTGAACCTTATATTATTGCGTCTGGACCTATTTTCTAGGTCTTCTAGCTTATTTTCTAGCACCTCAATATGTTCCCAGTTCTGGGTTATGTCCAGACGGTCTTTTTGCTGGGTATCTATAATCTGATCGGTTATTGTTTCCAGTACGTGGTCCAGTGCCCAAGGTCTTGCAAATCTTGCCTAATCTCCTTAACAGCCTTATCAAAATGAGATCCAAGTAGGTTATTGAATTCAGCCAGTGAGATGTCTGACAATTTCATAGGTTGTTTTGTGTGAGCGGTATCCTCTTCAATATCTGAGCCTTCTGATGAGCCTACTGTGGATGCATGCGGGGAGGCACCAGCTTATTGTTGTGCTTTAAAATGGTCCTGGATGCTCTTTGAGGGTAGGTTCCGTTTTGATTTACCCATGTTAGAGTCTAGATCTGTAATGTAGTCCAGCACTTTTTAAAGGTACGATTTAGAGCTTATAATCTCTCCGAGATATTTCAATAATATCAAGTATCTGTTCCAATGTGGGGTGTCCCCTCCAGCCCAAGCCTATCAGTTCACAGTGTCCGGGGGGTCAATCGGTCAGTCCTAGAGACTCATTTGAGGGCTATAGATTAGGAACGTTCATTGTCAGGAGCAAATTGCCTTATCTGGGCTGCGTCTTCTTGCATTTGGTCTGTAATGTAAGTTCGTGATATATATTTGTATATATTTAACCAGCTCCTTTTCAGTTTGTATTGATTAACTTCAGCTGTCCTTCCAGCTTTAACTATACCGTGTTTAATGTGGTATGCTTATCCTTATGCAGTTTTCCAGCCCTTATTTGTTGTTAGGATGATTGGATAACCAATTATATATTTAGCTTTAATATAGATTTTATAGGGAGTCTTGTCACTGTATTCTTTTCGCCTGCTTGTTTGTCCTAACTTTTAAAATGTCCCAGGGGGAGCTAAGATGGCCGCCGTTCATTTGGCGGGAAAACTTCCCCTTGTGTTGCAGGGTCTAATGCCTTTTCCTCCTCTCAGGCCCCTGTCCTCCTAGATGGGCTTGGGCTCTGGGACTTCTTAACGTTCAGGTTGGCCCTCCACTACCTGATTATCCAATTGTGTGCAGTCTTCTGCTTTTCCTTGTCTGTATTCTCCCAGGGCCCCAGCCATGTGCGGAAGATGGCCGCCTCCTCCCGGGTGCTCCGCTGCCCTGTCCCTTACCTCTTCACAGCGGTCCTGTCCACAGGTCCCCACTGCTTCTCTCGTGCTGTGCCTCTGCCTCTGTCCCTGGGAGCACCGATGGGAGCGTTAGTGAGTGAGGTAAGGTGTCCCTGCTCCGCTGGGCCTCTGTAGCGTGGTTCAGGGTCTCCCCTGCGTCACTTCTCCTCACCCCTCTGTTCCCTGCCAAAGCCCCGGGCCTTCACTGTGCAGGCGGCGCCCGACCCCGTCTCCAGCCTGGGTCCACAGCTAATTCAAGCTCTTTACAGCCCGCACACGCTGCTGGGGATACCATGAGCCACCCCTGCCACGAGAGGCCAGGCAATGCAGGCCCCCTCAGTGTGCTGGCGCGCTGCTGGTCAGTCTGCTGGTTATTATTTATTTATTTATTTATTTTAATTATGTCCGCCCCGTCTTCGGGCATACATAACTAGTCCTCCGGGGGAATTATTGGGGTATCACCCCAAAAAATATATTTATTACCCCTTAAATAGCTCTGGGGCTACGGTGCTGCAGCAATGCATGTCCTCTCCCTTCCTCAGCTGGACACGCCCCCCCATAGATTCCATTCTTAGAGAACATGTGGTTACTGACACTTTATATAGAGTCCGGATTGATTATACCCATGCGATTAATGAATGTGATATCCTGCCTCTGAAAATTTTTATATCTGTTTCAATGTGGGGTGTCCCCTCCAGCCCAAGCCTATCAGTTCACAGTGTCCGGGGGGTCAATCGGTCAGTCCTAGAGACTCATTTGAGGGCTATAGATTAGGAACGTTCATTGTCAGGAGCAAATTGCCTTATCTGGGCTGCGTCTTCTTGCATTTGGTCTGTAATGTAAGTTCGTGATATATATTTGTATATATTTAACCAGCTCCTTTTCAGTTTGTATTGATTAACTTCAGCTGTCCTTCCAGCTTTAACTATACCGTGTTTAATGTGGTATGCTTATCCTTATGCAGTTTTCCAGCCCTTATTTGTTGTTAGGATGATTGGATAACCAATTATATATTTAGCTTTAATATAGATTTTATAGGGAGTCTTGTCACTGTATTCTTTTCGCCTGCTTGTTTGTCCTAACTTTTAAAATGTCCCAGGGGGAGCTAAGATGGCCGCCGTTCATTTGGCGGGAAAACTTCCCCTTGTGTTGCAGGGTCTAATCCCTTTTCCTCCTCTCAGGCCCCTGTCCTCCTAGATGGGCTTGGGCTCTGGGACTTCTTAACGTTCAGGTTGGCCCTCCACTACCTGATTATCCAATTGTGTGCAGTCTTCTGCTTTTCCTTGTCTGTATTCTCCCAGGGCCCCAGCCATATGGGGAAGATGGCCGCCTCCTCCCGGGTGCTCCGCTGCCCTGTCCCTTACCTCTTCACAGCGGTCCTGTCCACAGGTCCCCACTGCTTCTCTCGCGCTGTGCCTCTGCCTCTGTCCCTAGGAGCACCGATGGGAGCGTTAGTGAGTGAGGTAAGGTGTCCCTGCTCCGCTGGGCCTCTATAGCGTGGTTCAGGGTCTCCCCTGCGTCACTTCTCCTCACCCCTCTGTTCCCTGCCAAAGCCCCGGGCCTTCACTGTGCAGGCGGCGCCCGACCCCGTCTCCAGCCTGGGTCCACAGCCAATTCAAGCTCTTTACAGCCCGCACACACTGCTGGGGATACCATGAGCCACCCCTGCCACGAGAGCCCAGGCAATGCAGGCCCCCTCAGTGTGCTGGCGCGCTGCTGGTCAGTCTGCTGGTTATTATTTATTTATTTATTTATTTTAATTATGTCCGCCCCGTCTTCGGGCATACATAACTAGTCCTCAGGGGGAATTATCGGGGTATCACCCCAAAAAATATATTTATTACCCCTTAAATAGCTCTGGGGCTACGGTGCTGCAGCAATGCATGTCCTCTCCCTTCCTCAGCTGGACACGCCCCCCCATAGATTCCATTCTTAGAGAACATGTGGTTACTGACACTTTATATAGAGTCCGGATTGATTATACCCATGCGATTAATGAATGTGATACCCTGCCTCTGAAAATGTTTATATTTTTAAACAAATATATTAAAAGCTAAGTTTTAATTTTCATTCTCTCTGAGATTAGATTAAGAATAAGAATAGGTGTGCACAGTAATAGGGGTCCCTTTTGTCTCTTTTGCTGATCATCATTGTTTTTTTTTTATCCCTAGTTGCACCCTAATAGTTCATATGACTTGTCCTAACCTGAGCCACCTTTTTCTTTGTATTGATAATAGGTTATTCAGGCCCTCAGATCCTGTCACTGCTCTCCTTGTGCAGGGTTATGTGTGCAGTCAGCTTTATGCATGCAGTCATCAGGGAGAGAAAGGTATGGTAAATAAAGTTTTAATACATAGTAAAATTATATAAAAAGCTTACATTAGGTTTAGTAATGTCCACAAATGGAAGATAACTTCCTTCAGGCCTCTGTGTCTCCATCTCCACAAGTCAGCAGAAGCAGCCCTAAACATGCTGTGGTTCTGTTTCCTGCTTTGGTTGTCACAGGTGGAAGTGTTTAATTACTCAACCGGTTTCACATTTGTGCTTATATCTGTCTTTGTTATGAGCGCCGAAAGTGATCAGAGGAGCAAAAGTACATGAGAGGCTCGCAATGAGCGCCGAAGGTCCTCAGAGTAGAAAAAGCTTTACATTGTGTGGCAAACAGCATTGCCATGGCTTCATATTTTATTGCCCCGTCATTTTTGACTGGCAAGTCGCTAGTCACATATATAGTTGTCAGCAATACGGGTTGTTGCTAACGCTTGCAGGCTCATAGCGAAGCGAGGGCCGCAGTTGTTGGCAAGTAGCGCCAAAGGCACTCCTTGCACTGGTGGACGTGAATGCCATACGCGCTCATCCCTATGACTCTGTACACATCAACACAAAACTCAATTACACAGGTTGAAAAAAATCGGATTAGAAAACACTTCCAACAAGGAAACAAAGACTTACACACAAAAAATACAACCTGCAGCACTTAGAAAAAAATACAAATACAAGGTCCAAAACAAAAAAACTTAACCGCGCACATACAAAAACAACAATAACACCAAAATTAACAAAAATACAAATAAAAACATTACTCACAGCACGGGGGGACAGCCACGACGTCTGGGAGTCAGGTTGCATGACAATTGAACCACAATTTGCGATTTTCCACACACGAAAATAGCCTAAGCGACAAAAAAAATGGCGGTTAAAAAACCTAAATTGAGGCTACACGACCAATAAACACGCAAAAACCCGCCAGACACATAAGACGTTTACACAAGACCATACGGGGTACAAAATACATTATTAGGGAGGACGCTAAATGCTCCACAACTGCCTAACACATAGACAATTGCCGCCATTTAACAACACTAACTTGCAACTAATAACATTACCAATCCAAAATGCAGAATAACACACCTAAAGAAACGCTTTGCGCTCGCGCACTCAGCCTACATATCCTACACAAGCTACACGACCAATACACACGCAAAAAAACGCCAGACACATAAGACTTTTACACAAACCCGTACGAGGTATAAAATACACTATTAGGGAGGACGCAAAATTATCCACATACACAATCGCCGCCATTTTACAACACTAACTTGCAACTAATAACATTACCATTACAAAATGCAGACTTACTCAGCTAAACAAACGGTTTCCCCTGGCGCACACAGCCTATTTAAACTGCACACTGCACACATTGCTGACACTTACAACTCAGCTCACGGACACTGCTCTGATAACCAAAAATACACCAACTGAGAGGCTCGCAATGAGCGCCGAAGGTACTCAAATGACCAAAACACTTACTTTGTGTGGCAAACAGCATTATCTGCCTTACAATTTTATTGCCGTCATTTTTTGACGGGCAATTCACTAGTATATATATAAAGCATACCGGTAAAACAAAAGACAGGTAGATAGAAAGACCAATATATATTTTTCTTATCAGTTAGTTTAGAGAATAGGTATAGAAGGACTCTGTTAATTGTGTTTTATTATGTGATCTACATTAAAATTTATGTGAACAAAAGCTCAATGTGTTGCTTCTCGGACATCCATAATGCCTCTGTTTTCAGTAACCTATACTGTTTTGTAATGTCATTTATCTCTATTACAGACCACTTATTTTTAATACAAAAATAATTTTTGTAACATTTAAAATATTTTACCTGGAAGCAGACAGGCATGAGTGACTGGGCCAGGGCAGTGATGGCGTTACATTACCCGGGTTCAGCACCGCACCCTCCAGATGGACGTCCCTGCGTGTAAGTGAGGAGTGAAAGCTGCTGCTGCTAGGACAGTCCTCACTGACTTAGCAGAGCATCCTATGTGAAGCTAATCTAGGCCTCTTAGTAACTCTCAAGCAACCAGGAACTACATTTATCCTGCATCTACCAATCCCTGTAGGTGCCGGATACCTGAGAGTTTACTGTATCACATATATAGTTGTGATCGTACGGGCCGTTGCTCATGCTTGCAGGCTCGCGCCGCGGGCAAGGGCCTCAGTTGCTGGCATGGAGCGCCAAGCCAGTGTGTCCCCCCCGTGCTGATGAGTCCGGCCCGTCCTGCTGGGTTTTGCAGCTCGCCATGTGTGTATTACTGTGAGCGGCTCATTCTGTGACGGGCTCCCGACAGGAGGCGGTTCCCCGGGGGACTCAAGACGCATTGAAAGGGTAGTGAAACAAATACTTTTACACTCACATTAGTTCTCGCCCATGGATCACCTATGTCCTTCTGTTCCATGGCTTATGATAAGTCGAAAACACTCACCCACAGACATACTGTAAATAGGTTGAGGAAGTAAGTGTGTCTTTGCTCATCAGAGTGTGTATGTGAGTGTGTATGTGAGTGAGTACATCCATGAAAGAGCATAAATGCATGAATGTGAGTTTGCATGAGATTCTACATATGTGTGCAAGTGTATTGCATCTGTCCCACTTATATTCCTTCATAGAGCCTCATTACACCCAAATGTGCTCAGTGCCCTCTCAGTATTTGCCTATTTAATCTGGCACAAACATATATTGCATTGATTGATAAACAAGTTATACACATAGAGAATTGTATATATGTGCAGTATGTACCTCGCAAAGTTTACCGCGCACCGTGAATAACATACAACACACGTATAGACTCATTACGACCTCGCAAAAAATCGGCCGCAACTCGCGAACACGAAAAAAAAAATCCCACAATAAATACACACAGCACATACATAAAAAGCTGACCTCCACCCAAGAGGAAGCATCCAGGACCTCAAAAAAAAAGCTTACACTTTAATTTAACTCAAAATAAAAGAGTTTAGACACTAAAAAATTCTCTAAGCGACAGAAAAAATAGCGGCCGAACAAAACGAAAACGAGGCTACAGCACTCTAACCACGCAAAACACCACAAGAAACTCGCAAAACAACACAAACAAACTACGGATAATCCGCTAAGATGCATACCACACATTAACAGCCATTTTACGCTAATGCGGAAGTACACAACCACGCTAAAGGTTTCGCACACTATTACACTGCACACGAATAGAACTGGTAAGGCGAGAGGGGCTTCAATGAAAAGAAAATCATCAAGGTAATGGATTACATTCTGACAATTTTGCAGTCTACTAAGATCTAACAGATGATTCTGGAGAATTGATCAAACAGTTTTGGGCTGCTTTTGGATCCGAAGAGGAAGGTGCTGTCACCCCAGTATGAAAACCCTCAGCTTTGAGAACGAACCTAACCAGGGACGTGTCTGGGTGGTGCTTGAGATAGTGTTCCAGTACCGGTAGGTTGACAGGTGATTGTCACTTTGTGTGCACTACCATGGGGCAAGCAGATTTGGCGTGTGCTTTGTGACAAACTGCGCACGCGTGGAGGAGTCGGCACCCACTAAAGTTACACCCCCGCAAAATAAAATTGTTACATATCCCGGAGAGGAGAAGAGCTAAAGGGGTAGCATTTAGACAAAAGTCGGTGGTGTGGAGAGGGGACTGGCAAGATTGGCATACAGCAGACTTAATGCCCGCAAAATGGCAGCAAAACAAAGGATGGTCTTGAGATGACCAGTTGAAGGTTATTGTTAAACAGTGCCAGCGAGGCTGCTGCCTTGGCTGAAAATGAACAGTGGTAATCATAATACCAGAAGCTACCATATCGGTATGCTAGATCCACTACTAAATATAAAGGTCATCTAGTTCCTGCCTTCTGGATGGGAATTCACAGCATATGATGTCCCAGAACATGCTGAGAGCTAGCACGAAATCCGGGATAGTGAGCTTTCTGATTAGGCGAGGGTCTTTGGACTTCAATATCATGGCTACATTGCCTTGGGAGATGGTTTTGGTTTTCGCCCACATCGTTGGACAAAATCAGGAGAGCCGCAAGTTTTACATCCTTACCATCAAGGATATCCCTCCTCAAATAGGAAGGAATGAAATGGGCTGGTAGGATGGTTGGAGGGGCGACTAGCGGCTCACCTGAGCTAGTGGACGGTACTGGGTCAGGTTTGATTGGAACGGAAGGTCATGGGTTCTCCAGGCGGGTTAGTCTACCCACTATGGTACTGATGGATGAGGCGATGTCTGCCATCATCAGGTGAAGTTGGGAGAACTGGTTCGGAGGTATGGCGGGCGAGGGTGGATTTTCCCTGGTGGAATAGAGGAGCCGGCAGAGCTCAGATTTCCTAGCTGAGGCCAGGTATAGTATCTCTCGGTTGGTTAGCACCTTGGGTGTGTCTAGGAACGGAGGGAGATTAGACTGTCTGTGGCTGATGAGGCCCTTATAGGAATTGACATTGCCTGCGAGGGGACATTTTCAGTGTCAGACAGATTTTAGTCTGCCATGAAGACAATGAAGTCTGAAAATGAAATGGTTGTTAGCGAATTTGTACAAAATTAAATTTAAGCCAGATGGTGGCTGACGTGACTAGTGGCCATGGGCCCAAATTGCGGCTATGGAATGACTAGACGTGAGCGGCTGGACGAGAAATATTAGACAGGCTGAGATAAGTTCAGAATAGGAAAAAGTAAATGAGGAAGGCAGAAGGAGATAGATCAGGGCACAGGAAGGAAATGTGAGTGGAGCGAGCTAAATATATTTGAACTATGTGCAAGTTGTAAGAAGCATGCGCGACTATCTTATGACAAGTGAGTGGCGAGAACTGAAATGATGGCGAGATGGTGGCGGTATTGATTGATGAGTGTACGTGTGTGGGGACTGGCCCTTAAGTGTAGAGACAAATGGAGGAGAAGAACGAGGCATGAGGAATAGCGCAGGCAAGCAGGGTTAACTGAAAATAAGTAAAGTATTGAAACTATAGTGGTAAGAGGGTGGCGAGGATGGACGGTGGCATGATGATGGCAGTGCAGTTTGTGAGTAGTGAGAAAACTGATAAACTGGCCCTTTAAATGAAAGGACAAGAGTGAATGGAGTGTATTTGGACTCAACGGGTGTGAAGGGGTGTGAATAAGACATATATGGAGTGCTTAGGAACTTCAGTAGGTAATAATAACTTTATTAACAATAAAATTTGATGAGTTGGTGTTAGTGGGTGAGTGGAGACTAGAACTCTAAAACTGGAGAGGCAGAAAAGCGTCAACAACAAATTGTGAGAAGCGAGATCTTGGAGTGAGGAGGTTGCTAGGCAACCGGGGCTCTGCTGTGAGGCGTGGAAACCAGAAGCAGCATCGGAAGCCCGGCGAGCGGGCAGAGGCAGCAACGGGGGAAGGAGGCATAGAGAAGGGGACAAGGCATGGAAGCAGGGGACTGGAGGGCAGCACCAGAGGGGCCACGAGGCGGGAACGGGAGTGGGCAAAACAACTGGGTGGCACAGGTGGGCGGCGGGGAGCAAAGAAGGGGAACAACCAGTGGTGGCTGGTGAACTTTCACGTTGGAGGGGCGCCACAGCAAAACTTGGCTCCTCCTTACACAGGCCCCACACATTTTTAAACTCCTCCCACTGACACCATATTGACCTTTATATGCCCCACCCAATGACCTTATACTTGCCACGCCCATTGAAATAGACACCACCTACTGCTTTTTTAATACTGTTCAAAAGTTCTAGAATTTGAGGATTCAGGCAAATAATAGCATTTATCTTGAGCATGAATGCAATGACACTCACTAACAGTTGACTCTCCTTCTCGGGGTGTCTTCAAGTAGTCCAAAATAGTCTGCAGCCGCAGAGTGTTTGGACCTGGGGGTGATATAAAACAAGTAAACAAATCAGAGAGTGCCCAATCATACTTAAAAACATATAGGCCACAACCAGACCTTAAAACCAACATTACACCATTTAGGACTATATAGGCCCAAACCGTACATAAAAAAAAACATAAAATACCAAGCAGGACTATAAAGGACTTCAACCACAACCGGACCTTAAAAAACCACATTACACCAAGCAGGACTATATAGGCCCAAACCATACCTAAAAAGCCTTAAAATATCAAGCAGGACAATATAGGCCCCAACTGGACCTTAAAAACCCACATTACACCAAGTGGGACCATATAGGCCCCAACCAGACCTTTAAAACCTTAAAATACCAAGCGGGACTATATAGGCCCCAACCGGACCTTAAAAACCCACATTACACCAAGCGGGACCATATGGGCCCCAACAGGACCTTCAAAACCTTAAAATACCAATTTGGACTATATAGGCCCAAACTGGACCTTTCAAACCTTAAAATGCCAAGCGGGACTATATAGGCCCAAACTGGGCCTTAGAAACCCACATTACACCAAGTGGGACCATATAGGCCCATTAGGACCTTTAAAACCTTAAAATACCAAGCGGGACTATATAGGCCCAAACTGGACCTTGGAAACCCACATTACACCAAGTGGGACCATATGGCTCAAACCATAAACTTTATAACCTTAAAATACCAAGCGGGACTATATAGGCTCAAACCGGACCTTAAAAACCCACATTATTTATCACATATTTTCATAAATGTTTTTTATAAAATGTTATACATTAATTGTTGTGAATTTCTATTTATATGTCCTTAATAAAGATACTGAAATAAAAAAGAAAGAAAATAAAAAAAAATGTAACCTTTATTCTATATTAATAAAAGGTTTGTTGGATAAAACAATATAAATGGCAAAAAACAAATAAAATCTAATCTAATGTAATTTACTTGCCTTGCGATGAACACCTTTGGCGCTAATCACGGGCCTCGCAATGAGCGCCCTTGGCGCTCATTGCGAGCCTCTCCCCTCTCTACCTCTCCCCCCTCCTCTAATTTACTGGCTTTGTGATGAATGCCTTTGGCGGCGCTCATCACAGGCCTCGCAATGAGCTCATTGCGAGCCTCTCCCTCCTCTACTTTATCTCCTTCCCCTGCGTCTCTTCCCCCCTCCTCTTTGTCTCTTCGCCCCCTTCCCCTATGTCTTTTCCCCTCCTCCTCTGTGTCTCTTCCCTCTCTCCCCTCATCTGTGTCTCTGCCCACTTCCTCTCCCTCCCGTGTCTCTTCCCCCTCCCTCCCTTGTGTTTCCTTCAAAGGAACGAAAATCGCCTAAGCGAGAAAAAAAATGGCGGCCGAAAAAACGTAACAGGATGAAAACAAGACTAAAGGCAGTGAAAAACAGCCCCGAAGGAAGTAACACTTAACGCAAGCCAGTGACACTTACACCAAGGCAGTAACACTAATCGCGAGGCCCTAAACTACACAGGGTGGAGAGGCTTGAAATGAGCACCGAAGGTGTTCAAGCGCGAGGCCTATAAAGTACATAGGGGGAGAGGCTTGCAATGAGCGCTGAAGGTCATCATTGCAAAACAGAAAAGTTCAAATACATGGGGGGAGAGGCTAGCAATGAGAGAGAGAGAGAGCGAGCAAAAGAGAGAAAGATTTATATATATATATATATATATATATATATATACTGTACATATGTAGCTAGATAGACACATACATACAGTACATATATGTGTATATATATATATATATATATATATATATATATATATATATATATATATATACATAAACATATACATGAATATATATATCACATATATAGTTGTGAGCAATACAGGTTGTTGCTAATGCTTGCGAAGCAAGGGCCGCAGTTGCTGGCAAGGAGATGGTGGAGATGAGCGCCGCAGGCGCTAAACCCTACGACCCTGTACGACTTAGGCAGGGAGTGCCGAAGGTGCTCACTGTGCTGGTGGAGATGTGTGCCATAGGCGCTCATCCCTACGAACCCGCACAACTTAATCTAAATGACACCATTCACAATGCGAGACCTGTAGCAGTTGTAAAAATTACAGCCTGTAACACTTGCAAAAAGGAAAGCACCGCTTAACAAAAAAAAAATACTACCTGCGGCACTTAGAAAAAAAAATATATGAGGTCAAAAACATAAGATGTTAACGGCCATACCGCTGTTATGGATGATAATTAGGAAAATGTATTTTCATGTTATTATGTTTGTCTGCCATTCCTTACTCACTTATATATGTATAAATGAGAAGAAGATTACTAACAATGGAGGTTACCTAAGATGGAGGATGGGCTACATAACAATATGGAGTGGCCTGATGATGCAAACATCCGTGACCAAATAAGGACAAATGAACGGATCCTCCCTCACTATGATGACAACACACTGCAGCAATTTTGAACCAATCAATAAAGCTATTAATTCCTAGACAAAGAAATCATGTGACGTTTGATCAGATAACATTTTTATATATAAACTTGTACATTGCCATTTTGGAATAGAGCGCTTTGAGAATTATTATACAGAAACACCGTGTCTGTGTCTTATTTCTCTGGAATGTGCACATCCAACACTAATTGGGAGAAGGAGCAGATATCTAATTCAGACTGTTGTGGTCTGATCCAAATCAGTTTGGCGCCCATCGTGGGGCCTTGAGTTTATGACCTGACAATAGCCGAGAAGGAGCGAAGTGGTGGCTTTCAACAGCAGAAGGAGCCTTCATGAAATATGTCTGGTAAGGTCGATGATTAGTACTGTGCAAGCCACTATCTTTGCCTACCACTCGGCTATTGAAAGGCATCCAAAGCACAGGTGGCATAGCTTGCTCAAGGTCCGTTTTAAAAACCTTTGATAATAGATATCTGTTGCCTGTGTGTGTCTGTTGGTAGTGTGGGTTGAACGACTGTGATTTCTTAGATATTGTGGTTCGGGGGGCATACACGTGTATGTGTGACTCTCTGGAGACGGATGACTTGTGCCCAGAGACGCACATACCCCGAGGTCACACATACGGGCATACATATACTTGCCCTGGGGATTGCATATTTTCCTGGGAAGGGTCTATGCATGCTGGATAGATGAATATCTCTTGGGGGTCATGATGTCCTGGCCTTGGTAGCTTTGGTAACCCCAAGAGACGTCTGTCATTCACTACGGGTGATTAAACGTGTATGTATGACACATAATTCAGTGGTAGATTGATAGTGTTAATAGCACAATAAGCCCTGACGGTGTCGGTTTGTAAGCACATAATAGTGCATAATCCCGAATCACATATCTTTGAATCTAAAGTTTTCTGCAGAAAAGGTTTGATGATTATAATGTTATATGCTATGTCATTGCTGGTTGTGATGCATGTTTTGGTGAGAAATGTAGCTTACAATTTCTCTCCCTGAAGCTAAAAGCTGATTTCTGTGCAGCTGTGTGTGATTCAAGGTCAAAAGACACAGACTGCGAAAAGGAGAAATTCCTATATTCCCCCCTCCCATTTTGTTTAACTCTTTCAAGGACGTATCTTAGTTAAGAGAATTCTTTCTATATCAATGCTTAAAGTCGTATGAACTCCTACAATAATTGAAGAGTTTGTACAGTAAGTGTTTCTATTCATGTTTTCATGATGTTGCACGTGAAATAATGTTTGTGTAAAAGTAGGTGTGTCCTGGGAGGAGTTTGATTTAAAAAGTAAATAGTTCAAGATATAAACGTGAACGCAGACTCTGAGAATTGGTTATGTATTTTTTTGAAACATTTTGTCTGAAGTTTCTGTGTGTTTGTAACTTTACTCGATACTTTACTCTTTGAAGAGGGAGGTGACCGGTTTGCATTTTAAGAAAATGTGGGAGGGATTGGCCACCCTCTCACAGTTAAGCAAAGCAGACCACTCCCCTTTCTCCTCCCACCTTCTCTGTGTGTGTGTTAGGTTTTATGTGAAAATATGTCTGTCTGTATTATTGAGGGAAGATGAGAAGGGAGGTTGCAGGTAGAAGAATGGTGTTTGCTACAAGATAGTGGTTTGTGGAACAAAGAAACCATGAAACTCTTAAACACACAGCCACCGCCCCATCATGGCTCCCAACTTAGAAAAATGGGAGTTGACTATAAACTTTAGGACCAACCCCTTTTAAAACGATGACGAAGCATCTACTATACTACCTCTGCTGGAATCAGTGCCCTGTATCCACTACTCCTTGGCAATATTAATATTTATTAAAAGGAAGGTATAGGAGATATTCAATGTTTCATTAAGCTTTACTATGGAACAAGAAGTATACGAAAGAAAAAGTTAAAGAACTGTTAATTTAGGATGTTTTTTTCAGAAAGTTACTCTGTCTCATATACTGTTATTTTTAGATTCTCTGTGAGCAGCTCCCCCTGCTAGTCTCTGCTCATGTAGTTAACTCCTTCATGCCTCTCTGCAACGCTGATACAGAATTCTGTGAGTTATTAATAGCATGCTTTACGGATGAAATAGCAAATCAGGCTACTAATTTGTCAGATATTACACAGGATAAAACAGTCAAAGGTAATATATCATTCCAGACACGAGTCTCAGATGCTGGGAGCAGCCTTTATGGAGGGATTGAGAGAATCCATCAGGAAAGATTTATTAACATCTCGTCCTGAATACAAGGTGTTGCCATTAGAGACTTTGTTAATAGTAGTAAAAAAAAAAAGACTTGTCCTCACAAGGTAATAAGGAGACTACACACATTATGGTGTCTTCTGAGCAGGAGGAGACAGAGCCAACAAGAACAAGAAAGTGTTTTAATTGTAACAAAGTTGAACACCTTAGGGTTTCACCAGTTATGGTGAAGTTAAAACCAGTAGCTGAAATAGCACAAGAAACTGGTATCTCATGGCCAGAAAGTCTCCCTATAGCACTGATAAGCGTGGGGTACACCCCTGGAGGGAAGTTTTCTCGGTCCCCTCACGAGATCCTATTTGGGTCTGCTTCTAGATTAGGGTGTTATTATCCTCAGCAATTGAAATTTAAATCTGATGTATTTGTTGATTATGTGATTGCTTTATTTCAAGCACTGACTAAAATACATGGCCTTCCAGAATAGAATGGCACTAGACATGCTAAAAAGGGGGGGGGGGGGTGTAAAATGCTCCCCGACACTGGCAACTGCTGCACCTACATACCTGATAATATGGGTCCAAACGGTAAGATTACTTTAGCCATTAAAGAACTAAACAACTTGGCACAAGAATTGAAGGAGAGTTCTGGAACCACAGACTATTGGGATAAATGGTTTGGGTGGATGAACAACTGGCAGAAGGTATTGTCACAGGTTGGAATTGTCTTTCTTTCAATACTGATCATTCTTGCATTTGTTACCTGTTGTATTATCCCCTGTGTCCGAACATATTTAGAGGAGTCAGTTGCTGGAGTCACACCAACCTTTGTGCACCGAGAACTTTGTGATGATGACAACTGTGAGGAGTCACATAAGATGTTACAGTCTATTGTATCTAGGAGTGAGGTTTCCACATAAACCCCTTGTCCCACATGTACCTGATACAAGGGGCTAGGGAAAGGCGTCTGACTTGTCTGTGACAGTGGCAGGAGGGGCCGTGGGTAAGCCATGGCTACTCAAATGTACAAAGAAGAACGGGCGTACACAGCACAGATGTTTAGGGCTTCCTTGCAGTCATGCACCTCATCCTCAGGGACAGATATACACCTAGGGCCTCATTCAATTACCGGCCGTAAATCGGCCGTAAGGCTGCGATTCCTTGCGGGGGTTCAGTTAACTCGCGATTCATTTATACGGCCCCGCAAGGATCTCCCCTTACGGCCGGCCGCATATCTTGAAACCGGCCGTAAGCTTTGAAATCTAAAAACGCAAAAATAAATTCAACCCTGCACTGTACAGCTCTGTAAATGCTAGGGATCATATTGGGGGACATGAGGATTAAAAGTAACCCCCTCTCAAGCTTGCACATGAGCCCAAACCCGAGTTCAAGTTAACTGTTTATTTTCCGGCTGCGGCGTGGGCGTGTCTGAAGTGCTCCAAGCACTCTGGACTTTTTACATGGATATTTTACGTATATTAAAAATAAAATATTTTACGGATTTGAGTATAGGATAATTATGTGCTATTTTTTCTAACACCTAAAATCCCTTTATAGTCTTCTCAAAGTGCAGGATGGCTTTATTTGAGCTATTTTATGTGCTTAATTGGTGCTAGCGAGACCTGTTTGCTGCAAGTAAGCTGCGGCTCGTTTTTAGCCTTGCAGACAGGGTTCCCGGAGCAATAGAATCGCAACCAGGCTTTTCTTACGGACGATTTCCTTGCGGCCGTTTTAGATCAAAGGCTTTCCTCCGGCGCGATCGGCCGCAAGAGATAGCAAGGCGCCGGCCGCAAGCCTGCCGGAGTCCCCGGCCGGAGGGGAATAGAATAGCCGGAAAGCTTGCGGCCGGTCCTTGTGCCCCCGCAGCGGCTGCGGCCGGTAATAGAATGAGGCCCCTAGTGTTTAGGGGGGAGTTTACCCCTCATCACGCATTAACATAAGCACAGCTGCTTTTCTTAAGTTGCACACTCACTAATAACATAACATTACATTTTAGGGGGGACTGTTATTGATGATAATTAGGAAAATGTATTTTCATGTTATTATGTTTGTCTGCCATTCCTTACACACTTATATATGTATAAATGAGAAGAAGATTACTAACAATGGAGGTTACCTAAGATGGAGGATGGGCTACATAACAATATGAAGTGGCCTGATGATGCAAACATCCGTGACCAAATAAGGACAAATGAACGGATCCTCCCTCAACTGACCACTATGATGACAACACACTGCGGCAATTTTGAACCAATCAATAAAGCTATTAATTCCTAGACAAAGGAATCATGTGACGTTTGATCAGATAACGTTTTTATATATAAACTTGTACATTGCCATTTTGGAATAGAGCGCTTTGAGAATTATTATACAGAAACACCGTGTCTGTGTCTTATTTCTCTGGAATGTGCACATCCAACACTAATTGGGAGAAGGAGCAGATATCTAATTCAGACTGTTGTGGTCTGATCCAAATCACTGCGCACATCCAAAAACAACAATAACACCAAAATTAACAAAAATACAAAAAAAATACCACTCACAGCACGCGGGGCATAGGCATGACGTCTGGGAGTCAGGTTGCACAACAACTTAACCACAATTTGCCGAGTTTCCACACACGAAAATCGCCTAAGAGAGAAAAAAAGTGTCAGCCGAAAAAAACTAAAACGAGGCTACACGACCCCTAAACACGCATAACACCAACAAGCACATAAGACTTTTACACAAAAAAATACGACCCGCGGCACTTAGAAAAAAAAATTATACGAGGTCAAAAAAAACGAAGTTAACGACCAAACTGCATATACAAAAACAGCAATAACACCACCAAAATTAACAAAAATACAAACCAAACACCACTCATAGCACGGGGGGTTGGGGGGACAGGCACGACGTCTGGGAGTCAGGTTGCACGACAATTTAACCACAATTTGCTGAGTTTCCACACACAAAAATCGAAAATGAGTCTAAACGACCCGTAAACACGAAAAATAACGCCAAGCACATAAGACTTTTACACAGGCATGTACGAGGTATAAAATACACTATTAGGAACAACGGAAAATGCTGCACACCCGCGTAACGCATAGACAATCGCCGCCATTTTACAACATTAACTTACAACTAATAACATTACCATTACAAAATGCCCAATTAAACAGCTAAACAAAAGGTTTCCCTTGTGCACGCAGCCTAGTTACACTGCACACTTTACACATTGCTGACACTTACACCTCAGGTCAGCAACAGTGCAAATGTCCATTGTATGCTGCAGGAAAATCAAAACAGATTGTTAGCTCTTCAGGATATTGATTGCTGGATATATTAATTACAAATAGGTAAAGTATATTAATTTATTATTTAATTAAATTAATAATTAATTAGCAATAAATATATATATATATATATATATATATATATATATATATATATATATATATATATAGAAAACGAATAATACACTAATAAGACCATTTGCATGTCTAAAAGGCGGGGACATGCAAATGAGAATACAATGTACCTCACTCTTTTAATCCAAAAATAGCAACTTTATACATTGCTCTTTGCTTTTTAACCCGATGCTTTGCTTAAAAGCTGTTTAATACAGCGGGCATATGCTTTAAGGGAGCAATGTATAAAGTTGCTATTTTTGGATTAAAAGAGTGAGGTACATTGTATTCTCATTTGCATGTCCCCGCCTTTTAGACATGCAAATGGGCTTATTAGTGTATTATTCGTTTTCTGTACTTTGTACGGTGGAGAGCTTTTCTCATTCTTGTGCTCACCATATACTAAATGATTAATATATATATATATAAAACAAAAAAGGACCAGGGGAGAGAATCGCAATGAACCACAAAGGCGTTCAGCGTGGGGCTCACAATGAGCGCTGAGGGTGCTCAGAGGAGCAAAAGTACACGAGGGTAGAGGCTCGCAATGATCGCCAAAGCCAATCAGCGCGCCCCTTGAAATTACTGACAAAGGTGCTCAGACCACCAAAGCTACACGAGCAGAGAGCCTCACAATGAGTACCGAAGGCGCTCTTGCAAGCCACGCAATGAGGAAAAGACGCTCAGCGCGGAGCTCACAAACAGCGCACAGGGTGCTCAGAGAAGCAAAAGTAGAGCAGAGGAGAGGATCGCAATGAGAGCCAAAGGCATTCAGCACGGGAGAGTGCTCAGAGGAGCAAAAGTCACTAAAATTAAAATGGAATACACTAATTAACAAATAAAACCGTCTGGGATCTTATGTGTTATGAATACACCACACAGAGCCCATCCAAAATTGGTAATTATTTTTTTATTAAACTTTACAAATAGTTGTCAAGTTCCTAAAAAGAGCATATAATGAATCCAGTGAATGCCACATGTGTGGTCCTTCCAGTCCAGGACTCTCAACCAATGTTCACATCACTCTGGTTATGTTACCCTGCCCTATATAATTATTATTATACTCCTGCCTCAGCAGGCCCAATCCCTGCCTTTCCTGGTTGCCATGGACACCAGACTCTCACCCAGTTGCCAGGCGGCCTCCCCCCTTTCTCTGCCCTATCTGCTGCCTCAACCAAACTCCACCCCCGCCCCTCTGTAGCCCCGCCTTCGAAGCGCGTTGATTGGCTGGACGTTGCTGATGTCACATGAGTACTCTCCAAGATGGCTGCCCGGTTGTTTTGATGAATAATCCTGTGTGAGGCGGCGGGTTCGGTGCAGGATATCTGTCCTCTATTTAGTGTCCTCGGTACTCGCTCTTTTCTCCATTCTTTAGTCGTTCACGGCTCCTCGCAGTCATTCTCCGCGGGTTTTACCTCAGACGATGCAGCTGTGACCGGCAGGGCCTGTGTCTGCTGCACCTCCTCTCATTACAAGGTCCCCCACGCTCCAGCCACCATTAAAAGGAAAACTATGGAGGAGCTGAGCGCTGACGAGGTGAGAAATTAGACTGTGTACTGATAATAGGACGCTGTGTGGTCTGAAGAGCTTGCAGTCTGTTCTAGGCCTGGTGTAATAATACAGCTAGGTACCGATAATAGGACGCTGTGTGGTCTGAAGAGCTTGCAGTCTGTTCTAGGCCTGGTGTAATAATACAGCTAGGTACCGATAATAGGACGCTGTGTGGTCTGAAGAGCTTGCAGTCTGTTCTAGGCCTGGTGTAGTAATACAGCTAGGTACCGATAATAGGACGCTGTGTGGTCTGAAGAGCTTGCAGTCTGTTCTAGGCCTGGTGTAATAATACAGCTAGGTACCGATAATAGGACGCTGTGTGGTCTGAAGAGCTTGCAGTCTGTTCTAGGCCTGGTGTAATAATACAGCTAGGTACCGATAAAAGGACACTATGTGGTGTGAAGAGCTTGCAGTCTGTTCTAGGCCTGGTGTAATAATACAGCTAGGTACCGATAATAGGACGCTGTGTGGTCTGAAGAGCTTGCAGTCTGTTCTAGGCCTGGTGTAATAATACAGCTAGGTACCGATAATAGGACGCTGTGTGGTCTGAAGAGCTTGCAGTCTGTTCTAGGCCTGGTGTAATAATACAGCTAGGTACCGATAATAGGACGCTGTGTGGTCTGAAGAGCTTGCAGTCTGTTCTAGGCCTGGTGTAATAATACAGCTAGGTACCGATAATAGGACGCTGTGTGGTCTGAAGAGCTTGCAGTCTGTTCTAGGCCTGGTGTAATAATACAGCTAGGTACCGATAATAGGACGCTGTGTGGTCTGAAGAGCTTGCAGTCTGTTCTAGGCCTGGTGTAATAATACAGCTAGGTACCGATAATAGGACGCTGTGTGGTCTGAAGAGCTTGCAGTCTGTTCTAGGCCTGGTGTAATAATACAGCTAGGTACCGATAATAGGACGCTGTGTGGTCTGAAGAGCTTGCAGTCTGTTCTAGGCCTGGTGTAATAATACAGCTAGGTACCGATAATAGGACGCTGTGTGGTCTGAAGAGCTTGCAGTCTGTTCTAGGCCTGGTGTAATAATACAGCTAGGTACTGATAATAGGACGCTGTGTGGTCTGAAGAGCTTGCAGTCTGTTCTAGGCCTGGTGTAATAATACAGCTAGGTACCGATAAAAGGACACTATGTGGTGTGAAGAGCTTGCAGTCTGTTCTAGGCCTGGTGTAATAATACAGCTAGGTACTGATAAAAGGACACTATGTGGTGTGAAGAGCTTGTAGTCTGTTCTAGGCCTGGTGTAATAATACAGCTAGGTACTGATAACCGGACGCTGTGTGGTCTGAAGAGCTTGCAGTCTGTTCTAGGCCTGGTGTAATAATACAGCTAGGTACTGATAATAGGACGCTGTGTGGTCTGAAGAGCTTGCAGTCTGTTCTAGGCCTGGTGTAGTAGTACAGCTAGGTACTGATAATAGGACGCTGTGTGGTCTGAAGAGCTTGCAGTCTGTTCTAGGCCTGGTGTAATAATACAGCTAGGTACCGATAATAGGACGCTGTGTGGTCTGAAGAGCTTGCAGTCTGTTCTAGGCCTGGTGTAATAATACAGCTAGGTACCGATAAAAGGACGCTGTGTGGTCTGAAGAGCTTGCAGTCTGTTCTAGGCCTGGTGTAATAATACAGCTAGGTACCGATAAAAGGACACTATGTGGTGTGAAGAGCTTGCAGTCTGTTCTAGGCCTGGTGTAATAATACAGCTAGGTACTGATAATAGGACGCTGTGTGGTCTGAAGAGCTTGCAGTCTGTTCTAGGCCTGGTGTAATAATACAGCTAGGTGCTGATAAAAGGACACTATGTGGTGTGAAGAGCTTGCAGTCTGTTCTAGGCCTGGTGTAATAATACAGCTAGGTACTGATAACCGGACGCTGTGTGGTCTGAAGAGCTTGCAGTCTGTTCTAGGCCTGGTGTAATAAAACAGCTAGGTACTGATAATAGGACGCTGTGTGGTCTGAAGAGCTTGCAGTCTGTTCTAGGCCTGGTGTAGTAGTACAGCTAGGTACTGATAATAGGACGCTGTGTGGTCTGAAGAGCTTGCAGTCTGTTCTAGGCCTGGTGTAATAACATTTTGTGTTCTGTTCGTAAGAAAGATGGATTAGACTGTAC
>CM050169.1:88626008-88653508 GCA_027410445.1 Discoglossus pictus
TACATACATACATACATACATACATACATACATACATACATACATACATACACAGTACTGTACTAGAGGATATATAGAGTTTTATCATCTGCATGCTGTGTAATAGATTGTCACTTGTTTGTGCATCTATTGTGGTGTGTGGACTAAATGATTATGATGGCCACCTTCAGAAATATAGTGCATACAAATAAATGTAAACTACAAACATTCTTATATGATGTAATGGTGTTCTGTTTATCATTAAGGGTCCACAAAAAAAAAAGACACTTTTTTGTTAAGTATGTGGAAGTCATGGACAATTTTTTGAGGAAAATCTGATTTTTTGTTGTTTCTGGTTTAGGAGTATAGGAATTCATTTTGTGTTTATTACATACTTCATGAGAGCCGAGTCATGTCCTTTCAGTGGAAGTAGGTTTGAGGAAGGAGAGAACAGAAAGCATTCCTCAATTGTAGAAGATTGAAATTGACACCACACCCCTTCCCCCTCAATGGCCCAGAAGCAGGCTCCTTGCTTCAGGAAAGGCAACTATATCTCTCCGGAAATGTAAACAGCGCACACAAACACACACACAATTTCCCCAGGGCCCAGCAGAGACATCAACATGTATTTTTTCTAATTAAAAACTAGCTATGATTTTTTTTTCCTGATTACTTATTCTCTTATGGCCTCATTAAAATCCGGTCCGTAAATCGTCCGCTAGTCTGCGATTTGAGCTACGGCCCCGCGTAGTGCTACGTCTACGCTGCTATTCTATTGTCTGGGGCCTCAAGGAGGTCCCCTTTGCGACCGATCGCAAACCATGCTAAAAAAAAAAAAAAAAACTGCCAGTAAGCACTTGCGGGCTTGATTAGGATGTAACGTGAGGACCGAAGGCACATCATTCTCAAGCTGGCATATCGCCACAATACAATAGTTGATGTCACGTTTAATTTATGTCCAAAATCCTACTGGCTTGAATAACAAGTTACAGGTTTGGAGGTTACAGTGCTTCCTTGAATTTATATTTGCATTTACAGTGCTCCAAGTATATGGGCTTGAACCACGAGTTACGGGCTTGGAGGTCATTCAAGCCTGTAGGATCACAAAGGGGTTTTCAAAACGTAGCACTAATTAAGCAAATAAAAAAGCCATCCTGTACTTTTATGAAAAAAGAGAAAGTGATGTTAGGTCTTAGAATTAATAGCACAACATTCTCAAACTCTCAAATCGTCATAAATAACTATTTCAAGCCCGGAGGTTGAAGCCCGTAGGACTTGACGAAAATTGAACATGAAATAAAATATTGTTATTTGCCGATTTGAGAGTAGGGGAATGTTGCGCTATTAATTCTAAGCCCTAAAATCACTTCAAATAAAAGAAAAGGATGGCTTTTTTATTTGCTTAATTAGTGCTGCGTTTTTATGGGCTTGACGGAAAGGTGATCATAGCAATTGAATAGTGAATTGGGATTTCTTGTGGCTGCGCAAGCTCAAAGGCTTTGACGGAAGTAAGCTGTGATTGAACTAATCGCAAGGGATCGCAGCTCGAGGTTCGTAAACAGATCATAGGCCGATATGGTAAGCAAATTGAATAGCTAAGTACCGTATATACTCGAGTATAAGCCGAGCCGAGTATAAGCAGAGTCACATACTTTACCACAAAATACTGGGTAAAATAAGTGACTCGAGTATAAGCCGAGGGTGAGAAATGTGCTGCCCCCTGTGTCCACTCCTCACCCCCCCCCTCAACCTCAACACCCCCATCCTCCTCATCAACCCCCTCCGCATTCTAAACCCCCCTAAATACATCCCCATCTACCTTTCCCGCTTCTTCTCCGGCCTCTGTGACGTCACATGCGCGCCGGGGTCAAGACGGAAGGAGCAGAGGCCGGAGAAGAAGCAGGTGAGAGGGAGGTATTTAGAGGGGAGAGTGAGGATGAGGGGGAAGTATTTAGAGGGGAGAGTGAGGATGAGGTATTTGGAGGGGGTTAGAGAGACGAGGGGGAGGGGGTTAGAGAGACGAGGGGGAGGGGGTTAGAGAGACGAGGGGGAGGGGGTTAGAGAGACGAGGGGGAGGGGGTTGGCGAGACGAGGGGGAGGGGGTTAGGGAGACACGGGGGGTGTGGAATTTGGCTTATACTCGAGTATATACGGTAGCTATCAGCCTCCCCTTGCAGCTACTAATGCCATAAACGTAGCATTTGAATGAGGCCAGTAGTTAGACTCGACTTTTTCAAATACATTTCTGTTTTCATGGTGCAGTGGCCATTTAACTCGAATAATTACTCAGTTTTTAGGTGTGATACAAGTGATCATGATATGTGTGTGTGTAACAAATGCTCGCTACACCCCCATAGAAAAATATAAGTAATATGGGCCCACTATCGAACACATTTAATAACGCGAGTAATAGCTCACTGTGTGTATAAGTAGCGATGTTGTAAAAATGGCTGTTATAGGGAAATATCTGTAATTTGCTCACACAGCAAGAGAGATATACACGCACCGAAAAAGTAAGAAAGGGTGCGTACTTACCTTGTAGGGAAGGAAGTAGCTCATTTGGCTAAGGGAGGATTTGAGAGCAGTAGTGGGTATGGGGTAGTGAAGATGGGAAGTGTTCATTCAGCAATAGGAGCTTTTGATGGACAGAGAGGAGGGAAGACTTTGTGGTTACATCACTAGGTATGGCGTCTCCACATAGCAAATATGCGCTAGTCGCATTTGAATGCAAAATAAAGAGTGGTTTCATGGATCGGAGTATAATGGATCTAAGTAAGAATGTAGATAAGGCGTTTCAAAGGGCTTTGACATTATGGAGAACAATTATCATGGCTTGATAATCATGAATGCCTATGACTGCACCTATGTACCGAAGTCACATCAGTGTTAACCCTTTTTAGGGAAGCACCTAACAAATCAGAAAAAAAAGTATTGTTATATACACTATTTTGATGCAATAAAAACAACTGCCTGGTATCTGCACATGCTCTTATAGGAGTAAGAAAAAAATTCCTACCAAAAAAATAAAATAAAACAGACCAATTTTGCATTGTATTGCTCAAAGTTGCTTATCTTCCAGGTTTGTGAGTTACAGAAAACTAAAGGAGAAAAAACAATACTTTTGCTATCAGTGGTTTGATAATTGGAATTCAGGATTTCCTTTCTGTGCACAGACGAGTCAAATCAGAATAACTGAAGAACTGATAGTCTCAACTATATGCAGCGGGGATATCCTCAAATCTTACCCGGTGTGTGGCTCTCCAGGACCGAACTTACCTACTTCCCGCTTTTTTTATGTTCGTTTTATGTTATGTTATTTTTGTTGTAAGGAACCATGGCACGCAACGCTGGCAACACTATGTGAGATCCAGGAGACTTGCCCATAGACAGGTTCAATGCAGAAAGAGCAATTTTTGGTTGGGAGTTCTAATAGGGTGCAAGGTCTTGTTGTTGAGTGTATGACTCTCCGTGACTATGGACAGTAGTATGCCAGCCATATCTGTTGGCCACTGCCCCTCGGAGCTCCTTCAAGTTCATGCTCATTGCTTCAATTACCTAAATATTCATCTCCGCCTGTGTGCCTTAAATCTTTCCCAAGATCAGAGTCTTCTGTAGGGAATCCGGTCTTCTCATGATATGGTCAAAATATTTGAGCTTCAACATCATGATCAAACCTTCCAGTGAACAGCTTGGCTTCATATCCTGTAGTATCAAGCAGTTTTCTCCAAAACCACAATTAAAAAAGGCGTCAAGTCTCAGGCGCTTAGATTTCTTTATGATCCAGGCCTCACATCCCTATGTTACTACTGGGAATACCATAGTTCTAACTATACAGACCTTTGTTGATAGTTTAATATCTTTACTTTTTACTAGCTTGTCCAAGCTTGCCATAGCTTCCTCCCCAGAAGCAAACATCTTTTAATTCCATGGCTGCAGTCACCTGTCGAGATTTTGGAAACCAGGAAAATAAAATCGGTCACTGCCTCCACTTCTTACTCATATTGTGTATGCTGGGTTCAATATTCCTTTATCTTCCGTTGCGCGGCTTCGCAAAATTACGAATTTAACAGCTGAACCAAGGAACTGAAAACACCACCAAAAAAACGCAAATATGCCTCAAATTAACTTACACACTCATACAGCACAAGGGGAGAGCCGGTGAGGTTGCAAGTTAATTTGAGGCATATTAGCAGTTTTTTTCAATAGAAAAAAACGTAGCAGGAGGAAAACCATACAGAAGGCAGAATGAAAGTGCCCGAGCATATAAAGTACACAGGGGAAGAGGATTGCAATAAGCACCAAAGGCGCTCATTGCGAGCCACGTGATGAGCGCCGAAGGTGATCATTGCCAAGCAGAAAAGTTACAAAAAGGGGCAATGAGCAGCAAAGCCGCTTATCGCGGGGCCTCTTAGTTACACGGGGGAGAGGCTTATAATGAACGCCAAAAGCATTGTGTGGCAAACGGCATTGCCAGGCTTACATTTTTATTCCTGTCATTTTTGTATACATATACACACACAATAACCCATGTTAATATGCTGTGCACTATATAGGGCACAACATACTCTATACTTCACATCACTTCTTTATATGTAAACATTTATGTAAAAGTGTATTCTCAAATGTGTGAGTTTCATGTACTCTTATAAAAGGGCAGCCACTGTAGGATAAACGCACTGCACATTTGCAGATCAACAAGCTATGTTCTGCACAGAGCTACAAGCACATTCTGTTCCCTGGCCAGGACACAACATCCAAGGTCTGTGCAGTGTTTTCAAAGCCTGAAAAAAAAAATGTGCATCTCGGCAGCACCACAAGCTGTCCATAAGGAGGAAGCGGCTATACGGAAGTGACCAAGAAGGCTTTACCTGAACAATGGAGGCAAATAGGCTGAAGGAAAAGGCTCATACCAGAGATGCATGAGAGGTATAATATTAGGCCCATATTTCCAGGGCTACATTTCAAACAACTAAAATGAATAATGACCAAAATGTAAAAAAAAAAAAAAAAAAAAAAATAATAATTAAAAACGTTGGGTTTTATTTTTACCACCTTATATTCAATGTTATTTAGTTTTGGCCATTAGCTTGTATAAACCTTGTTGTTGTCATTCAGTTGTGTCCGACTCTCCCTGATCCTATGGAGCATATCACAACAGGCACATCTGTCAGCCAATGCCCTTCTGAGCTCCCTCAAGCTCATGATCATTGCATCAATAACCTCATCTATCCATCTCCACCTCCTCTATCCCCTTCCTCGTGTGACTCTAATCTTTCTCAGCATCACAATCTTCTCTAGGGCATCCTGTCTTCTCATGATATGAACACAATATTTGAGCTTTAGCCTCATGATTAAACCTTCCAGTGAACAGTTTGTTTTCATTTCCCGTAGTACCGATTTATTGGATCTTCTTGCAGTCCAAGGGACTCTGAGCAGTCTTCTCCAACACCACAATTCTCATAGCACTCCGTCTTCTTTATGATCTAGCTCTTGCATCCGTATGTTAATATTGGGAATAACAGATATTTAACTATGTGGACCTTTGTTGATAGCGTAATATATTTTACTTTTTAAAAGCTTGTCCAGACTTGCCACAGCTTTCCTCCCCATATGCAAAATTCATGGCTGCAGTCACCATCTGAAAAGATCTTGGATTCCAGGAAAATAAAATCACTGCCTCCAATTCTTCCCCATCTATTTGGCAGGAACTGTAAAGTATAGTCTCCATATCATTACATTTAAAATACACTTTTATTTATTTTTACTCGATTAAAAGGTTTTGCCTACAAAAACATGTGGTGGATCTAGGAGTACAACATCTTGAGAGTTCGTTATTTATTGTATTAAAAACCACTCCAAGGCATTATTTTTACTCTCTGCCCTTACAAAGCATCAGCATTTTCTGTAGCAATACTCCATAGGTGATCAGCACATATTCAAGTCCCCACTATAACCAATGACACCAGTACGGCAGAATAAAGCTTTTCCTCCAGGACTTACCCCAGGCCTATATAGTAACCTAGAGGCCCCAATAAAATAGTCATTGTGTTCTTTACAAAACCTTCTAAAATGGCTATATGCTCCCTCCGCTGACACACCTTCATGATTCAGCTTTGAGGAAGTGATGCAACAACCATTAAAAAAAATCAGATTTTCTCCCAAAAACTTTTATGCCCTTGGCCTACGCAGCTGGCAAAATTAAATTAACAACATTTGGTCACCAGACAGGTTATACAAAATGAGCAATATCCCAAACAAAATGTATTGGAAAGATTGTGGACTGACCAGGCCTGGCAGTCCTGTCCTAAATTAAAGAGGTAGTGGATATATGTTAGAGATTTAGCAGAAGGATGTATTCAGAAAGACAGAGCTAGACCCATGGACCATTCTTTCTATTAAGTAAACAGCTTAGCAGACAAGAAAATGCATTGATGCAAATAAGTTTGGCAGTTAGGAGGTGCCTAGCAGAGAACTGGAACCCAACTCTAATTCCTATGCAGGTTATAGTCGCAATAAAATTAAAGAAATCCACATCTACATGAAAATGTAGACCTGGAAACATTAACAGCTATCATCAATGGCAGCATTTCATCCCATGGATCTCCTTTCCTCACTTCACTAGACTCCCTCCACCTTAAAACGCTCAAAAACACACTAAGAATACTCATCAACTTCACCCTTAATATGCACAACTGTACACTCATAATCTCCAGCAACAAACAACCACCTCCACTTGCTTAAGCCTATTGCCTTACACACCGCCATCTTGTCTATCACCCTCCTGTATCACACCCAAACCCTCTAGATTGTAAGTTTGAGAGTTTTCATTCTGCACTGGGAAGAAACACTACGTATATTATATTTTAATCTCAAAAACAGAACCCTACAATCTTTTGCAATGTGTAAATATTGTTTTTGGTTTGTACTTAACCCTGTATGTTGTTGCAGTTTAGTCGTTTAGTAGTGTTCGTCTATATGGCCCACAGCACGCCAGGCACACCTATGGTTATATCTCTGGCTGTGCTTATCCATAAGGTTTTTGTGGCAAAGATACTGGAGTGGGTTGCCAGTTCCTTCTACGATTTGTTGGAACTCATTGCTATATGACCAAGATCTTGGATGACCCTACATCAGGGGTGGGCAAGAGGGGCCACATACATGCCTGGATTTGATTATATCCCTGCTGCACACAGGTGAGTCAATCACTTTTTCAGTCATCCTGATTGACTCACCTGTGCACAGAAAGGAAATCTTCAAACCCAGGCATGTATGCGGTCCTCCAGGACCGAACTTCCCCACCCTTGCCCTACATGGTATAGTTAATTGAAGTACACAAGCCTCTTCACCATGACAATATAGCGATCCAGAAGGAGGAACCCCTGCACAGCTCTCCAGAATATGTTGGCGCATTACTAATAAAGGATAAGAATCATAATCCTTTACCACTAAATGGATACCTTGGAATAATTTCATGGGTCACTAGCTCTGTGTCACGCACAGTCAGAAACAGACATTAAAAAAGATAAATAATTGTATAAAACTGTCAATTTCGTATATATGGATTGTTATAAGATAGGACTGGTGTGAAATGTATAAAAAAGATCAGAATGATTTGTGAGCTTGTCCAAGACGACTGTGTCCTTTTCGAGGCTTTTCTTTGAGAGACACAAATAAATAATTATGCATGAAGAGGGAGGGATGGAAATTTCTAAAACTTCTTGGGACAAGTATAAATGTACAACATTTGTTGCGACACCTACGAACACACTGCTAATAAAAGCAGCACTGTTAACACATTGAAAACAAACACACTTTGTCACCCTTATTTTTTTTTTACCACTGTCATAAATGCACTAAAAATAATTACAACAGGGGTTTCCAAACCAAATTACAAAACTTTCTACAGTATAATGAATGTAAAATTAAAAGAGTGAATTCAAGGAGGCTTAGAAGGTCCAGAAGAAAGTGGCCCTGTCCTAAAGTAGAGTTAATCTGGAGGTGGTCTGGGCTCAAAGTGGCATTTGAGAACCATTGCTATAAAACCTTCTGTGACATTTAAAATATTTTTTTAAACACATGATATACAATTTTTTGGAGTGTCATGTGACTCTAAAAAGGGACTCTACCATCCCAGCAGGAAGTTTATGGACTATACTTTGTGCTAGCAGTTTCTATCTACAGTAATTTATTTATGAAATATCTAGAATTTATTTTGCTGCTCGTGTATGCCAATGCACAGAGTACTTTAAAAGGGTGGGAGAGTGGTCTAACTGCTAGATAACACTGGGAGTCTCTATCTGGCCACTACAGAGATAGACAAGCACACTATAATCCTAATTAGCACAAAAAAAAAAAGAAAAAAAAAGACTGCCCTTATAAATTCTAGTATAAGCCGACCCGAGTATAAGCCGAAGCACCTATTTTACCACAAAATACTGGGAAAAATGAGTGACTCGAGTATAAGCCGAGGGTGGGAAATGTGCTGCCCCCTGTGTCCCTCTTGTGCCCCCTTTTCTTGTGTCTCCCCTCTCTCCCCTGTGTCTCTTCCCCCCCTCTCCCTTTACTTTTTTCTCTTCCCCCCCCTCCCTTATCACCCACCTCAACCCTCAACCCCCCATGCTCATCCTAAACCCCCCCTCCTCCCTTTACACCTCTAAATACCTCCCCCTCACCAGGGGGGGTTAGAGAGACACGGAGGGGAGGGGGTTAGAGAGACACGGGGGGGAGGGGGTTAGAGAGACACGGGGGGGGGGCTGAAAAACTCTGCTTATACTCAAGTATATACGGTAATTAATATGCATGAGACACTCATTTGCACATTAATACAGCAACAACATGGAATTTCCCAGAATTAATTCACTTTAGAAAAAGATGGATGACAACATATTGGCAGTTTTTCATGCTCTTTAAGAATAACCTTAAAAAAAAAAAAAAATTAGATTTTTGGGTGACAAATAGCCCTATTTATTATTATTATTATCTTTATTAATATCGCGCCAACATATTCCGTAGCGCTGTACATGGCAAAAAACAAACTTAACACCTTAAAGAATGGAGGGCCCTGTTTTTGAGCATATAATCAAATGTACATAGTGCTTGTTTCCAAGACACGGACACACAATTGAAAACTCGCAAACTTACAATCTAAGGGTTTAGGTGTGATACAAGAGGGTGACAAATACAAAATGGCAACGTGAATACAATTTGTTTAATCAATTGGAGGGGTCTGTGAGCTGTACTGTAGGTTGTGGGTGGGAGTGTTTTTAAGCTGTGGAATGTGCAGTTTTAATTATAAAGGCTGAAGGTGATATGATTTTTTAAATAGGTGTGTTTTTAGTAATTTTTTAAAGGTTTTGAGGCAGGAAGCTAATCTAATGGAGCGAGGCAAGGAGTTCCAGATAGTAGGGGCTGCACGAGAAAAGTCCTGAAGACGGGAGTGAGAGGAGGTGATGAGAGAGGAGGAAAGAAGGTCGTTAGCAGAACGAAGGGGGCGGTTGGGAGAGTATTTTGAAACAAGAGCAGAGATATAAGGGGGTGCACTGTTGTTGAGGGCTTTATGTGTTAGGGTCCTGATTTTAAATTTGATTCGGGAAGCTATGGGAAGCCAGTGGAGTGATTGACAGAGAGGAGCTGCAGACACTGATCGTTTGGTATTGAAGATGAGTCTAGCGGAGGAGTTCATTATGGATTGGAGGGAAATTCCCTCTACGTTGAACACTGTAGCCCGTAATGTAGCCCGCAAGACTTGCGGCTATTAAATTGGCCTCTTAAAGCTACCCACAAACGACTTGCAGGTTAAGGGTGGTAAAAAGCTACAGGATGTGGAAATTTCAACTGCAAATGTAATTAAAGGGAAAGTGATGTTAGGTATTAAAATTAATAGCACAACATTCATAAGATCGCAAATCTGCAATATAAAATACTTTCATTTGTGTTTAATTTCCATGTTATATCAATCCCGGCAATCAATGTGTTAATAAACATAATGGAACCCGCATGTAATAGAATATCATATTTACCGATTTATTAATATTGCATTATTTCTGGAATGTGGGTCCAATCGTATCCCGTAATTGAAACCTATCTCCCATTTTTCAGTGACGTAATGCTGATGATCTCTTTTACCATTGGCTCTGTCTAAACCCGTAACTACAGGTTTGACTAATTAATTGTGTGCACGGCCGCAAATCAGACAGTGCTTTATTTTTTTATGGGTTTGCGACAATCTACTTTTATAGCTCTAACTACCAGATTTCAAGCCTGCAGCCGACGCGGGTCTCACATTGCCCCTACAGGGTTCTAATTTAATGTGGCTGAAAGTCCTTTAATAGCTTTGAAGCTTTCTATCATATCACTAATCTCCTTCCCCTGTAACTTTTATTGTAGGCACAGTTACTGATTTGTCACAAATGTTAATTATTGTTTTATAAAATGAACTTTGGCTGAAATTAATAAAGGAATAATAGCCGAGTAAATACTGGAGCACACAGCCATTAGATCCTAAAGGCTTCTGGAATAAGCAAACAGCCACAGAGGCAGATTAATGGTAACCTGCAGCCTGTCAGCAGGACATGGCCCATCAGCAATACTAACAGCTGCACACGGCCTATAGCTGGAATTGTGTTCTATGGGGAAACATGTGACCTGGGAATACTGTCATTACATAGGTTCATGATAAACAGTGTGACATAATGTGTACAATATATAGAAGATAAGGAAAGCCCCAAGTGCCCCCTGTCTGACCAGGAAGAATAAAATACCATTACTTGCTAACCTGAAAACAACCTGTGGAATGGAGGAAATTACTTTTTTATTGCTTGCAAAAATCGGTGCTGAATGCAAAGGGGAACTAAAATGTTCTTCTTACTATATCAGAACAAGCACAACACAAGAGATAAACATATTTATATCTGAAAAATACATTAAAAAAATAATAATAATTATATATATATATATATATATATATATATATATATATATATATATATATATATATATTTTTTTTTTTTTAGTCATCCTTTAGCAGCCACAGTTTAAAGTGTCAGACTAAAGATTGAGGGAAAAATCATTTATTTACAGTGTACATTTTCTAACCCAAAAAAAAAACATTTTTAAAGGAATTCTATCACTTCAGCAAAAGCTTATTTCTGTTTAAACGGTACAGTAAATACTTCCTGAAATATTTAGAGCCGATTTTGCAGCTCCTGTATGCCAATGTGCGGCTCTGAGTACTTGATAAGGTTGGGAGAGGGGGGCTAACTGCCAGATAACATTGGGGGACATTATTCTGCCCACTACAGACCAGCAGACTGTAACCCTAATCAGCACATCAAAGGAGATAAATAATATGTGAGCTGTTTATTTGCATATAAATACAGTAACAACATGACATTTCCCAGAATGGATTCACTTTAGAAATAAAATGGATAACACAAAAACACACAGCTTATAGCTGGACCATTATAGTAGCTATGGCTCCTATTTGTCAGAGTGGGTCACAGTGTAAGGTGGGCAGGCAGCAAGCTGTGAACCTCCACTTTGCACAATGAGCATAATTTATATGGAATAGGATTCTAAGCCACTATAGGATAACCCACCACAAGTTAGAGGCTGAGTTTAAGAAGGAATGCCCCAAGACACAATCAGTCATATAATATTATTATTCATTATTTATAAAAGTGCCAAAATATTGTGTAGAAGGGATAAAGTGAATATGTTATACAAACATAACAATATGTACATAATAGTACAGAAAGTATAGAATGGACTGCTCTCACAAGAGCTTACAATCTAAAAGGGCAGGGGGCAGCAGTATTCAGGCATAGGTGTAGTTCACGCTTTTTGAATCCCTGATATCAGGGTACAAGTTAGTGGGCTTCTGTGAATAAACGTGTTTTGAGGGAGTGTTTACTTTACTCTTCACAATTTCAGAGTCTGACAGAGGGGTTCAGAATTGGGTGAGGTTTGCACAAGAAAAGTCTTGGAGATGACAGATGGAGAGTAGTATATCCAATAAACATACAATATCTATTATATATAGAAAAGGTTTTATATTCATGTCTGCATAACAGCTATTGTTATTTTGTTAAAATCGGTGAGATCTATGGGAGGCTAGTGCGACTTAACAATTAATGTACATCTTAAATAGCTTAGCAATGTGTTTGAAGGCAATTTTACCAATTAAAAATATAAAGTGTGTAATTGATTGAGTGACTCACTTCCTTCCTACATTCTGTGCATATGTCAGATTTCTGCACACATCTTTATTCCATGACAATGCAATCCTAGTAAACATGAAACCTTTTAGGTTATGGTTTCATCATTGCCTCATTTGTATGGATGATCTTGATTTTCATTACTTTGCATAGTGCTCTGATATTAATAATGATCAGTACGGATCACAAGCAATTCACATATACATAGATATAATCATTTAGCAAATTAGTAAGAGAAGCTCTCCGCCATATAGAGTACAGAAATTAGTACATTTTTAAGGTATTAACCTGGAAACCGTACTGTCTGTGGGTGGGTTCCTGGCATGTGCATAATCCAATCCTTTGATTTGCTTAAAGATGTGTAATGCAGTGAGCATATGCTTAAAAAGGAGCCATATTTAAATCCAAAGCACCATTTTATAAGTAAGAAACATTGTATCCTGATTTGCATGTCACTGCCGAGTCTCTCAGAGTGCATTACAGTTACTGTATTTCTGGGAAACCTGGGCAGATTTCTGGGCAGATTTCTGGGCACCCCCCCCCCCCCCCCCAGATTTTTAAATGTATGCGTTTATGTGTAGAGAAGCAGTTGTGTGTTTTTTTTGGTTTGTTTTTATATGAGGTAGCCCCCCCCCCCCCCCACAGATTTTCTTTGGCTCCTACACCCATGCTCACACTTCTCCTAGATGTCTAATACTTTTAAGAACAAAGACAAAATGCCTGCCACAGTTAAATATTAGGTTGTAATTATTTGAAACATGTTGTATATTTAAAAAATAACATAAATACAACACTTCAGTGAGGAATGTCATTAAATAGTCCACAAAGACCATGGACAAGATTTCACTGGTTGGTCAATTGTTTAAAGAGATCAATCAAAAACCAGAGGAAAATACAATCTTTATTTAGTACCAATGTAAGTCGGTCACACTATTGTACCACTTAATAGGATAAGATAGAAAGGCAACTCACAGTAGGATAACACTTTCCCTCAAGGGTACAGGCCAACAGCTGGTTTCTAAACAATAGAAACACTGCATCAAGCACATTTTTTAACCCTATACTATCCTAACAGCAGCATAGTGCAGAGATCTAGAGCAGCACTGCATGAAGATGCTTCCTTGTGATGGGAAGAAAAGACTATGCATCCTATGATGCTTTGCTGCAGAGACTGGTTTCAGACATTGCAATAATGTTCTAGCTGCCTCTGGTGGACCACAACAAATTATTAATTTTATGTTAATTGAGCTTGCATTTTTCAGAGGCGTCCTCTCTCAAAATCAAATGCCAGAAAGCTGAAGAAATTTGCTAACTTTAGGGTAATAAAGTATTTTTTTTTAATTGGCACAGGGAAGGTTCCAAATATTGAACTACAGGTAACCAATACTTTACCAGCTGAATTTTTTTAAAAACATATTCATTCTTACAGTAAAATAAGACCGAATTTTGCCTGTATGATCCACCAACCAAAACATCTTATTTGAGAGATGACTGTCTTTAATTATAATAAAATAAAAAATGATTGATAAGCCCTTTTTGTGCAGCCTTTAAACAATGGCCTTAATAATTAAGCACAATTATCGCCTTACTATACAATTCCAAACTACTTTTGGTGGATGGATCCCAAAAGCTGACTGACAGCTTAACATGGCAAACAAACAATCTTCTTTTACTGTAAATAAAAAAAAAAAAAATATTTATTTTTTATAATACTCAATTGGTAAAGTACTCATTCTTACCTATGTTTTAATTGTAATCTCTGCCGCGTCACTTTAAGAGCACCACTTGGCCTTTCGCCTGGATAGAATAAAGAAAGGTAAATAATTGAGAATGACACACTTTTTTTTTTACAGATTTCAACATGAATCTGCATTTAACCACACACACACTTCTTAGGACTTTGGGCAAACTAATCCTGAACTAACCTAGGTTTCCTTAAAGAAATAATCACCTAACAGTTGCGTCAGTTCCAGTTCCTTTTTTTACTATGAAAGCTCTAACAGAAGACCGGAGAATATAGTCTGACATAATGTCCTCAGAATATAGTCTGAAATAATGTCCTCAAAATAAAATCAAGCGGATTCACTTCCCCTTTTTCACTGACAGGAGCTGGCAACACATATCAAAGCATTGTAAGAGTTAATGCTGTCACATTTTAGGTACCTGATCTTTTCTACCACAGCAATATGCCAGAACCCTGCTATTGATATTAATGTCAAAGATATGGAAGTGGCCCAGAGGAGTACAAAATACGGTATCTTTTACTATAGGCGATTAGTTTTTTTCATCAAAATAAAATAAAAATTATAAAAAAATAAAAAAGTAAACTAGCTCTGATGTTTGCCATTGTGAGAGGCCATTCAGCCTTTCTGATCCACCAGACAGATTCTAATCTCCTGTTAATGAGAGATCATTGTCATTAATCACCGTTACAAACAGGAACTTCAATATACCTTTTAAGACAATAGACCGAATGTCACAGGAACTAAAAGGTATATTGAAGTTCCCATTTGTAACTTCTTCTAATCTAACACTTACGGCTTATATCAGACACACACATTAAATGAATTCATTCTAGATACACATACAGATTTATTTTATTTCAAATAAAAATTGTTTCCGCACCCCAAAAGCTACCTACACAGGCACCCGGTACAGACCAATAGAAACAGTGCATTCAAGTAAATTGGTTTTAACCATATACTAACCTTCAAACCAACAGCAGCACAGTGCAGAGAATCAGAGCAGCACTGCCTGAGCTGCTTGGTGCGAACAAAATACTACACATCCCATGATGCTTTGCAGCAGAGACGTATGCTTTCGATTGGCGACAACAAATTATGAATTTTTGATTATATTTTTTGGCATGGTTCCTTCTCAAAATCAACTGCCAGAAAACATTTTTCAAACGTGCGGGCAAGTTTATAAATGCAAAAATGTTTGTATACACTACAGATTCTCCTCTATCAGATGCATTCATAATGCATGAACCTTGCATATACCTTTAAGTTATTGAACGATATCCTGACCATCTCTAGTCTTGCCTTCCAGTGCATCTCCCCCGATGTCTGCACACAAATAGCAGTTAACTGCGATTTGCACTTTTATACCATAAGAGATAGGGGAAGCCTTTGTAAGAAAAAAATGTTGATGACCGTGCCTACATTTAATAGGCCTGGGGGTCTCTGCAGTCTTTGCATTTTAGATGAATTAAACTAAACTAAAGACCATGAACCCAGAATCGGAGTGGGTAATTAGCAATTGTTCACAATGATCTCATATGAAATATATGAACCCTTGTTTGTGAGTTAAATCAGAAAGTCTGACTGACAACTAAAAACTGCAAGTTTCAATTTTAGTTCACTGTTAGAAAATGCACCTCTGAAATAATATTTAGATGAAGGAGATACTTGTTATTACGGTACTTGTAGTTTTAAACTGTACCATACTTAGAACCTCTCCTGTGACACAAAAAATGGAAAAGGATTTGGAAAATCGTTTTTTAATGACATTAAAAACATGGATGATATTCCTTAATGTATTTATTTATATATAATTATACAACCATTATAATTTAGGCAGTCAAACTTCAACTTTTAGCCAGGCACGTTTTTAAAAGCAGAGTGAACATAATGCGCGGCCTGATCATATATTTCACACAGCCACTATTTATACTACCACATTTTACACATTTAGCAAAGGTCAGTTGCAAAACATCCCTTTGCATAAGAGTGAGAAACCAAGCACATTATATATTAATAAAGGATTACATACAAGGCCAGAGCAGTAACTAAAATATACAAGATAAAAAGGAAGAGGGATAAGTATCTCTGAAGGAGAAACACAAATAGGCAACAGCAGCAGGTGATCCATCTAACACGGCAGGTTTTATTTTACATATAGTACTAAAATAACATTTCAACATTATTCAAGACTTACCAAGACAGCATAACCAATGTTACGGCAGATTAAACCTTCCACTTCCTTTTAGTCATGCTTAAGACAATGAGAGAGGTGGGGAGGGGTACAGCAGGGCCCATTAATAAGGAAACTGTGGGACCTTCCCTGTTGGCACAGCCACGGGGCCCCTGAATTTCTTATGCGTTAGTGTTCGGGTTCTGGGGGGGTTAGGGTTCAGGTACTGGCACATTATATGTTTTACACTGGGAATAAATTCATGGACCCTCGGCACTGCGCACGGGCAGCAAACAGAAAAGATCCAAACCGTGGTATTAAATTACATTTTATAGTTACAGATTCCCTTTTCTGACGGTTGGACATGTTTATTTTTAATGTTAATTAAAGCAGACCAAAAAAAATAGGCTTAACAAGAAAAGGGAGTATATCTAATTCTGCCACTATATAAATCCCTAGTACGCCCTCATTTGGAATATGGAGTACAATTTTGGGCACCACTTCATAAAAAAAAAGACATTTTAGAGCTGGAAAAAAATACAGAGAAGGGCTACAAAACTAATAAGGGGAATGGAGGGGCTAAGTTATGAAGAAAGACTAACCAAATTAAACTTATTTTCGCTAGAAAAAAGGTGTCTAAGAGGAGATATGATTACCTTATATAAATACATCCAGGGTCACTATAAAGATTTGTCAAGGGAGCTTTTTGTGCCTAGAGGTTTTCAACTGACAAGAGGACATCCCTTGAGGTTAAAAGTAAAAAGATTCCACCATAAAAAAAGAAAAAGGGTTCTACACAGTAAGGGCGGTTAATCTGTGGAACTCTCTACCAAAGGAGGTGGAGACCGTAAATTTGATATAAAACTTTAAAGAAGGTATTGGATATATTTTAAATAAAAAGGGCATTCAGGGTTATCATGTATGATTCGAGAGGATTGATCCAGGGAGGAGCCCGATCTCCAGTATCTGGGCTGGGGTCAGGAAGAATTTCATTTTGTTCCCTTTTAAGACAAGTGGCAAAGTTTCACTGGAGTTTTTTCTGTTTGGCTTCCTCTGGATCAAATTACTGATCAACAAAGATCTTCTCTCAAAGCAAATAAATCTTTTGCTATATGTAATTTATTACATAGATTTTGAAAATGGTCTCAGAATTGTTCCATCACCCATAGTATTAAAGTTGCGTCCCCTTTAATAGAATACATTGTGCTATCTAACACATTCATACAGTATTAACAGCCGGGAGAACAGTTCTACTGGAGGAGAGGGAGGGCAGAAAAGGCAGAGCAACAGACATGTTTTGGTGGCACGGGACTCTTATTAGTAAGGTAGACAGGGTATTTTGTCACCCAGATCCCAGCAATCGAACAGTTTGCGGTCTCCCTGGTGCTCGGGTTCGGCATGTTGTGGATCGGGTAGACAAATTATTGGGAGGGGCTGGAAATGAACCGGTGGTCTTGCTACATACTGGTACCAATGACAAAGTTAGTGGAATATGGAGTGTCCTAAAGAATGATTTTAGACAACTAGGGAATAAGCTTAAAGCAAGGACCTCCAAGGTAGTATTTTCTGAGATACTACCAGTGCCACGTGCTAGCCCAGGGAGGCAGAAGGAGCTTAGGGAGGTTAATGCGTGGCTAAAAAAGTGGTGCAGTGCAGAGGGTTTGAGGTTTTTAGAGCACTGGGCTGACTTCTCACTTGGGTACAATCTCTATAGCAGGGATGGATTGCACCGTAATGAGGGAGCTTTTGTGCTAGGGGATAGGATGGTTAAACGGCTGGGGGAGTTTTTAAAAACTTGTACGTGGGGGGAGGGACTATATAGAAGTATTAAGGTAAATAGGGTAGAGAGGGAAAGGGATGAATTAGTTACCCATGGGGGAGGGTTACAATAGACAATAGGGAGGTATTAATAGGGGCCTCAAATACAGTGGCAAGCACTTCACAGCGGCAGAGTCATAGCAAGCATACACTTTATGTTGCTAACGCAAGAAGTTTGCCTGGGAAAATTGAAGAGCTAGAAATATTAGCATTGCAAGAAAAAAGGAGCTTAATAGGCATTACTGAAACATGGTGGGATTAATCTCATGACTGGACTGTTAATCTGGATGGTTATAGCCTATTTAGGAAAGATAGGGGAAAAGGTAAAAGAGGAGGAGGGATCTGTCTGTATGTTAAGCCTGAATTTAAGCCTATAGTCAGAGAAGATATTTATGCTGGCACTAACAGCATCATTGAATCTTCGTGGGTTGAGCTAAAGAGTGGAGGAGCTAATTCTAAACGCATATTGGTGGGAGTATGCTATAAACCCCCAAATATAGCTGAAAGTGAGGAAATACAATTATTGTTACAGATTGGAAATGCAGCTAAGCATGGGCAAGTTCTAATAATGGGAGACTTTAATTACCCTGAAATAAACTGGATAAATGAGACCAGCAGCTCAGCTAAGGGGAGCAGGTTCTTGAGTACACTTGGGGATCATTATCTGGCCCAGGTAATACAAGAGCCTACTAGTAATGGGGCCATCTTGGATTTAGTCATCACAAGTAATATTGATATAATATCAAAAGTTAAAATAGGGGAACCCTTGGGGAACAGTGATCACAACACAGTATCATTTGAGATTGAATACAAAAAACAGAGTTGTAAGGGGCCAACAAAACCTCTAAATTTTAAAAGGGCTAACATTAATGGGCTACAGGCAGCAATACTACATATAGACTGGGACAAAGTACTTACAGGGAAAAATACTGAAAATAAATGGACAACATTCAAATCCTTACTAAATAAACACTCATCGGCATCTACCATGTGGAAATAAAATGAATAGGAGTAAATCATATCCCATGTGGCTTAACAATGACTTAAAGATCATGATGAGGAAAAAGAAATATGCATTTAAATTATACAAGAAGGAGGGAACAGAGGCAGCTTTATGTGACTATAAGGAAATCAACAAGTCTTGCAAAAGGGCTATTAGACTGGCTAAAATAGAAAATGAGAAGTCAGTTGCAATGGAAAGTAAGACGAACCCTAAAATATTTTTTAAATATATTAATGGGAAGAAGGCCAGGAAGGAAGCTATAGGAACATTACAATGTGACACAGGCCATCTGATAATTAGTGACCAGGAAAAGGCAGATGAGCTAAATAGGTTATTTTTGTCGGTATACACAAGGGAAGTACCAGTGGTTGGGACACTGCAACATAATGGGGCTACACTACAATCACTAAATAATTGGTTAATGCAGGAAGAAATCCAAAAGAGATTGGAGAAAATAAATGTTAATAAAGCCCCAGGTCCTGATGGAATACATCCAAGGGTACTGAGGGAGCTGGGTTCTGTAATAGCCAAACCATTATATCTAATCTTTCAAGAATCCCTCACTACAGGGTCTATACCGGATGACTGGAGAAAAGCAGAGGTGATACCTATATTTAAGAAGGGATCTAGAGCAAATCCGGGGAATTATAGACCAGTGAGCCTCACTTCTGTAGTTGGGAAGCTTTTAGAAGGGTTAATAAGGGACAGAATACAAGAATATGTCTATTTGAACAAGATCATAGGTAGCAGTCAACACAGATTTATGAAGGATAGGTCGTGTCAGACCAATCTAATTAGTTTCTATGAGGAGGTTAGTAGGAACTTGGATCAGGGCACCTCAGTGGATGTAGTCTTTTTATATTTTTCAAAGGCATTTGATACAGTGCCACATGGAAGACTAGTGAGCAAACGAAGGGATACAGGAATTGCAGTAAATATCTGCTCATGGATCGAGAGCTGGCTAAAAGACAGGAAGCAAAGGGTTGTTGTGAATGGAACATACTCTGATTGGTCTAATGTGATAAGTGGGGTTCCTCAAGGTTCAGTATTAGGTCCTCTCCTTTAACATATTTATTAATGACATAGAAGTAGGACTTGAAAGTAGTGTCTCCATTTTTGCTGATGTCACAAAGTTGTGCAAGGTAATAAAATCAGATAATGATGTACTTTCCCTACAAAGGGATTTGCATAAACTAGAGAAATGGGCGGCTAAATGGCAAATGAGATTTAATACAAATAAATGCAAGGTTATGCATTTGGGAAGGAAAAATAGCCATGCAATCTATAATCTTAATGGAGCAAATCTAGGGGTATCAGATATTGAAAGGGATTTGGGAGTACTAGTGGACAACCACCTAGGTAACAGCGCTCAAAGCCAAGCAGCAGCTGCAAAGGCAAGTAAAATATTAGCATGTATTAGGAAGGGTATAGAAGCAAGTGGAGCAAATATAATTCTGCCACTATACAAAGCCCTAGTACGCCCTCATTTGGAATATGGAGTACAATTTTGGGCAACACTTCATAAAAAAGACATTTTAGAGCTGGAAAAAGTACAGACAAGGGCTACAAAACTAATAAGGAGAATGGAGGGGCTAAGTTTTGAAGAAAGACTAACCAAATGAAACTTATTTTCGCTAGAAAAAAGGAGTCTACGAGGGGATATGATTACCTTATTTAAATACATCCAGGGTCAATATAAGGCTTTGTCAAGTGAACTTTTTGTAGCAAGAGATTTTCAACTGACCATAGGACATCCTTTGAGGTTAGAGGAAAAAAGATTCCACCTTAAACAAAGAAAAGGGTTCTTCACAGCTAGGGTGGTTAAACTGTGGAATTCTCTACCAAAGGAGGTGGTAACAGTGAATTCGATAGACAACTTCAAAAAGGGGTTAGATATATTTTTGAATAAAGAGGGCATTCAAGGCTATCCTAGATAACGAGCGAAGGAATATTGATCCAGGTAGAAATTTGATCGCCAGTTTCTGGGGTCAGGAAGGAATTTTTTTTTTTTTCCCCTTATGAGACAATTGGCAAAGTTTCAATGTTTTTTTTTTCTGTTTGCCTTCCTCTGGATCAATTAACAATTAATAATAAATAGTCCACATTAAAAAGATCAATAGAGATCTAAAAAGGTTGAACTTGATGGACTAACTCTTTATTCATCCTCCAATACTATACTATTAATAATTATTTAATCAACAAATTAATTAATAACTAATCTGCATATTGCAGATCAGAGGAGATCTTAAAAGGTTGAACTTGATGGACTGATAGTAATTAAGGTTGAAAAAAGACTATGTAACTATGTTAATTTGTGATCAGTAAAATCATATTTTTAATTGTTGTAAATTCTACTGATTAGTCAGTAATAAACAGTTGAGTCATATTCTATCACGTGATGCTCTTGAGGCATGAGGAGTCACGTGCTTGTTTACTGTGCGAGTCAGCTCTCCTGGCCAGTTGGTGGAAAGCGTTAATTCTTGAAACATCTAAATGTTGTGAGTATCTGTTATTTGTGTAGTTCTATGTATATTTTATGTTCATAATATGAAGTTCAACAATGCCAAGCAATAGTCGAAAAATTATTGAGTTGATATTTAAAAAAATAAAAAAACTTGGTTTTACTCCACTTATAAAGAAGTGTTATGAGCTTTACTTTGGATGCAAAGTCGGTGACCAAAATAAAAATCACTAGTTGGTCAGCCGGTTCTCGGCACATTAAATTTGCTGTTCCAATGATTTGGCGAGAACAAAAAGATAACTCCACAGATTGTTACTTTGGTGTTACAAACATTTCAGGCATCAGTTCTAAATCAAAGCACACTGTGACATATCCAAATGTACCATCTGCCATCAGGCAAGTGCTGCATAGTGAAGAATTGCCCGTGCCATCGCCTCCAGAAGAGGCTTAGTGATGATGAACAAGAAAAAGATCCTGTAGAGCACAGTGATGATGATATAAGGCTTCCTGTTCATCTTAATAACTTTGTTTCCTTACCCAAGGAGATCTCAATGACCTTGTCTGAGACTTGAACTTATCTAAAAACGCAAACCGAACGTTTAGGCTCCAGGTTGTAAGGCTGGAATCTTATCCATTAGGAAACTAAAGTTGTTGTTTTTTTTTGTTTTTTTTTAGAGATAGTCATAGCGATTTTATGGATTTCTTTTCCCTTGAAAAGTAACTTGTTTTTTGCAATGATGTTTATTCAGACATGGAAGCACTTGGTCATAAGTACAAAAGAGAGGAATGCCGTTTATTTATTGATTCTTCTAAAGTTAGCTTGAAAGCTGTGCTACTCCACAAAAGGAAATACGTTTCCATCAGTGCCACTAGTTCATGCTGCCAATATCAAAGAAACTTGAGCATGAAAAAAATCAAATATGAAGAATACAATTGGAATATCTGTGGTAACTTGAAAGTAGTCACTCTTTTGCTTGGACTACAACTTGGTCACACAAAAGTACAGGTGTTTTCTTTGTGAGTGGGACAGCAGAGACCAAATAAATCATTACCCTCAGAAACAATGTCCAAAACAAACATCACTAACTCCAAGAAAGAAGAATTGTCAATACACCACTTGTTGATCCAGAAAAAGCACATCTACCTCCACTCCATATAAAGCTCTGTCTTATGAAGAACTTTGTCAAAGCGATGGATCGAAGTGGACCTGGATTTACATATTTAGGTAAAAAGTTCCCAAGGATCAGTGATGCAAAAATCAAAAAGGGGTTCCTTGTAGGACCTCAAATAAGACAAATGATTAAAGATGAGAACTTTGATAGTTGAACCAGTCTGAAAAGGCTGTATGGAAATCTTTCAAGAGTGTTTGCAAGAACTTCTTAGGGAATCATAAGGCAGACAACTTCAAAGAAATAGTGGATGATCTTTTGCAATCTTACAAGACCATGGGATGTAACATGTCTTTGAAAATCCATTCCTTGTATTTGTACCTGGATTCCTTCCCAGCTAATCTTGGGGAAGTCAGCAATGAACATGGTGAACGATTCCACCAGGACATTTCCGAAATGGAAAAGCAGTACCAAAGCAAGTGAAGTGCAGCATTAGTTGCTGCTTACTGTTGGACCCTTAACAGAGATGTTCCTGAGAAAAAAAAATATACAGGAGAAAATACTATACCGCTACCTTTTAGGAGAGTTAGTACTTTACTATGTACGTATTGTAAATATATGTAAAACTGTAAACTTAAAATCACTTTCTCTAAAAAAAATTGAGTGATAGAGAAATTCTAAAAAGCTATTTGTATTCAGCATAAAAAATACTGCATGTAAGGTTCAGAAAGATCTAAAAAAGGTTGAACATTAAGAAATGTTTGACTTCAATTTATTTATTTATTATATATATATATACACACACACACACACACACACATATATATATATACATATATACACACACACATATATATATACATATATATATATATATATATACACATATATATATATATATATATATATACACATATATATACATATATACATATATATATATATACACACATATATATACATATATACATATATATATACACATATATATATACATATATATATATATATACATATATATATATATATATATATATATATATATATATATATATATATATATACATATATATATATATATATACATATATATATATATATATACATATATATATATACATATATATATATATATATACATATATATATATACACATATATACACATATATACATACACATATATACATAGTTACATAGTATTTAAGGTTGAAAAAAGACTTTCAGTCCATCAAGTTCAACCTTTTAAGATCTCCTTTGATCTGCAATATGCGGATTAACTATTAATTCATTAGTTGTTAATTAATTATTAATCAATTATTTAATGTTTTTTTTTTTTGTTTCTTTTTTTATTATTATTAATTAGTCCAGAGGAAGGCAAATAGAAAAAAAATAAAATAAAACAAGCGAGACTTAGCCAAATGTCTAAAGGGGAAATGTTAAAAATTTGGATCATTACTGTCTCTCTAATTATCCATGATAACCCTGAATACACTTTTTAATTAGAAATAAATCTAGTCCCCTTTTAAAGTTATCTATCGAATCAGCTGTCACCACCTCCTCTGGTAGAGAATTCCACAGATTAACCACCCTTACTGTGAAGAACCCTTTTCTTTCTTTGAGGTGGAATCTTTTTACTTCTAACCTCAAGGGATGTCCTCTTGTCAGTTGAAAACCTCTTGGCACAAAAAGCTCCCCCGACAAATCTTTATACTGACCCTGGATGTATTTATATAAGGTAATCATATCTCCTCTTAGACGCCTTTTTTCTAGAGAAAATAAGTTTAATTTGGTTAGTCTTTCTTCATAACTTAGCCCCTCCATTCCCCTTATTAGTTTTGTTGCCCTCCTCTGTACCTTTTCCAGCTCTAAAAATGTCCTTTTTATGAAGTGGTGCCCAAAATTGTACTCCATATTCCAAATGAGGGCTTACTAAAGATTTGTATAGTGGCAGAATTATATTTGCTTCCCTGGCTTCTATACCTTTCTTAATACATGCTAATATTTGATTTGCCTTTGCAGCTGCTGCTTGGCTTTGAGCACTGTTACCTAGGTGGTTGTCCACAAGCACTCCCAAATCCCTTTCAATATCTGATACACCTAGATTTGCTCCATTAAGATTATAAATTGCATGGCTATTTTTCCTTCCCAGATGCATAACCTTACATTTATTCGTATTAAATCTCATCCGCCATTTAGATGCCCATTCCTCAATTTTATGTAAATCCCCTTGGAGGGAAAGCACATCATTATCTGATTTAATTACCTTGCACAACTTTGTGTCATCAGCGAAAATGGAGACCCCACACTCCAATCCTACCTCTAAGTCATTAATAAATATGTTAAAAAGGAGAGGACCTAATACTGAACCCTGAGGAACCCCACTTACCACATTAGTCCAATCGGAGTATGTTCCATTTACAACAACCCTTTGCTTCCTGTCTTTTAGCCAGCTCTCAATCCATGAGCAGATATTTACTGCAATTCCTGTATCCCTTAGTTTGCCCAATACTCTCCCATGTGGCACGGTATCAAAAGCCTTTGCAAAATCCAAAAAGACTACATCCACTGAGTTGCCTTGATCCAGGTTCCTACTAACCTCCTCATAGAAACTAATTAGATTTGTTTGACATGACCTATCCCTCATAAACCCATGTTGACTCCTACTTATAATCCTGTTCAAATAGACATATTCTTGTATATTATCCCTTATTAACCCTTCTAAAAGCTTCCCCACTACAGAAGTGAGGCTCACTGGTCTATAATTCCCTGGATTTGCTCTTGCTCCCTTTTTAAATATAGGTATCACATCAGCTTTTCTCCAGTCATCTGGTAGAGACCATGTGTTGAGTGAATCTTGAAAAATTAAATATAATGGTTTGGCTATTACAGAACCCAGTTCCCTTAGTACCATTGGATGTATTCCATCAGGACCCGGGGCTTTATTAACATTTATTTTTTCCAACCTCTTTTGGATTACTTCCTGTGTTAACCAATTATTTGGCAAAGGTAGTGTAGCCCCATTATGTCGCAGTGTCCCAACCACTGGTACCTCCCTTGTGTATACCGAGGAAAAGAACCTATTTAGCTCATCTGCCTTTTCCTGGTCACTCATTTTCAGATGGCCTGTTTCACATTGTAATGTTCCTATAGCTTCCTTCCTCGCCTGCTTCCCATTAATATACTTAAAAAATATTTTAGGGTTAGTCTTACTCTCTTTTGCAATTAATTTTTCATTTTCTATTTTAGCCAGTCTAATCGCGCTTTTGCAAGCCTTGTTGATTTCCTTGTATTCCCGTAAAGCAGTCTCTGTCCCCTCTTGTTTGTATAATTTAAATGCCTGTTTTTTACTCCGTATCTTGATCTTTAAATCATTGTTAAGCCACATGGGTTGTGATTTACTCCTTTTACTTTTATTCCCACACGGTATATGCTGATGTGTATGTATATTTAGTAAGGATTTAAATGTTGTCCATTTATGTTCAGTGTTTTTACCTATCAGTTCTCTGTCCCAGTCTATACTTTGTATTGCTGCCCTTAGACCGTTAAAATCTGCCCTTTTAAAATTAAGAGTTTTTGTTGGCCCCTTAAAATGTTGTTTTTTTAATTCAATCTCAAATGAGACTGTGTTGTGATCACTGTTTCCCAAAGGTTGCCCTATTTCAACATTTGATACAATATCAATATTATTTGTAATGAGTAAATCTAAGATAGCTTCATTTCTAGTAGGCTCCTGTATAACCTGGGCCAGATAATGATCCCTGAGTGTACTCAAGAACCTGCTCCCCTTAGCTGAACTGCTGGTCTCATTTATCCAGTTTATTTCAGGGTAATTAAAATCTCCCATTATTAGAACTTGCCCGTGCTTAGCTGCATTTCCAATCTGTAACAATAATTGTATTTCCTCACTTTCAGCTATATTTGGGGGTTTATAGCATACTCCTACTAATATTCTTTTGGAATTTGCTGCTCCGCTATTTAACTCTACCCACAAACATTCAACTTTATCACTAGGTCCACCATAAATATCTTCTCTGACTATAGCCTTAAATTCAGGCTTAACATACAGACAAATCCCTCCTCCTCGTTTACCATTGCCTCTATCTTTCCTAAATAGGTTATAACCATCCAGATTAACAGTCCAGTCATGAGATTCATCCCACCACGTTTCGGTAATGCCTATTAAATCCCATTTTTCATTAATTGCTAATAATTCTAACTCTCCCATTTTTCCTGGCAAGCTTCTGGCATTAGCAAGCATACACCTTATGTTATGAGTCTGTAGTTCTGAAGTGCCTGCCACTGAACTTGAATTACTTAGTACTACCTCCATATTGACTATACTACCCCTCCCCCCATCTCCTCCCCCATGAGTTGTTAATTCATCCCTTATACCCTCTACACTTTCTACCCCATTACTTATATCTAGCCCCTCCCCCCCACCTACTAGTTTAAAAACTCCTCCAGCCTTTCTACCATCCTATCCCCTAGTACAAAAGCTCCCTCATCATTAAGGTGCAATCCATCTCTACTGTAGAGATTGTACCGAAGTGAGAAGTCAGCCCAGTGCTCTAAAAAGCCAAACCCCTCCTTAGTGCACCACATCTTTAGCCACGCATTAACCTCCCTAATCTCCTTCTGCCTCCCTGGGCTAGCACGTGGCACTGGTAGTATCTCAGAAAATACTACCTTGGAGGTCCTTGTCTTCAGCTTATTACCTAGTTCTCTAAAATCATTCTTTAGGACACTCCATCTTCCACTAACTTTGTCATTGGTACCAATATGTACCAAGACCGCCGGTTCATTTCCAGCCCCTCCCAATAATTCGTCTACCCGATCCACAACATGACGAACCCGAGCACCCGGGAGACAGCAAACTGTTCGATTGCTGGGATCTGGGTGACAAATCCCTCTGTCTACCTTCCTAATAATAGAGTCCCCTACAACCAGAACCTGTCTGTTCTGCCTATTCTGCCCTCCCTCTTCTCCAGTAGAGCTGTT
>CM050169.1:88666008-88667487 GCA_027410445.1 Discoglossus pictus
TAACTGCACAGGGTGATCTAGACTTCAGCTGACCTGCCACTCTGCTATTAAATTGTAGCTCTGGTAACAGGACAAATCAGTATGCCCGATACTGGGGGTGGGCATGTGGGTCTGCTACCTTAAAGGGCCAGTACAGTCTAATCCATCTTTCTTACAGAACAGAACACAAAATGTTATTACACCAGGCCTAGAACAGACTGCAAGCTCTTCAGGACCACACAGCGTCCTATTATCAGTACCTAGCTGTACTACTACACCAGGCCTAGAACAGACTGCAAGCTCTTCAGACCACACAGCGTCCTATTATCAGTACCTAGCTGTTTATATTACACCAGGCCTAGAACAGACTGCAAGCTCTTCAGACCACACAGCGTCCGTTATCAGTACCTAGCTGTATTATTACACCAGGCCTAGAACAGACTGCAAGCTCTTCACACCACATAGTGTCCTTTTATCAGCACCTAGCTGTATTATTACACCAGGCCTAGAACAGACTGCAAGCTCTTCAGACCACACAGCGTCCTATTATCAGTACCTAGCTGTATTATTACACCAGGCCTAGAACAGACTGCAAGCTCTTCACTACCACATAGTGTCCTTTTATCGGTACCTAGCTGTATTATTACACCAGGCCTAGAACAGGACTGCAAGCTCTTCAGACCACACAGCGTCCTTTTATCGGTACCATAGCTGTATTATTACACCAGGCCTAGAACAGACTGCCAAGCTCTTCAGACCACACAGCGTCCTATTTATCGGTACCTAGCTGTATTATTACACCAGGCCTAGAACAGACTGCAAGCTCTTCAGACCTACACAGCGTCCTATTATCAGTACCATAGCTGTATTACTACACCATGCCTAGAACAGGACTGCAAGCTCTCAGACCACACAGCGTCCTATTATCGTACCTAGCTGTATTATTACACCAGGCCCTAGAACAGACTGCAAGCTCTTCAGACCACACAGCGTCCGGTTATCAGGTACCTAGCTGTATTATTACACCAGGCCTAGAACAGACTACAAGCTCTTCAACACCACATAGTGTCCTTTTATCAGTACCTAGCTGTATTAATACACCCAGGCCTAGAACAGACTGCAAGCTCTTCACACCACATAGTGGTCCTTTTATCGGTACCTTAGCTGTATTATTACACCAGCCTAGAACAGACTGCAAGCTCTTCAGACCACACAGCGTCCTATTATCAGTACCTAGCTGTATTATTACAACCAGGCCTAGAACAGTACTGCAAGCTCTTCAGACCACACAGCGTCCTATTATCGGTACCTAGCTGTATTATTACACCAGCCTAGAACAGACTGCAAGCTCTTCAGACCACACAGCGTCCTATTATCGGTACCTAGCTGTATTATTACACCAGGCCTAGAACAGACTGCAAGCTCTTCAGACCACACAGCGTCCTATTATCGGTACCTAGCTGTATTATTACACCAGGCCTAGAACAGACTGCAAGCTCT
>CM050169.1:88667987-88725487 GCA_027410445.1 Discoglossus pictus
CCCAGTGCCCACACAGATAGATGTGGTAAGGGTTAAAGCTTTGTTTGCTACGATCACTGCAAGTAACTGCACCCGAGCACCCACCAGCATGAACCACAGAGCTCTGACTCTTCTGTATTCCTCAAATTCCAGAGAGGTAAGAGAGCAGAAACTTGAAATTTCTGCTCCCTTCCAACTTTAAATATAAGGAGTGTGACAAATCCTTGCCATTAAATTGAATGGGGGGGGGGGGGGTAGTCGTAGGCAAGATCTGTCCCGGAGAGCCATAAACCGTCCAAGATTTGAGGATATTCCTAATGCGTACAGACGAGACTTCAGTGTCTTCCGTCATTTTGACTGACTCACCTGTGCACAGAAAGGAAATTCCCTGCCCCAGACTATGATATTTAGCTGCAGGTGTCTGGTTTAAAGAAAAATTTAAAAATGAAGAAAAACAACAAAGCCAAAACCCAATTATTTTATTCCAAGCGGTAAAACATTATTATTATTTAATCAGAGCTCCGTCTATCATTATTTACTGGAGCTCTTAACAATACAACAAATAAACAAATGAAAGTATTAAATATGTGCAATAATATCAAATGTAATGGAGAGAAATGTCCACTTTGTGTAGTATAGTAAAAAGATAAAAATGTAGTACAGACTTTCGCGCATCACTGATAAGAGACTGACCGTCAGCACTTAGCAAACAAACACATTCTGTATTAATACAAAACAAAGTCAAAATGTAGACCCCCCCCCCCCCCCCATGTGCTCTGCACAGCAGATTGTAGGGCTTCTGCTGTATTGAGTTGCTTTATTTCTTTGTGTTCTCCACTTCAATGCTTGCCAGTGCCAGAACCTTGTCTCCTGATCCTGTAAGAACATTTAGACAGGTTAGGAAGTAGGAGCAGAGCAACTGCCAGTGCAGCCAGTGCAATGCACCAGGGCTTTCGTCTAAATATTTTTTTTTTCCTATCTGCATGGGAAGGACCCTTGGGAAAGAGAGCTGTGCTGCTATGAGAAATGGGCCTTTGGGGAGGAGAGCTGCTTCGGGAATCATCCTTAGGAAAGAGAGAGCTACTAATGGAAAGAGCCTTTGAGGAGAGGAGCTGCTATAAGAAAGGGTTTTGGGGAGGATGAGCCGCTATGACAGGGGTCTTGGGGAGGCAGTGCTGCTATGAGAAAGGGGCCTTTGGGGAGGAGAGCTGCTTCGGGAATCATCCTTAGGAAAGAGAGAGCTGCTAATGGAAAGAGCCTTTGAGGAGAGGAGCTGCTATAAGAAAGGGTTTTGGGGAGGATGAGCCGCTATGACAGGGGTCTTGGGGAGGCAGTGCTGCTATGAGAAAGGGGCCTTTGGGGAGGAGAGCCGCTATGGGAAGGGGGGATGATATGGGAAGGGGTCTTGGGGAATGGAAGCTGCTATGGAAGGGGGTCTTGAGGAGGTGGAGTTGCTATGGGAGGAAGGTCTTGGGGAGGGAGAGCTGCTATGGAAGGAAGGTCTTGGGGAGGGAGAGCCGCTATGACAGGGGTCTTGGGGAGGCAGTGCTGCTATGAGAAAGGGGCCTTTGGGGAGGAGAGCCGCTATGGGAAGGGGGGATGATATGGGAAGGGGTCTTGGGGAATGGAAGCTGCTATGGAAGGGGGTCTTGAGGAGGTGGAGTTGCTATGGGAAGAAGGTCTTGGGGAGGGAGAGCTGCTATGGAAGGAAGGTCTTGGGGGAGGGAGAGCTGCTATGGAAGGAAGGTCTTGGGGGAGGGAGAGCTGCTATGGGAAGGGGCCTTTGGGGAGGGAGAGCTGCTATGGGAAGGGGCCTTTGGGGAGGGAGAGCTGCTATGGGAAGGGGGCTTTGGGGAGGAGAGCCGCTATGGGAAGGGGGGATGATATGGGAAGGGGTCTTGGGGAATTGAAGCTGCTATGGAAGGGGTTCTTGAGGAGGTGGAGTTACTATGGGAGGAGGGTCTTGGAGGGAGAGCTGCTATGGAAAGGGGCCTTTGGGGAGGGAGAGCTGCTATGGGAAGGGGCCTTTGGGGAGGGAGAGCTGCTATGGGAAGGGGCCTTTGGGGAGGGAGAGCTGCTATGGGAAGGGGCATTTGGGGAGGGAGAGCTGCTATGGGAAGGGGCCTTTGGGGAGGGAGAGCTGCTATGGGAAGGGGCCTTTGGGGAGGGAGAGCTGCTATGGGAAGGGGCCTTTGGGGAGGGAGAGCTGCTATGGGAAGGGGCCTTTGGGGAGGGAGAGCTGCTATGGGAAGGGGCCTTTGGGGAGGGAGAGCTGCTATGGGAAGGGGCCTTTGGGGAGGGAAAGCTGCTATGAGAAAGGGGCCTTTGGGGAGGGAGAGCTGCTATGAGAAAGGGGCCTTTGGGGAGGGAGAGCTGCTATGAGAAAGGGGCCTTTGGGGAGGGAGAGCTGCTATGAGAAAGGGGCCTTTGGGGAGGGAGAGCTGCTATGAGAAAGGGGCCTTTGGGGAGGAGAGCCGCTATGGGAAGGGGGGATGATATGGGAAGGGGTCTTGGGGAATTGAAGCTGCTATGGAAGGGGTTCTTGAGGAGGTGGAGTTACTATGGGAGGAGGGTCTTGGAGGGAGAGCTGCTATGGAAAGGGGCCTTTGGGGAGGGAGAGCTGCTATGGGAAGGGGCCTTTGGGGAGGGAGAGCTGCTATGGGAAGGGGCCTTTGGGGAGGGAGAGCTGCTATGGGAAGGGGCCTTTGGGGAGGGAGAGCTGCTATGGGAAGGGGCCTTTGGGGAGGGAGAGCTGCTATGGGAAGGGGCCTTTGGGGAGGGAGAGCTGCTATGGGAAGGGGCCTTTGGGGAGGGAGAGCTGCTATGGGAAGGGGCCTTTGGGGAGGGAGAGCTGCTATGGGAAGGGGCCTTTGGGGAGGGAGAGCTGCTATGGGAAGGGGCCTTTGGGGAGGGAGAGCTGCTATGGGAAGGGGCCTTTGGGGAGGGAGAGCTGCTATGGGAAGGGGCCTTTGGGGAGGGAGAGCTGCTATGGGAAGGGGCATTTGGGGAGGGAGAGCTGCTATGGGAAGGGGCCTTTCGGGAGGGAGAGTGTTATGATCCTACTCTACAACTGTAGGACCAAGGGTTCTTTTGCAAATCCCTTTAAGCAGCAATGAATTCAACACAGCATAACAGTACCCAGGACTGTCAGGAATCCAAGTCAGCAGAGTTCTCCCAGTGTGTAGGAGCAAAGTATCAGATAGGATCCAATGCCATAGTTATATTATCTTTCCAGATTAAATTATACACAATGCTGATGTATGTTTAATCTGTCCCTCTTACATCCCTTGGTTTAGGACACAAAAAGAACATCCATATCCTTGTGTAGTTTGAGCAGACTCACTTTATTATTTCAGATCCAGTACCTTTTAACAAATTTCCCCACCCACCAGCTAACTCCTCTCAGACCCCTCCCTCCTTTCATAGACCCATGTTTTTCTCTGGTTTTCCTGTCTTTACTCACACCCTCTGTCTCAGGCTTGAAAGGGGGGGGGGGGGGGTAATTGTTAGTGGCTGCTTCACTTTTACGACCCCTCTTAGACCAGATAGAGGGCTTTGATCTATTGCAAGGTCCTGTATTTATACTATGTGACCAGCTAAGACCAGATAGAGGGGTCTGGAAATTTATTATGCTTTGATCTGTTGCAAGATCCTGTGTTTATACTACGTGACCTGCTCTGCTCAGGTCGTGGAGGGGGAAGAGACAGGAGTGTTAGTAATTTGGGGTCAAGAACCAGTCAACATGGCCCCAAGCTAGACAAAATGGTTTCTTAAAATACATCCATAACAACACATACATGTTAAACCAGAACCGTGACGTACTTTATGTGCACCATGTCCTGCTGTCCATCTAGTTATGACAGAGAGCTGCTATGGGAAGGGGCCTTTGGGGAGGGAGAGCTGCTATGGGAAGGGGCCTTTGGGGAGGGAGAGCTGCTATGGGAAGGGGGGATGATATGGGAAGGGGTCTTGGGGAATTGAAGCTCCTATGGAAGGGGTTCTTGGGGAGGTGGAGTTGCTATGGGAGGAAGGTCTTGGAGGGAGAGCTGCTATGGGAAGGGGCCTTTGGGGAGGGAGAGCTGCTATGGGAAAGGGCCTTTGGGGAGGGAGAGCTGCTATGGGAAGGGGCCTTTGGGGAGGAGAGCTGCTATGGGAAGGGGCCTTTGGGGAGGAGAGCTGCTATGGGAAGGGGCCTTTGGGGAGGAGAGCTACTATGGGAAGGGGCCTTTGGGGAGGAGAGCTGCTATGGAAGGGGCCTTTGGGGAGGAGAGCTGCTATTGGAAAGGGGTTTTGGGGATGAGAAGCTGCTATGAAAAGGGGTTTTGGGGATGAGAAGCTGCTATGAAAAGGGGATTTGGGGATGGGAAGCTGCTATGGAAAGGGGTTTTGGGGATGGGAAGCTGCTATGGAAAGGGGTTTTGGGGATGGGAAGCTGCTATGGAAAGGGAAGCTGCTATAGAAAGGGAAGCTGCTATGGAAAGGGAAGCTGCTATAGAAAGGGAAGCTGCTATAGAAAGGGAAGCTGCTATAGAAAGGGAAGCTGCTATAGAAAGGGAAGCTGCTATAGAAAGGGAAGCTGCTATAGAAAGGGAAGCTGCTATAGAAAGGGAAGCTGCTATAGAAAGGGAAGCTGCTATAGAAAGGGAAGCTGCTATAGAAAGGGAAGCTGCTATAGAAAGGGAAGCTGCTATAGAAAGGGAAGCTGCTATAGAAAGGGAAGCTGCTATAGAAAGGGAAGCTGCTATAGAAAGGGAAGCTGCTATAGAAAGGGGTTTTGGGTAGGGGAAGTTGCTATGGGAAGGGGTCTTGGGGAAGGAGAGCTGCTATTGGCGGGAAAGAACATTTTTCTTGTATTTATTTAATACAGCATAACATACTTGCATTGTTCTCTTCTACCTAAAAGGGATTTGTGGCAAATATTCTATTGCAAATGGTGTGTGGTCGGGGAGAAGGCGGCATTGAGTGAGATGGCACCTGGGGAGGGACCCAAATGTTTTTTCACCAGGCTGTCCATTCACTAGCTTTGCCACTGTTAGGAAGGCTCCAGAAGATCAGAGGAAATTAACCTTAGAATAAACAATGGCATAATTGATTTGTTTTATAGGCATAATAATCAACTCAACTCAACACTCTTTTAGATGACGCTCGCCTTTCACATGGGAGAAATATCCTACAACATATCATTCTGATCAAGCACTGACAAGACTCACAAAGTCGGAACATCAGTCTCGATCTTGTTGTTAAAATCTCAGGCTGAGTAGACTTGTTTGTCATTTTGTTGCTGGACTAGCCCTTTAGGATGCGTCTTGACTGCTGCAAGGATATTTCTATTCGGTAAAGCAACAAGAGAGCTAAACCTGTCTGAGATGCTTCCAAGTAGACTACTTCCTATAGAAAATGGTTTTATGCTATTGTATATTTGGACAGGGTCCCAGAAGTTTACAGAGACAAATTATGTATATTGCACAGCAATACTTATCAGAAATGTTCCTTGAAACAGAAATGGTTATATACATTGTACTAGTCATTCGTCTCTATAGTAAACATTCTTGACAAATTAAAGATTGTTGATACGCTAATATTTTACCAAGTGTGTTTTGTTTTTTTAACTGTTGGGGAGAAAAAGTGAACTGCATGATAACACTTGGTATATAGTTTTTATTTGTTAGGTTGAAAAAAACCTGTGTTTAGCTCCTTTTCTACTATTACTAGTTAGTAAAGATCCCTTTATTGGGCACAACTCAAATGACCTGATCTCTAAAAAGAGAGTATATTTAAAAGTTAATGAAAAATATAATTAAAAATAATATAAATTGCTAAACTAAAACCAAGTAAAATATTGATGAGTGTAGGGTCTAGAAATAAGAGGACATAAACCCAAAATTTAGAGTTTAAATCCCCCTAAATGACTATTTCTAAAAGTAAAAAATTAGTGAGGATTAATTAGTGTAGTGATACAAATAAATTAACAGTGATTTAGTTTATGTACAAAATAAAGTGGCTTGGTGCTTTAGGTTACCAATTAGAGTCTCTCAGAAGATTCTGAATATATTGAATACATGTTGTCTTGCAATAATTGTTTGTAATAACAATTTCCCTCATTTGGCATCTTTAAACTGCAAAACACACCCAATTCTTGAGAATTAATATATGTTAAGTGTACAAAGAAACCTCTATTTTGATAATTTATGGAAAAACAAATATTTGTTCTTTGTGATAACAATTGCTTAAATAGAGTTCCACAATTTAACCAGTGTGATACTTTTGGCAGAAAAATTCCTTTATTTAATATTAGTGGTGATCTTTGTTACCCATAAGGCTGAATTATAGTGTAGTAAGCACTATATCTTAGTGCTTAACTTTATTCTCATATTCAGCTATATTTAATAGTCCTCATCATAATTTTCAACTTTATATACTATTTGTACAATTTTAGTTTATAAGCCTTTCAGTTTTTTGTTCTAGGATAATATGGTAACATTCAATATATGCAAGCCAATATCCGATGCGTCCTAATGACATCAACGGTCAGCACCATGCTCTAACTCGACATACATTTCTCTTACTTCAGTTAAAAACTGCACGTTCATACTTGAGAATGGAGCACAACAGATATACCTAAAGAACAATGATAATGCATAATTATAATGTAGCACAACAGGGATTTACCTAAAGAATGGTGTATTTCAGAGTAATATGGCTAGTCGCTGTATAGAAGACATTAAATTTAAAAAGCAAAATTGTCTGTGCATCATATGTGAGATAGTTGTGGCTATTAGGGGGTATCTGAAGTTGTTGGGGAAGAGACGGACTGTGCACAATAAGGAGTTGCACACAACTGGGACAGCACTTGAAAAGTTGGGATGATTGAGAACATGGACAGAGCAAAGTTTGGGGGATATTTGGGAACAAGAGTGGAAACAAGAGCTTTATGTGTTACAGTAAGTTAGAACAATGGCTCACTATGCAACATGACAAACAGATCTCACCTAGCCCTTCCGAGACCGTCTGAAACTGGCTGAGAGCAGTGCCTGCGTTCTCCGAGAGGAAAGACTCATCTTCAGGGATCAACTAAATAAACAAAAAGAAACAAATATGTGATTTAAAAGGTTACAGTGTGGCTAAGCTACATACTGGCTTGTAAGATGCCAAAAGCATCACCTGTCACTAGAATCACCTGTCACTGGAGAAGGAACTTGAAGAAGAATCTCACTGTAGTTTGTGTATGTGTTTATATATATATATATACACATATATACACACACATACAATATACTATTTAATTATGCCTTATTCGTCTTTTTAATTATTCACCTGCCCAAAACAATACAAAATTTGTAGGAATTTACATAACATTTCTAACACATTGTATCAAATGAAACAAAAGTCATTGAAATACAGAATGATAATAAATAAAGAAATAGATGGATCTGAAGGATTTATTGACACCCCAACCATACAGTTCATAGACATTTATCATTAAATTAAATATAAAAGGCATTAAAGAAACCAGACACCATTTAAGTAAAAAAAAAAAATGTAGTTTGAGAAAAAATACTGCAATTCTAAATCATTAAATAGGAATTTTATTAACAATGTAACTAGAATTAAAACAATAATTTGCAAGAAAAAAAGACATAATCTCACTTCAACCTCCAGAGTGGGTCTCCCGAAGCACGTTAGTATGATGTCGGTTGATATAGGTGAAACGCATGTCGAGAGAATACTCTTCTGAGTGTGGCTGTGTGACCCGCTCTGGAGGTTGGGGATTGAAAAAGTGAGATTGTTCTTATTTAAACCAGACTACTGCAATTGCAGATTAAAGCAATAACTTTATTAGTATACAGTTCAGCACATCATCTTATCTATTTATAGATTGCTATCTATTAATAAGATTATACAAGTTAGGCTTTAATCTATGTTCGCACTGGATTAGCACATAGTAGTGTTTTGTAACCTAGCCAGTCATTATGGACTGAGCTAGAAATTTGAGCTTTCTAACAGGTAGGAGTCAGTCAGCCTCTTTACTACATAAGTCTATTTAGCCAATTGCTGCTTCAACTTACAACTAAACTCCAGGGAATGGAATCAGCTACATTCCTTTTATGTGCCGCATTAGTAATTTTTTAAAAATTATTTAATAATTTAAGTGACAATAAATAAAAGGTTATAATTGTATTTCTTTTTTATTGTGGTTTGTTGTTAATATATGTGTTAGGCACTATGGAAATATTGAAATAAAAAGATTGCTTATGTGTATTGATAATTAAAACAATTAGCTCTGCTTTTTAGAGCATTACAATGATCCATTAAAACTTCTTTGAGGTTCAGAAGCATAACTTTTAAACAAAAATAGAGAACTAGCAGAATCTATTATTGCATCAATGCTCTAAACATTCACTGAACAGACAAATAAAAATGTAGTAAAGCGTATAGTTACCTTTTCCCCCAGTTTCCGTAATGCAGTGAGAATCTCCACTTTCTGTTGAGTGTACGGCTCTCGTGCCAATTTACCCACCATGAGGTCACGGTCCATCTAGAAAAAGCAAGAAAGGAAATAAAACCACTCAGGAAAATGCATATACATTATTTAAAATTGACATTAAACCCACTTTCTCACTGAGGAGGGTGGTCAATTCACTACTAACAGAGGAGTTGTACCAGGCAGAAGGTAGCCTCAAAATAAAGTTTGCCTTTAAAGGAATATGGAAGTTTCACTGTTTTAATATTAAAATGAACTACCTAAATACCATATCTAAAGATTATTTTATCAACGAGTACTTCAAATCCAGTTTTTTTACTCACTCAATCCTTCCAAACTGTCCCTGCAATGGTCCACTTCACACACACAGTATCTCTAGTACTAGATTTACTAACCAATCACATATTGTCTCTCAGCACCATTTCAAAACTATGCTGCTGAAAACGGGTCTGTGATTGGCTAGTATATCTAGTAGCAATAGAAACACCATGTACATGAGCTGCTGGGGGAGGAGCTATATTGGGACTATTTGGAAGATTTTAGTGAGTAAAAACAGATTGTTAAAGCATTTGTTAAACTGGTGATCTAATGGATTCTAACTTCCCTGTTCCACACACCAAGCTTGTGACCTGTCTGTCATGACTCCGGCCTATACCAGACAGGAGCAGCTGCAGAGCTCAGGTATGGTATTACCACTCCTGGACTATTGACAGAGTCATCGTTAAATAAAAAAAACAGTATTTCTAGGACCTGCCCGTTTACACCAAGGATCGAGAGCCCTGCGTAAACATCTATCAGGGACACCTTCGTGAGGCGCACTAGATACCTCATGTGTTTGGGGTTATCACATGTGAGTTGATCAGCTTTGTTTTGATTTTCTTGGGATTTTTTTGTCTCAATCTGCACTAGGAGGTGGTGAGCTGTATTTCCCCTTGCTTCTTTTCAATCTGAATGTAAATTGTAGAGTAGAGTAATGATAGTAAAAAATTAAAGCCGCCACCACCAAAAAAATAATAATATATATATATATAAAATGTTACTCACATTTGTATTGTTCATTTGCTTATCTCTAGTATAGTCCATTTTCAGTTTTTCTGATTGTTTAAATTATTTTCCCCCTTTAGTGTATCAAAATCTGCAGTTTCCTTATGGGGGTACGCAGCACTGATTTCATTTAACACAGTGCAAACTGTAGATTTTCTATAAACACATTATCTACTATTACAAAAGTACTGGATCAGAGCAGTGCAGCCAGCCCACCTCAAGTAAACACTGCAACAGATTACGACACTACAGGAGGGAGAATAATGAAAATTGCAGATTTACTGAAAATCCCTAGATGTGAGCAAATAAACGGCACCACGTCTTTTGGGAGCACAAAACGTGCGACCGGCATGTATGGGTATAGAAAACCGCGCGCCCGCCATATGCACTACAGCGAGCCCGCCATATGCGCGCAACACTCCCAGTTAAGCACCACTCCTCTTGTTATCAGTCTCTCTCTCCTCTAGCTGTCTGTCTCTCCCAGCTGACACAAGTTAGTTGTCTCTCTGCTCTATCAGTTGCCCCATGTGTCTGTCTGCCCCCCTAACACTCGCCTATGTTGTTTGTTTTTCCCCTATGTTGTACCTATGCCCTACACCCTCTCCCTCCCGAGAGAGAGAGAGAGAGAGAGAGAGAGAGAGAGAGAGAGAGAGAGAGTGTAGGGCATAGGTACAGCATAGGGGAAAAACAAACAACATGGGAGAGTGTGAGGGAGAGACAGACACATGGGGCAACAGAGAGCAGAGAGACAACTAACTTGTGTTAGCTGGGAGAGACAGACAGCTAGAGGAGAGGAATTGAGAGGAAGACTGATAACAAGAGGAGTGGTGCTTACCTCGGAGTGTTGCGTGCATATGATGAGTGTTCTGTCGCACATATGGCAGGCGTGCTGTTTTCTGTGCGCATACATGTCAGTCCCGCCATTGGCGGGCGTGCTGGTGTGTATGCGCGCACATTTCGGCGAACTGTGATCGTGGTGCATGTCTCGTCCACCCAAAAGATGTGCTACCCAAATGAACTACTTTATATTACATTTGTTCTCTGTAGGGTCAGGCCCACCTACTGCTCCCATGCTCACTGTACCCCACTTGAAGGCTTCCCTGACTTCCCTGTCAGCGCCTGTTGTCCCGGGGCATGGAATCCTGAATTGCCTCACACACGTGACATAATTAGGGATTCCCTGCTTAAGTGAGAAGACGCTCCAGCAGAACAGTAATCTGAAGTCATCAAAAGGGTGATGGGGTGAGACTGAGTGGGCACAGGGGGAGCATGGTCCGATGAAGGGTGGGCGACTGCACTGGAGCCCCCGGAGGGAGGCCCTGGTGCATTGTACCGCCTGTGTTCACCATATCTTTCTTTACAAGCCTAGTTATAACACAATCTATAGGACATATAAACTTTAAAATGTATATGTCCTATAGATTGTGTTGAAATCCAATTGGGTGTTAAGCACCAAACTTTGACTTTAATATTACAAGCCTAGTTATAACAATGATTGTTACCTCTGATAATCGTGTCCGCAGTTGACCGGGCTGTTTCTTTGCAAACAACCTAATAACTTCTGGGGTCTTAAAGGCTTGGCTGATTGCTGCTTGAATAGCCTGCAAATTAAATAATACAATATTTAGTCACAAATTTAAAGTTGCATTGATATGCAACAGTGTTACAACTACCTTAGACTGTGATAATAGGTAAATGTGATAGACCTAGCAACATACTCCACACACCAACAAAGAGCTCCAATTGTTGCATAAATGTATTTTTTTTCAATTTTATTTTTTTCTATTTTGTCTATATATTTTTTACATATTTTAGTAAAGTTTAAATTAATAAGTTTACAGTGTAATGTTATCTAGATTTTTTTTTACATTTTAGCAGATGCTAGTGTCTAGTGATTAACACTTTCAATTACGCCGATTGTGATGTTCTATGACCTCAGGTAGCCTTTCAACAGAAATAAATAGGTACCTTGAAGGCGCCTAACCTATTAGGAACACAATCAAATGTCTTTCACTAAAGCAAAATTGAACATAACAGATAGAAATGAAATGCAGTATTTATTTTAAACTTTGTAAAATTATTTTGTACATTATTAAGTCAAGGTCTATAAAAGGAGCATAAATATAACCCTTCAGCAGATTAATGAGCGGTGGCCAGAGTCCACTGGAAAATCCCACATCTCCAGCCAGTCCCGCTATACAGATTTATGTGCACTCAATGTGTTCTCCAGTAACATGATTATCTCACCAGCTGCATCCCGCTGAGCTCATCCACCAGCGTCATATTTCCACACATGATTTTCTGCAAGGAATCATTAAACTCGCTCAGCTGCTCCAGAGTTTCCTTCTTGGTTTCCTCATACTCATCAGCATCCAGCTCGTCTCTGAAGGGAAAACAACTAAACATCTTAAAGGGTTCTTGGGTTATTCTTTTTACATATATTTGTGTTCACATTTGGATGTCTTAATTTCTGCTCAGTATTCCAAGAAATACAATTATTGCACTGCGGTCTGGGAATCTGGGCATGGACATGCATTTTCACTCTTTAGTCAAATACAAAGCTTATATACACATTACATATACAGCTGTACATGGATAGGAATTTTCAGCTTGTGTAAAATCCAACCTTGTCTTTGCATTAAAGCTGAGTAATACAGCAGGCATAAGCTTAAAGAAAGCCATGTTTGAAATTGGCTATGGATTGAAGGGCGAGGCATTTGTGGGCACATTTGCATGTCCCGGCTCAGCTTCACAGAATGCAGTGTAAACGTTTTTTCTCGGAATTCTGAGCTGGAAGCAGGTTTTTTAACTATATATAGTTGAATAATCAAGAGTATTGCAGTAAATAGTGATACCTTTTTATTGGACAAACTTATTCATAGTATAGCGATCCTCTCTTTATCAAGTCAAAAAGCAAAACTGATACAAATATGAACTAAAAACAGTAAACAGAAAGAGAGGAAAGGAAAAAAAAATTGAAAAAAAAACAAGAAGAACAAAATGCATTGGCCAGAATTAAGTGTGAAACAGACCAGCATTGTGAATAATGCCCTGATAGGTCAGTAAGTAAGTCTATAGATCAGGTTGTAGATAAGAACACAGCAGAGTAAAATAAAGGGCAATACATTTCAGCATAGCATGTAGCTTTCAAAAACAGCAATAGAAGGGGGGGGGGGGGAGGTAAGTGGAATGTCTGTGAACTGTAAGACATTAACATAGTGGGCCAGAAAGCCTAAGTCAATGTTAATGCCCATATCATTGGTATTCAAAATTGAATCATTTGTATTTCAAAAGTTTTCCGCTGTTGGATAGTTCTGAAATTCCCTTTGAGTACTTTTATTTTGAGGTTCTGGATGGAGTGATTCTCCTGGGTAAAATGGTGTCCATGGTGCTTTTTGATGGAGCTTCGGTGGAGGTTCATTCGCATGTGTAGTAGTTTATGGCTGGTTTCCCCAATGTAGCACCCCCTTTCACATACAGTACAATGTATCATGTACACTAAATTGGATGATGTACATGAATATGCGTGGCTGTGTCCTCTTTGAAGATGTGTTGGCATAATTTGCAGCAACTTTTATTGCAAGGTTTGGTGCCATTTTCTCAGTTATGCTGTTCATATGGCAATCTTATGTCCACCAAAGTTTATCTTAAATTTGTTGGCTGCCTAAATGCCAGAATAGGTTTTTTTTTGGAAGATATGTTTAAATTCTGTGTTTATATATATATACACACACATACATGCATACATACATACATATACACACACACATATACATACACACGCAGTATCTCACAAAAGTGAGTACACCCCTCACATTTTTGTACATGTTATTATATCTTTTCATGTGACAACACTGAAGAAATTACACTCTGCTACAATGTAAAGTAGTAAGTGTACTGCCTGTATAGCAGTGCAAATTTGATGTGCCCTCAAAATAACTCAACACACAGCCATTAATGTCTAAACCGTTGGCAACAAAAGTATACCCCTATGTGGAAATGTCCAAATTGGGTCCAATTAGCCATTTTCCCTCCCTGGTGTCATGTGATCTGTTAGAGTTACAAGGTCTCAGGTGTGAATGGGGAGCAGGTGTGTTAAATTTGGTTTTATCGTCCTCACACTCCCACACTGGTCACTTAAAGTTCAACATGGCAAAGAACTCTCTGAAAAAAAGAATTGTTGCTCTATATAAAGATGGCCTAGGCTATAAGAAGATTGTCAAGACCCTGAAACGGAACTGCGGCACGGTGGGCAAGACCATACAGCGGTTTCACAGGTCAGATTCCACTCAGAACAGGCCTCGCCATGGTGGACCAAAGAAGTTGAGTGCACATGCTCAGCCTCATATCCAGAGGTTGTCTTTGGGAAATAGACGTATGAGTGCTGCCAGCATTGCTGCAGAGGTTGAAGGGGTGGGGGGGGGGGATTGGCAGCCTGTCAGTGCTCAGACCATACGCTGCACACTGCATCAAATTGGACTGCATGGCTGTCGTCCCAGAAGGAAACCTCTTCTAAAGATGATGCACAAGAAACCCTGCAAACAGTTTGCTAAAGAGAAGCAGATTACTGGAACCATGTCCTGTGGTACGATGAGAACAAGATAAACTTAGATGGTGTCAAGCGTGTGTAGCGGCAACCAGCTGAGGAGTACAAAGACGAGTGTGTCTTGCCTACAGTCAAGCATGGTGGTGGGAGTGTCATGGTCTGGGCCTGCAAGAGTGCTGCCGGCACTGGGGAGCTATAATTCATTGAGGGAACCATGAATGCCAACACGTACTGTGACATACTGAAGCAGAGCATGATCCCCTCCCTTCGGAGACGGGGCTGCAGGGCAATATTTCAACATGATAACGACCCAAAACACACCTCCAAGACAACCACTGCCTTGCTAAAGAAGCTGAAGGTAAAGGTGATGGACAGGCAAGCATGTCACCAGACCTAAACCTTATTGAGCATCTGTGGGGCATCCTCAACCGGAAGGTGGGGGAGTGCAAGGTCTCGAACATCCACCAGCTCCGTTATGTCATTATAAAGAGAGGACCCCAGGGGCAACATGTGATGCCCTCATGAACTCCATGCCCATGAGGGTTAAGGAAGTGCTAGAAAATAATGGTGGCGACACAAAATATTGACACTTTGGGCCTAGGTTGGACATCTCCACTTAGGGGTGTACTCACTTTTGTTGCCAATGTTTTAGACATTAATGGCTGGGTGTTGAGTTATTTTGAGGGGACAGCAAATGTACATTGTTATACAGGCTGTACACTTACTACTTTACATTGTAGCAGGGTGTCATTTCTTCAGTGTCATCACATGAAAAGACATAATAAAATATTTACAAAAATGTGAGGCATGTACTCACTTTTGTGAGATACTGTATATGAAATGTTTCTGTGTATAAAAGACTATGTCTATTTCTAAAAAAATTTAGACCAAAAATTGGGGGTCATCTTATACACGGAGGTAACACGGTTGCCATGGTGAAACTGCTGGTACTTTGTCTCTGCGAACAGGCTTCCACCGATTACTTGCCTGATTCTGGATAAACCAATGAGAACTCTGAAAACATCCATACGTCTGCTACTCATAGGCGGGGTAGAGCTTTGAAGTTATTGTGCTGGATCAATATTCTCCAAACAATCCGTGTGTAGCATTAACAATATTTTGAGCACTAGCCAACAAAAATGTTCCGGAAATATAAAACGATAGTCATATTCTTCCGAATTCTTGTTAAAAGTCATCAATTATGCAAAAGAACATGGAAATAAAGCTTCAGAAAGACAGTTTAAACCTTCTCCCACTGAGTGTATCATCAGACAGTGGTTAAACAGTAAGAACAACTACTCAAGATGCCAAAAAAGAAAAAGGCCTCAAGAGCAAAAAAAGCAAAATGGCCAAACTTGGAGCAGAGGGTTAAGACTTGGATTATGGAATAGCATCAGAGTGGGATATCTGTGTCAACCAAGCTTATTCAATGAGGCAAAAAGGTTTGCAAGGGAAATGAACATTGTTGATTCCATAGGAAAGGCAAAATGGTGCTTCAACTTTATGAGGAGAGAAGGGTTGGCCATGAGAACAAGAACCAAGAAACCCCAGAAAATGCCACCAGGTTATGAGGAAAGTGATGCATATTTGTTAGTATGTATCTTAAAAAATTATCTAATTACTAAATATACTTTGAATATTTAAAAAACAAATATCAAATGTGTTCTGTTTTATGTTTAAAATAATATTTTCAAAAATGTAGGGTAGTCTTATACATGGAAAAATAGTGTATGTCTGTCTGTCTGCCTGTGGGTGTGGGGGGGGTGTCTGCCTGTGGGTGTGGGGGGGGTGTCTGCCTGTGGGTGTGGGGGGGGTGTCTGCCTGTGGGTGTGGGGGGGGTGTCTGCCTGTGGGTGTGGGGGGGGTGTCTGCCTGTGGGTGTGGGGGGGGTGTCTGCCTGTGGGTGTGGGGGGGGTGTCTGCCTGTGGGTGTGGGGGGGGTGTCTGCCTGTGGGTGTGGGGGGGGTGTCTGCCTGTGGGTGTGGGGGGGGTGTCTGCCTGTGGGTGTGGGGGGGGTGTCTGCCTGTGGGTGTGGGGGGGGTGTCTGCCTGTGGGTGTGGGGGGGGTGTCTGCCTGTGGGTGTGGGGGGGGTGTCTGCCTGTGGGTGTGGGGGGGGGTGTCTGCCTGTGGGTGTGGGGGGGGGTGTCTGCCTGTGGGTGTGGGGGGGGTGTCTGCCTGTGGGTGTGGGGGGGGTGTCTGCCTGTGGGTGTGGGGGGGGTGTCTGCCTGTGGGTGTGGGGGGGGTGTCTGCCTGTGGGTGTGGGGGGGGTGTCTGCCTGTGGGTGTGGGGGGGGTGTCTGCCTGTGGGTGTGGGGGGGGTGTCTGCCTGTGGGTGTGGGGGGGGTGTCTGCCTGTGGGTGTGGGGGGGGTGTCTGCCTGTGGGTGTGGGGGGGTGTCTGCCTGTGGGTGTGGGGGGGTGTCTGCCTGTGGGTGTGGGGGGGTGTCTGCCTGTGGGTGTGGGGGGGTGTCTGCCTGTGGGTGTGGGGGGGTGTCTGCCTGTGGGTGTGGGGGGGTGTCTGCCTGTGGGTGTGGGGGGTGTCTGCCTGTGGGTGTGGGGGGTGTCTGCCTGTGGGTGTGGGGGGTGTCTGCCTGTGGGTGTGGGGGGTGTCTGCCTGTGGGTGTGGGGGGTGTCTGCGTGTCTGTTCACACCCTAACCTTGGCACTCAAGGAAAGCTTGCAGAGGAGGAACAATTGTCTCACTTGAACATTATTTAAAACCCTATACACTACTTATATTTCATACAAATAAAAAATACTCAAAGTTTCATAATGTCTAAATCCAAGTATTGCTAAATATGTATGAAAAAAATAGCTGGGACTACAAACCTGCACTCCTCCAGGTCCTGAAGCTGCTGCATCAGTCGGTCCAATTGTTCCTCTAAGTTCTGTCTTAGTTTACTAGTTTCAGTCTTTCCTCTTGATGCCATTTTTAATCTTCACTCCCATGAAAAACTCTAGAAAAAAAAAAAAAAAGAGAGAGAGAGATTACTTATAAATGTTTTCTTTCAACCGAATGAAATGCTTTGGGTTTAACTAATAATATAATTTATTTAAAGTTACATAGTTACATAGTAATTAAGGTTGAAAAAAGACTTTCAGTCCATCAAGTTCAACCTGTTAAGATCTCCTCTGATCTGCAATATGCGGATTAGTTATTAATTAAATTATTGATTAAATAATTATTAATAGTATAGTATTGGAGGATGAATAAAGAGTTAGTCCATCAAGTTCAACCTTTTTAGATCTCTATTGATCTTTTTAATTTGGACTATTTATTATTATTGTTAATTGTTAATTGATCCAGAGGAAGGCAAACAGAAAAAAAAAAACATTGAAACTTTGCCAATTGTCTCATAAGGGGAAAAAAAAGCAAAATTCCTTCCTGACACCAGAAACTGGCGATCAAATTTCTCCCTGGATCAATATTCCTTGCTAGTTATCTAGGATAGCCTTGAATGCCCTCTTTATTCAAAAATATATCTAACCCCTCTTTGAAGTTCTCTATCGAATTCGCTGTCACCACCTCCTTTGGTAGAGAATTCCACAGTTTAACCACCCTAACTGTGAAGAACCCTTTTCTTTGTTTAAGGTGAAATCTTTTTTCCTCTGACCTCAAAGGGTATCCTCTTGTCAGTTGAAAATCTCTTGCTACAAAAAGTTCACTTGAGAAAGCCTTATATTGACCCTGGATGTATTTAAATAACGTAATCATATCTCCTCTTAGACGCCTTTTTTCTAGCGAAAATAAGTTTAATTTTGCTAGTCTTTCTTCATAACTTAGCCCCTCCATTCCCCTTATTAGTTTTGTAGCCCTTCTCTGTACTTTTTCCAGCTCTAAAATGTCTTTTTTATGAGGTGGTGCCCAAAATTGTACTCCATATTCCAAATGAGGGCGTACTAGAGATTTGTATAGTGGCAGAATTATATCTTCTTCCCTGGCTTCTACACCCTTCCTAATACATGCTAATATTTTATTTGCCTTTGCAGCCGCTGCTTGGTTTTGAGCGCTGTTACCTTGGTAGTTGTCCACTAGTACTCCCAAATCCCTTTCAATATCTGATACCCCTAGATTTGCTTCATTAAGATTATAGATTGCTTGGCTATTGTTCCTTCCCAAATGCATAACCTTACATTTATTTGTATTAAATCTCATCTGCCATTTAGCAGCCCATTTCTCTAATTTATGCAAATCCTTTTGTAGGGAAAGTACATCATTATGTGATTTTATTACCTTGCACAACTTAGGGTCATCAGCAAAAATGGAGACACTACATTCGAGTCCTACTTCAATGTCATTAATAAATATGTTAAAAAAGGAGAGGACCTAATACTGAACCTTGAGGAACCCCACTTATCACATTAGACCAATCGGAGTATGTTCCATTTACAACAACCCTTTGCTTCCTGTCTTTTAGCCAGCTCTCGATCCATGAGCAGATATTTACTGCAATTCCTGTATCCCTTAGTTTGCTCACTAGTCTTCCATGTGGCACTGTATCAAATGCCTTTGAAAAATCTAAAAAGACTACATCCACTGAGTTGCCCTGATCCAAGTTCCTACTAACCTCCTCATAAAAACTAATTAGATTGGTCTGACACGACCTTTCCTTCATAAATCCATGTTGACTGCTACCTATGATCCTGTTCAAATAGACATATTCTTGTATTCTGTCCCTTATTAACCCTTCTAAAAGCTTCCCAACTACAGAAGTGAGGCTCACTGGTCTATAATTCCCTGGATTTGCTCTAGATCCCTTCTTAAATATAGGTATCACCTCTGCTTTTATCCAGTCATCTGGTAGAGACCCTGTAGTGAGTGAGTCTTTAAAGATTAGATATAATGGTTTGGCTATTACAGAACCCAGCTCCATCAGTACCCTTGGATGTATTCCATCAGGACCTGGGGCTTTATTAACATTTATTTTCTCCAACCTCTTTTGTATTTCTTCCTGCGTTAACCAATTATTTAGTAAAGGTAGTGTAGCCCCATTATGTTGCGGTGTCCCAACCACTGGTACCTCCCTTGTGTAAACCGACTAAAAGAACCTATTTAGCTCATCTGCCTTTTCCTGGTCACTAATTATCAGATGGCCTGTGTCACATTGTAATGGTCCTATCGATTCCTTCCTGGCCTTCTTCCCATTAACATATTTAAAACATATTTTAGGGTTAGTCTTACTTTCCATTGCAACTGACTTCTCATTTTCTATTTTAGCCAGTCTAATAGCCCTTTTGCAAGACTTGTTGATTTCCTTATAGTCACATAAAGCTGCCTCTGTTCCCTCCTTCTTGTATAATTTAAATGCATATTTCTTTTTCCTCATCATGATCTTTAAGTCATTGTTAAGCCACATGGGATGTGATTTACTCCTATTCATTTTATTTCCACATGGTACATGCTGATGAGTATGTTTATTTAGTAAGGATTTGAATGTTGTCCATTTATTTTCAGTATTCTTCCCTGTAAGTTCTTTGTCCCAGTCTATATGTTGTATTGCTGCCCGTAGCCCATTAAAGTTAGCCCTTTTAAAATTTTGAGTTTTTGTTGGCCCCTTACAACTCTGTTTTTTGTATTCAATCTCAAATGAGACTGTGTTGTGATCACTGTTCCCCAAGGGTTCCCTTATTTTTACATTTGATATTATATCAATATTACTTGTGATTACTAAATCCAAGATGGCCCCATTACTAGTAGGTTCTTGTATTACCTGGGCCAGATAATGATCCCTGAGTGTACTCAAGAACCTGCTCCCCTTAGCTGAGCTGCTGGTCTCGTTTATCCAGTTTATATCAGGGTAATTAAAGTCTCCCATTATTAGAACTTGCCCATGCTTAGCTGCATTTCCAATCTGTAACAATAATTGTATTTCCTCACTTTCAGCTTTATTTGGGGGTTTATAGCATACTCCCACCAATATGCGTTTAGAATTAGCACCTCCACTATTTAGCTCAACCCACAAGGATTCAATGATGCCATTAGTGCCAGCATAAATATCTTCTCTGACTATAGGCTTAAATTCAGGCTTAACATAAAGACAGATCCCTCCTCCTCTTTTACCATTTCCCCTATCTTTCCTAAATAGGTTATAACCATCCAGATTAACAGTCCAGTCATGAGATTCATCCCACCATGTTTCCGTAATGCCTATTAAGCCCCATTTTTCTTGTACTGCTAATATTTCTAGCTCATCCATTTTCCCAGGCAAACTTCTTGCGTTAGCAATCATACACTTTATGTTGCTATGGCTCTGCTGTTGTGAAGTGCCTGCCACTGTGTTTGAGGCCCCTATTAATACCTCCCTACTTTCTATTGTAACCCTCCCCCTTCTCCTCCCCCATGGGTAACTAATTCATCCCTTTCCCTCTCTACCCTATTTACCCCAATACTTCTATATAGTCCCTCCCCCCACCTACAAGTTTAAAAACTCCCCCAGCCATTCTACCATCCTATCCCCTAGCACAAAAGCTCCATTATCATTAAGGTGCAATCCATCCCTGCTATAGAGATTGTACCCAAGTGAGAAGTCAGCCCAGTGCTCTAAAAACCCAAAACCCTCTGCACTGCACCACTTTTTTAGCCACGCATTAATCTCCCTAAGCTCCTTCTGCCTCCCTGGGCTAGCACGTGGCACTGGTAGTATCTCAGAAAATACTACCTTGGAGGTCCTTGCTTTAAGCTTATTCCCTAATTCTCTAAAATCATTCTTTAGGACGCTCCATCTTCCACTAACTTTGTCATTGGTACCAATGTGTACCAAGACCGCCGGTTCATTACCAGCCCCTCCCAATAATTTATCCACCCGATCCACAACATGCCGAACCCGAGCACCCGGGAGACAGCAAACTGTTCGATTGCTGGGATCTGGGTGACAAATTACCCTGTCTACCTTCCTAATAATAGAGTCCCCTACCACCAAAACATGCCTATTCTGCCCTCCCTCTCCTCCAGTAGAATTGTTCTCCCGGCTGTTAGAGGGAACTGGCATTGCCATTCCTGAATGGACATCCCCAACAGTTTCACTCAATCTGGCAAATCTGTTGTTGTTTGCCAACTCAGAACTGGCCTGCCTCCTCCTGTTCCCCCTGATTCCCCTTCTAACTGTAACCCAGCTACCTCCCTGGCCATCCTCACTAGCCCCAGCTCCTCCCTCCATACTAGGCCCAGCTAAACTGTGCTCCGTGAGCACCAACTCCCTTTCCAGTGGAGCAATATCACTAAGTGCTGCAATTCTCCTCTCCAGATCTTCAATTTGAGCTTCCAAAGAGGCAACATGCTCACACCTATCACAGAGGTATGGACCCTGGATCATCTGTTCCAGTAGTGCATACATTTGGCAGGATGTTCACTGAGTGAGGTTTCCACTGGACTGACTCATGATTATCAGTTACAAAAATACAGTGAGAAAACAGAAAAAAACAAAATACACACAGATATAACTTACACAGGCCAAGCCACACCCACTCTCACCTGTACTCTTATTAATGCAACAGACAGAAAACTGTGCACGGACTTAGAGCGTAATATTAAACTGTAATTCATTTATTTAAGCTCTAATTAAAAATAATGAACATGATTGATATATATTGAATAATTGTCAAAATTTAAATACTGTGCATTAAATACTTGGTATGAAAATGCAGTACGGACATATGCTTAATTATTGAAAAAAGTCACTAATGACTACATCAGGGGCTGAAAAATTAAACAAACTTACATTCCAGACAAGCTTTTTTTAGGAGCCATATTATGGATTATATATAGAAATAGATCTATAGAAACTAAAAAGTTAGCTTCCACCTTTAGAGAGCTGAAACTTTAACAATGAAGTGATATGAGATGCACCAAGCTGTACTGCATGGTATGTTTCATTTACTGTATAGTAATAGAAAACATATAAAGTGCTTTTAAAATGTTTTTTTTAAAAAGGGATGAAGGAACAGGGAGGGTTAAGGAACAGAAGAAGTGGGAAATCAACGTTAGAGGACAAAATTTAGCTCCAGGAGAAGGAGTGCTCTTTGTAATCATGACATAAAAGACCAAATGCAAAGAATGCAACTGTAGAAAGAGAAAATATATATATATTTATATGAAGAGTGAGATAACCGTGAATGTCCAGTAATCCAGTTGAATAATCAGAGTATTGCAGTGAATAGTGATACCTTTTTTATTGGACAAACGTATTAATAATAAAGCGTTGAGCTTTCGAGAGATAATGCCTCTCTTTATCAAGTCAAAAAGCGATAGGGATACAAGTATGAGCTAAAAACAGCAAACAGAAAGAGATGGAAAACATTTTTTGGAAGAACGAGAAAGACAAAATTAATTGGGCAGAGTTAAGTGAGAAACAGACCAACATTGTGAATAATGTCCTGATAGGTCAGTAAGTCTATAGATCAGGTTGTAGATAAGAACACAGCAGAGTAAAATAAATAGCAATACATTTCAGCAAAGCAGTATATAGTGATACCTTTTTTATAGGACAAACATATTCCTAAGTTTCATGATGAGCTTTCAAGAGCGTTCCTCTCTTTGTCAAGTCAGAGTCAATACTAATTGTAGATTCACAAATACAGCAAAAAATGCCAGGATTAGGGGGCGTGGCTAAGTAGCCGAAGTGAGAGGACGCGTTGAGCTGGAGCTCCGTGTCTGCAACGAGGAAAAGGCTTGAAAATTGGCCTTTACTGGCAGCTAGAGCTGCACCTTTGCCCAGAGGAGGCTCCCCCACCTCCAGAGACTCACTGGGTGCGTTCTCCCTGCCTCCGGGGACCCCGTCGGGAAGACCCGCGAACGAGGCCTGCCGGGGCCTAGCAGTACGGACCCCCCCGGACCCCTTCCAGCTCTCCCCCGTCTACCAGCGTAGGGGGCTGAGCAGGAGAGGAGGCCGGACGCCCAAGAAGATCGGGCACCGGAGCTGCACCGGATTGGGGGCGCCCAGAGAGGCAGCGGCAGAGGACACGGTGGCGGAAGTGAAGGCCGCCATCAGAAGCCAGGGCTCAGAAGGGCGCCAGGAGGCTGCTTCTCCCCCCCCCCCAGCCACCTCAGAGGACCGGGGCAGGCGCCGGGAACCCTGAAGACCGTCAGGGGGTAAGAGGGGAACCTGGCCCTACGCCTGGGGCCCCCTGTAAAGTGCTGGGAGGTGTGAGGGGAGGAGGAGAAAGAACAGAGACACTGTACCCCAAGGCCCTCCAGGGGTATTTTGGCTAACTTGGCCATGGACAGCAGCAGTTGTGAGAGCCCCTAAGGATAGCTGGGGCAAGATCCCCAGAGACAGCAAGAGAGGAGAAAGAGAAGCAGGCTACAGCAGACGGAGTACAGGGCAGAGGTTTGGCATAACCCTCACACTGGGGCTTTAATCCCCTGCCGCATTAAGGCAGAGGACTTATCTCCCTAGTCTATACCCTGTCTCACTCTCCAGAAACCCACAATAGGGGGGAGAAGGGTTGAGAGGAAAAGGAGAGACAAATAAAAAAGGAGAGACTGAATGCTTGATAAGGTTCTTTGGTGCTGGGTGAATTTTGTGCAGAACTTTTCTCATTTGCCAAGCTGTACTACAGTTTTTATATTTCCTGCCGCACCCTAGGAGTGTCTTCAGCAAAACAACAACCTTATCTCCAGTCTAGAGAGCGACACTGCCATCTAGTGGCGCCTCTGCTACATTGCGAGCTGAATTTCTCAAATTTCCTCTCTGCCGTCCTGCAACCTGAAAGGGGTATGCTAATTCAGTGAATAGAGCTGGCCGGTAGGGGCTAAGCGTGCTCCTGAATATGAACTGAATCCTTTTATGCAATTCTTTGAGAACAGCCTGCTCGGGCCTTGTGAGGGGTGCTACTGGAGTCCCTGCCTTATTTCTTAACCAGGACTTTGCAACGCCACCACAGCCAATATACGGCGAGTCAAGCTCACAGGGAAGATGGGAAAAAACAAGAAAGCCCTGCCTTCCAAAAAAATTGAGGAGCACTTCAGGATAGCCGGGGCCCCGCAGACATCAACGCAAGCTTCCCTTCCGCAACATTCTGATCAATCTGACTCTGAATCTGTATCAGAGGCCTTACACCCGGAGGTCAACATAGCTGACAACTCTATGGCGAAGTTTGAGGCCCTTTTAGAGTCCCATATCAATAGGGCAGTCATGGCTCTACAAAAAGAACTACATGACATTGGGCAGCGGACCAATCTTCTGGAGGAGACAATGGATCAAGTGGTGGAGGCCCAATAAAAAGATAGGAGTGCCATTGGGGAGAATACCTCTCGTATCACTTCCCTTGAAGACAAACTGGAAGACTTGGAGAACCGCTCCCGAAGATTCAATATCCGGATAAGGTGGGTGCCAACAGCAATAATCGATCTGCCCCGATATCTCAAAGCCACTATAGACCAGATCCTGGTAGGCTTTCCGGACCATATATGGGAAGCGGAGCGAGCCCACAGGGCCCTGGGTGGAAATAAAAACCCTGATTTGCCAAAGGACATAACAGTGAAACTACTCCGTCAGCAATCCAAAGACTTGTTTCTTGCCACCACCCGTAAAATGACAACCATCCAGGGTCCTGATGGATCCTCTTTGCAGTTCTTTGCAGACCTTTCTCCTCCAACCTTACAAAAACGGAGACTGATGAAGCCTGCTCTGGAGATTCTTATTCAGCATGGCATCAGGTACAGATGGGGGCTTTCCTTTTGCCCTTTTGTTCTCTTATAATGGGGCATCCCACACCGTGCGCTCCTTGGAGGAATGTCTGGATCTTCTACAGAGACTGAACCTGGCCACTGGAGAAACAGTCCTGACACAGGTGACCCCTTTGCCTCCCTCTCTTCCCCAGAACCAATGGACTCCTTCCTCCAAACGGAAGAGAACGGTAGATCCAACTCCCCAAACAGTTTCTCGGAGACCGAGGCAGGAACTGGAGGCCGTGGCTACATGACTCGAAGAGCCGGGCAAGGTGCCGGGAGGACCTGCTGGCCTATCGATGCACATAATCCCTTTTCTGAGAGAGACTATACCACAGGAATCTCGTATTGGTTATCATGTTTTATAACTATGCTGATTGTCTCTTTTGTGCTATTTCCATGTTTTTTTTTCCCTCTGAGAAGGTCTAGTTACTCTAGGTTACGGTTATAGCTTCAGGGCTTTGAAGAGAACAAAAGATATAAGAAGGGAGGGGAAATAAAAAAAATTTAAAAAAAAGGGGAAGAGGCTCCCCTGTTTGTAGTGCCTGCTCTCTTTAGGTTAAGGTCTTTTCTGCCCCAAGTTGTAATTAAAGAGTTTCCGTGCTCAGCAAGGTTCATCCCATATTGTTTTCTAGCCTTTTTTTAACACCCCTACCGGCTATAATTTAGACTGATATAGATTAGATTTGAGGAAAACGGATAGAACTAGGCCGGGCTAGACTAGTTCGTTAAGCTAGGAATATCACGATGGTAAATTGTATTTTCTCTCTTTGTTGTACTGCTCTTATTTTCTTTTTCTTTTCTTTGATAGACTTGGGCAGGCTAATTGCTACTTATCTTTATTCTCTGGTCCCAACAAAGCCTTGGTCCCATAGGCTACTTCCTTTTCTACACCCTCTCTCTTGCTTCTCTATTCACCCTGTGAAAGCAGGCCTGGAAAGGTGAGGTAAAGTCAGCTCCATGTCCGCTGGGCGGATGGCTAGGTCATATGGGACTTCTACAGAGCAGACTTGTAAGGGCGGAATTTCCCTTGAGTAATGGCTTTAGAATTTGGTGGTTACCACTGCTAAACCCAACTAATATATGCCTCCTTGTTCCCACTCTCGTCACCATCAGACCAAATCTGTCCAAGGAGATCCGACACGACCCTCCACCTCGCCCTGGGGAAAGCCGCTCCTCGCTTCCACCTGGGCAGTTGCTACTAAAGGTACGTGGCTATTAGCTATTCACATGCTTACACCAACAGCACACCCATGACATCTCCCACAAGGATACTCACGCACAATGTAAAAGGGTTTAACTCTCCCTTCAAGCGAAGGAAGGCTTTTTTGTATTATAAAACCCACAAACCAAACATTATCTTCCTCCAGGAAACCCACTTTGCTAGGAATAAAACTCCTGCCTACCTGAACAAAGATTATCCCCAATTCTTCTGCACCACCCAGGCTTCCAAAAAAGAGGGAGTAGCGATCCTATTGCACAAGGATTTCCAGTTCCAACTAGACTCCAAAATTATAGACCGGGAAGGGTATTATATTATCTTGAAAGGGAAGGTTCTGGGTACCCCTACTTCGCTTGTCTCTTTTTATGCCCCTACCGTAGCCCCACATAAAGCGTTGATTAGACTTTTAAGGACACTGGAGGGGGGGGGGGGGGGGGAATTGATAATAGGGGGAGACCTAAACTTGGTCTTGGACCAGAGCATGGATAAATCTACCGTCTCAAAGCAAATCCGCTTTTCTAATAAGATTAAACAAATAAAAAAACTGCTCCATTCTTTGGACCTAGTAGATGCTTGGAGGGGCCACCACCCGAAAGGAAGAGAGTACACCTTCTTCTCCCACCCCCCCATAAGTATTACTCCCGTATTGACGCCCTTCTCATTAGTGCCTCGCTTTTCGACAGCTCGGATAAGGCAGATATAGTTCCCTGCACGTGGTCGGACCACGCTGCAGTTTCTTTAGAGGTTGATCTGGGATCTCAATCCAGATTCCCCTTTCTCTTGGAAACTAAATGAATATTTGCTCTCAATACCCACATACCAGGAACAAATTACTTCTGAATTGGCAGCCTACTTTGAGTCCAATGTGGGTGAGGAAACTTCGCCAGGATGGGTCTGGATGGCCCATAAGGCTTATATTAGGGGTACATGCATTAAATCGGCTTCACAACATAAGAAATCAATTCGACATACTGAGGAAAATCTTGTTAAAAGATTAGCTCAATTAGAGAAACAGAATCAAATTTCCCCTTCTTCCTCGTTAAGGGACCAAATTGACAAAGCTAGATTGGAGCTAGATGGTATTCTATCTATAAGAACGGATAAAGCTCTGAGAAGAACACAGCACCTCTTCTACGCTAAGGTGAATAAACCAGACAAATTATTGGCAAAAAGTCTGAGGGCAAGATACTCACAGTCCAAAATCTCCCAAATTAGAACCAAAGAGGGAATACTTACGTTCAGCCAAAATGAGATACAAAAAACTTTTAGGGAATTTTACCAGCACATTTATTCCTCCCACAACTCCCTCTAGGGAACTCTATTAGTTCCTACTTGAATTCCTTAGATCTGCCTAAAATATCTGCGTCGGACCTACTAAACCTAAACAAAGAGGTATCGGTGGAGGAGGTTAGGAAGACAATTAGAGACTTAAAAATGGGGAAATCTCCTGGCCCTGATGGCTTCACTAACATTTACTATAAAAAGTTCTCGGATATTTTGGCCCCACACTTATGCAGCCTTTTCAACATGATCTTGAAAGAGGAACCAACTCCCCCAGAACTTAATTTCGCGGATCTGACCCTTTTCCCCAAGGAAGGTAGGGACCCAAAGGAGGCAAAAAATTACAGACCGATCTCGCTTCTAAATGGGGACATCAAACTCCTAGCAAAAATATTCTCACAACGGATCTCTGTCTTTCTGCCCTCCCTAATTCACAAGGACCAATCTGGCTTTATCCCTTACAGGCAGACAAGCGATAATATAAGAAGGACCCTAAACATCATCCATTTGGCTAGACATAGAAATACCCCGGTTTGCCAGCTTGCATTGGACATAGAGAAGGCATTTGATACCCTGGAATGGCCTTTCTTGTACGCCGCTCTGGATAAATTTGGGTTCAAAGGCCAATTTTTAAATTTGCTTCGCACCTACTACACTCTTCCCAAAGCTAACTTAAAACTTCTGGGCTCCCAAAAAGGCTGTAATAGAGATAGGGCGTGGAACGAGACAAGGATGCCCTTTATCCCCTCTCCTTTTTTTCTAGCAATAGAGCTGCTGGCTCAAGCAATTAGGGCAAATTCCTCTATAGAGGGGATGCGAGTGGGAAACCAGCATTTGAAGTGCTCCTTATTTGCTGACGACCTATTGTGCACTCTAACTAATCCTGGCCCCTCCATTGAAGCTCTTTTGGACACAATTGGTTTATTTAGCACTCTCTCTGGACTTAGATAAAAACCAGGACAAGACGGAGGCACTAAGCATAGGCATACCCTCAGATACTTTGTCCCAGTTGAAAACATGCCACACGTTTATTTGGCCGGCCACTCATATTCACTATTTGGGGATAAATATCACTAGTTCTTTAGCGGGAATTTATAAGACCAATTCCCCCCCTCTTCAGGGATCTCCAGAGGGACTTAAACATTTGGATGAGGAAGCATATTTCTTGGACGGTTAAGATGAATATCCTTCCGAGGCTCCTGTATCTAGCCAGAACCCTTCCTGTCCAAATAAATAATTCAGAATTAGCTCGCTTTCAGTCCCTGGTGTTCAAGTTCATCTGGAGGAATAGACCCCCGAAAATAGCGAGGAAGGTCATGTATAAACATAAATCTAAGGGAGGCATCTCATGCCCGAATTTCTCTAGCTATTTCAGAGCGGCACAAGTGGCCTTCATACCCCTGGCACACTCCACTCCCCTCCAGCCTAATTGGGTGTTCATAGAGGAGGCACAAATGCCCCCCTCACGTGGGGTATTATCCTATGGACACCAAATTCGAATACTCTTAATTCTTACATAAGTAACCCAATCACTAAATTTACTTTAAAAATCTGGAACTGGGCCAAAAAAAAACATAATCTAGCATACCCGGTAACACCTCTCACCTCAATATTCACTTCTCCCACTCTCTCTGCTACCCTCTCTTCTAACTCTAAACATTTTTGGACTTTGCAAAAATTGGATAAATTAGGCTCATGGTTGGAAGGGGGGAAAACTATCTCTCTAGAAACAGTAAGCAGAGGGAGGGAGTTTCCTGATACGGAAATATTTAACTATATCAAAATCAGGCATTGGGTGGAAGAGGTATACAGGGAATATGGCCCGCCTAAAGACTCCTGGCTCACCATAGTATGCAAAAACTCAGCCCTTACTAGGGGTACATTGGGGGCAATATATAACATAATTAATACTCCCCCCCTTGGTTCACCAAAGCCTTCCTTTATGCTGAAGTGGGAGTTGGACTTGGAACAGAACTGGGATGAGACCTCCTGGTCTAAAACTTTCTCTAGCCATTCAAAAGGCTCCCTTAATTAAAGCCTGCTGGAAACCTCGCTGAAAATCCTACATAGGGCATATATGACCCCCGCTAGACTAAACAGAATTTTGCCTATGAACTCGGATAAATGCTTTAGGGGATGTCAGGAACGAGGGGACTTCATTCACACGTGGTGGAAATGTCCTTTAGTCTCTGAAATCTGGGCTAAAGCGACTAATCTAATCTCAGGATTATTTAGAACCCCACTTAAACCTTCCATAGTGACATGCCTCTTAGGCATGAAATATACTGAATTAGGAGGGGAGGGCAATAAATTGACACAACTGATTTACCTGGCAGTAAAAAACATCATAGCTAGAAGGTGGAAGGACAACTCCATTAACTTCCAGGAAATTAAAAACAAAATAAACTTCCTATTTATAAATGAGAGAATGACTCATACTCTTTTGGACACACATCAAATATTTTTGGAAATTTGGGGTCCCTGGATCTCTTCCCCTGACTGCATATCATAGGTAGTGGGGGGCTGAGTGGAATCTTAGCTAAGTAGGCTCTCTGCATTTGTAAGAGGAGTGGAGCGGGGGGCGGACTGGAACAGGCGGAGCGGGAGAGGATACTGGAGGCTTCATCAGACGAAAGGTAACGAAAGTAAAACTAAGATTGGGTTGTACGGGAATTGGAAAAGCCACGTTAAAGTCAAAACCTGACCCTCTGAAGTAGAAGAGCTGATTGGAAGCAATTGTCTATTATGTGACCTTTTCCTTATACTCCTTCATTTCTTCTTTTCTTTATTTCTTCTTTTTTCTCTATTTCCCGTTTTTTCTTTTCATATATATTCGTATAATATTCTGATTGAAACACTATTTTTTAATTATACCAATATGTGCACTGAAAATGTTAAAAATTATATTAAGGAATAACTCAACTAAGAGGAGCAGATGATTAGGAAAGTAATTTTTCTTTCTTGAAATTAATTATTGATTACCCTTAATAAAAACTTAATGAAAAAAAAAATGCCAGGATTAACAAATAATGTTCTGTTCAGCCAATCATGAATGTTAGAGGTTACAAGAAATTTTGGTAATGAGATAAAAATCCATGTCTACATTAAGGCCTGAGTTATTACTGTTAAAGAGCATAATCATTTTAAGTTCAAATGTCTTTCTTTATATAGATGACCTGTTCATTATATGGACAGTGGGAGAAAAAAAAAGCTCAGAGACTTCCACACAGCCTTTAATACCTTCCACCCATCTATTACATTTAAAATAGATTACTCTGCAGAACAGGTGAACTTTCTGGACACCATCATATCCATCACCAATGGTAAACTTAACTCATCTGTGTATAGGAAACCTACAGACAGATGCAGTTATCTCCACAGTTCTAGCTTTCATCCCTCACATATTAAAAAATCGATTATCTATTGTCAAGCCATTCGATACCACCGCATATGTTCTAACAATAAGGGCCGTGATAAACATTTAAAAACCCTGTCTGACTCTTTCAGAAGAAAGGGTTACAAACCAAATGTCATAACACAGAAAGTGACCTCTGCCATTAAAACTAAAGAAATTACCTAACGTACACCTCTGGAAACCACATACCATCCGGATCTAGAAGGAATACGCAAAATATTTATCCTATTTCAGAGGATGCAGAATTATAACATATATTCCCCAAAACCCCCATTCTTGCATTTAGGCAGCCACCAAATCTCAGACAAACATTGGTGAACAGTAGATTGGCTAATGAAGAGCTTAACAAAGAAAATGGCACAAAACCTTGCAATACAAATCAGTGTAAATTGCGTAAACACATCTGCAAAGAGGACACAGCCACGCACAACAACAAGACCTAGAACATCAGACGGTCATATTCTTGTACATCATCCAATGTAGTTTACATGATACAATGTAATGTACGTGAGAGGCTGCTACATTGGTGAAACCAGCCAGAAATTACACATGAGTATGAATCTATACAGACATTCCATCAATAAGCACAATCAGGACAATTATTGTATTCCAGTTGGACACCATTTCACCCAGAATAAACACTCCATGAAAAATCTCAAAATCAAAAAACTCAAAAGAAAGACAGACATTTTAAATTAAAATTATTTTGCTCTTTAACAGTAATAACTCAGGCCTTAATGTAGACATGGAATTTTGATCTCATTACCAAAATTTCTTGTAACCTCTAACATTTATGATTGTAAATATATATGTGTGTTTATTTATTTTTTGTTCTATGCCTTCCTTGTTTTGTGTTTATGTGTAGGTGTTATACTAATGTTATGCATCTTTTTATAAAAACAGTATACTAGAACATTACAACTAAATCTTCAACTTAAAAACTCACCCTCTTGACTCTGTAATATTAAACATGGAAAGCCAGAGATTCTTGATCATACCATGAGAGCTCGCAGGCCTACATAGTAAGTTATCATTACAATATCTTCTAATTCACTAGGGGAAAGAGCCCATATTTGCATTCTTACTGAGTTTGGTTACAGCTCTATGGTTCCTTAGATGTGAAACTATTTACGACCACAATTTACTTACTTTGGTAGGCACCCCCACACACTTGCACAGCTGGCTGAACAGAACATTATTTGTTAATCCTGGAATTTTTTTGCTGTATTTGTGAATCTATAATTAGTATTGACTCTGACTTGACAAAGAGAGGAACGCTCTCGAAAGCTCGTCATGAAACCTATGAATATGTTTATCCAATAAAAAAGGTATCACTATATACTGCAATACTCTGATTATTCATCTGGATTTCTGGACATTCACGGCTAGTCCCCTCTTTAAATATATATATATATATATATATATATATATATATATATATATAATATTCGATGAAGCGATTATTCCACAAGGTTACTTTGATTCAACGTTATTGTGCACACTTGTACAGGTTTAATTAATTATAATCAAATAAACTTAAAAGTGTATAACTTTCTTCAGTTTGTTCTTAGGGTGTGCGTTAGGTTTAGGGTCGTGGCAGATGATAAACTTTACTCAATAAAAATGAGGCGAGCATACCTCGCCACTACTTTACTATGTAAAGCTCATCATCTGCCACAAACCTAACTCTTAAACCCAAGAAATTGAACAAAGTCTCGGCAAGCAACTGTTACACCACCTGGTCCTTTCCTTTTAAGAGTGCGCCGGCGGGCAGCCAGCACAGGAAGCAGCAGTGAGCATCCGCTAGCTGGAAATGTTGCTGCTGATATCATAGCTTTAGGGTTAGGATAAAGTTTTAATCTTGGAAATTGTATATGATCGCAGCAGCGAATGCAAACTTTGTACAATTTTGGCAGCGCCATCTATCAGCTACTTGCTGCAACTGCTGGCGCACTCATAACTGGAATGAACCTTTTGGGCACAAAACAGAAAGGGTCCTATGTTTGTCCTTGTTATATTCATCCACTAATACACTATATTGAAAGACAGCTATATTAGACAAAAATTACCAGAGAAAATATCACTTAATATTAACCGATCTTTTAAAGATAGGGGTCAGAGGTACCTCTGGATGCAATGTTAAGAGAAAATATTCAATTTTTTAGAACATAATTTAACTAAATTAAAAACCTAAGAGAAATAATAAAAAGAACCACTTTTCCACAGACTAAAAATATCACTTGTGTTAAATGTGCAAAAAATAGATTTGTTACATTTGGAAATATTAGTCAACTGTATTCTAAATCTAAATACTAAAAACAAATACATTGGCTATTAATTGTGCTAATTATTATTATGTGACAGTCAAACGTGGGTGTGTCAAGAAATCCCCAAGATAATGCTCAAGTAATGTAGCATACCAATCAAATCCTTTTAGAGGAAAAAATATAGTATCAAATATTTATATATATACACACATACATACATAATATTGTATACTATACCTGAGTGTGATGTAACCCTTTCCCTTCTATAGATCCACTGTTGGCCCCTCGCCCAGTGAAATGGTTTAATATATGCCTCTTATTTAATATAATTTTACTATAAATATGTTTCAGAAAATTACAATTAATATTTACATTAAATATATTTATCACCATTAAAGCATCACATATACAAACAAAGGAAGCCTCCTATATACACACACAGAGCAGCCACATTGCTCCTCCCTACCTGATTCTGGAACTGGCTTCAGTGAGTGATGTGTACTTCCTGTGACGTCGCAAAGAACTAGCCAATGGAGAAGCAGGAAGCGAGCGTTTACCAATCAGCGCGCAGATGTGCAACACCGAATTCTGTCCCCCATGAGGAGGGTGAGTACATGAGAAATTAAGTAGTAGACAGTAATATTAGAGGGCGATGGGTATGCAGGGATTTACAGAGGTGACAACAGCGCCATTACTGATATAATTATACAGAGACTGGAGCTGACACATGAGTCTGGTGGCTGAGGCACTGCCCGCTGTGTGTGGCTTCCATTTCCTCAGTGACCCCAAACAGTTTAAAGGGGAAGTTTCACTTAAACAAAAGTTGCTTTTTTTTGTTCACATAAAGAAGTTCAAATATATGTAAAACTATTATCGTGTGCATTTTATTGCCACATCTCTGTATATGATGTATATGAGATGCTGAAGAAAGCAGAAACATATTACAACAGTTACAATTTAGAGCTGATTTGCAATTTGATTAAGTCTTGAGCTGTCTCGTGAATCTTTGACTTAGCATTCTAAGTATCAAAAAATGAAACATAAAATTGCAGCTTCCACTCCACAAATACGGAAATACTGCTTTTTACGTGAATAGGTAATCTTCTCCTAGACTATCTTAAATATAATTGTGGAATATGCTGGCAAGTTACAAATAAAGGATAAAAAATACTTATTATTAGATGGAGGGCAAGTTCTGCCTAAAATTATGCCTCATCAATATTCAAGCGCAATAAAGAAAAACAGTTGGACCTTTCCTGTTTCATTCTCACCAGCAGTGGTGTGCAGTGGCCAGTAGATGGCGCTACAGTGGCTTGCTAAGACTTTCTTCAATTTCTTATGGTTAGGGTTTTATCTAGGGGTTAGAGTTAGGGTAGTGGCAGATGATGAGCTTTACATAGTAAATTAGTGGTGAGCTGTGAGCATCACTATTTTACTATGTAAAGCTAATCATCTGCCACTACACTTACCTCTAAAAAATCAACACTGAGTTCCCTGTTGGTCCAGTGGTTTGGATTCGGGGCTGTCACTGCTGCGACCTGGGTTTGATTCCAGTCAGGGAAGCAAGAGGTCACACCACCTGAAGCCAAGCAGGGTTGGGCTTAGTCAGTACTTGGATGGACAACCACCTAGGATTTCCAGGAGCTGTATGCTATGGCCCCCTGCAGAAGGAACTGGCAACACACTCCAGTCTGCCATAAATACCAAGTGGATCAGCATGGCCATGGACATAAAGCATGCAAAACATAATGGGAGGTCACCAAATAAAAAATGGGTATACATCTTGGCACATGGCCACCAGCAATGCCGTGGGTCTTTCCAGGATCGGCGTGGCGGACATTACCCCTGATGGAGATGAGTTGGCTGTTGATCCATGTGCCTCTGCACAGCCTTTGTGTGTTTTTGCGTCCCTTCCTGATGGGTTTGAGTAGATTAGTGTTGTGTATGTTCCCCTGGTCCCCTTCAGGATTACGAAGTGGTGGTGGTGAAGGGGCTTGTGTACTTCAATGAAGCTGTGAGATATACCATGTAGGGTCACTCTACGTGGGCAGGTCATAGCAGAGAGGTCACACAAGTCACAGTCCACTAGAGAAGGAACTGGCAACCCACTCCAATATCACCTGTCAGAAATGGACAAAACTGTGCATTTATATTATGGGTGTGGTGTGGGTGGTCCCGAGAGAGCAAGAGGCTATTATAGGTAAAAAGGGGATACCTAAAGGGGGTAATGTAATAGTCTAGAATAAGCATGAAGCATAGCACCTACCAAGGTCACATGTGGTCACTACACCACTGCAACCAGAATCTGATGCAAAAAAGGATCATCAAAAATCACTCCATTTAGTTGAAGAAACTATTAATGTGCATAGTACTTACAACTTGTCTGTATATGCTCAGTGAAACAGATGATTCAACCTTTGGACTATGTAATCCAATCCAGTTTCACACATACAGTGTGGTGACAAAAAAAATAATAGAAAAAAAGGGGTCAATTAAAAAAAGGCAGAGGAGGATAACAAAAAAACTAATCAACATGCATGTACAGTACAGTGCTAAATACTGTAACAATATACCAACTCACCTGATTCCCATAGGCAAGCATTACAAACTATTAGCTAGGTCTCTGGATAATCAGCAATATGGGAAAATACCCATTAATACAGAGAGGACAGGTGTACTATCACCTTCACAATATGATATTGTTCATCAACATTGATATCACATCCATCAGCTATACAGGTGTTAGCACATGTTAAAGGATACTCATGATATCAGCAATAGGGGAAAATACCCATTAATACGGATAGGACACAAAGGTCAGCAGCCAGATTCAATGTTACTTAAATCAGAGCCAAGGATCTGTTCTCAGACTGATATTGAGGTCAGGGTCACATGCTTCACTAGTGCATATGTCAATGCTGGCTGTCACTAACATGCTATTGTGAGACTCTGCAAGTCCACCACCATAGCTGTATTAGTCTAGATTTAAGCTAACAACAATCATCTCTTCAATATCTGTTATTCGATCATAGCTTTACAATTGTGGGAGCTACGTGTTAAGGGGGATTGTCATTGAAGGAATGTCTACTTGATAATCCCTTGATAATTCCATGGAGCTGGAATGTCAGTGTCCTTGTTGGTCATCATGTGTAGTATGTGCGATGTACATGTGGCGGTATGTTGGTGTATGTCATATCCACCTGACATGGAGGCTGGGTCCTGCTGGGCCACCGGGCCTGAAGCTCCTGCGACAGGCACCTGGCGAGAAGGCCCTTGGCGACCCTCTCCCAATCATTATAGCACACAGTCACGTTCTTCTCCTCCTTGGCGCTGTGACCACTTCTGTAACCTCAGCTGCCGCCTCCTTCCATGCCTGAGCCCTAGGCCCTGGCTTTGACCTCCCTCCCCCCTGCAAGGATCAAGGGCGGCCACGGATAGCACCAAGGAAGACCACATTCTCCCGGTGCGTGTAATTGTGGGCCCTGTGCTTGCCCTTAGCCTCTTGCCCTCCCGACTGTGGACGGAGATCCTTACTTCCCTGACCTGTCCCTGAGGCCTGTCCCTCCCCTGAACTACCACCTCTTAACAGCTTGCATGCGCAGAAAGGGTTTACGGACTTGCTGCTCCGGCCCAATGGTCGCAGCATGGTTGAATGTAATAGCTCTGTAAATGCGCAGGATTTCAAGCCCTCAGGCTTTGCAGGTGTGCTGGTGCTGCTATAGGCATGGAATTTAATATGGCCCATGCTCTGTGATCTTCAGCTGCTCACATCGTGTAATATACTGAGGTCTAGTGGCAATAAAAGGCAAGGGCTAACACCTGTATTAGAACTTCTATATGTGAAGTCATATAAGAGCAAACATATAAAACATATAAATCCAGCCATTAATTTATTAAGTATTATGTATCATTTCAATTAATGGGTACTGCCATTGCTTTATTTGTTTTGCCCTGATTTGTCATGAGAGAGATTTAAGGTGTTTATAAGATCACTTGCCTTTCTCCCCCACCCCCCTTTCATTCTTCCACTACCTTCCATTTGCACTTCCTTTTCTCCTATATACACTGAAATGCCATATTTGCATTACTTAGTATTGAGTGATTCGAACAAAAATGTACATGTTATCTAAAGTAATTAGATAGCAATGCTTTACTGAGACAGACACTGTTTTTTTCCCCAAAACATGATTTGCCACCCGTGAGGAACTTTGAATGTACAGTTGTGCTCAAAGGTTTACATACCCTGGCAGAAATTGTGACATTTAGGCATTTATTTTGAAAATATGCCTGATCATGCAAAAAAAAAAAGAAAAAAACCTTATATTGAAGGATAGTGATCATATGAAGCCATTTATTATCACATAGTAGTTTGGCTCCTTATTAAATCCTAATTATAACAGAAATCACCTAAATGTCCATGATCAAAAGTTTGCATACCCTTGGTTCTTAATACTGTGTATTGCCCCCTTTAGCATTAATGACAGCGTGCAGTCTTTTGTAATAGTTGTCTATGAGGCCCCTAATTCTTGCAGGTGGTATAGCTGCCCATTTGTCTTGGCAAAATGTCTTCAGTCGTCTTGCATGAACCGCACATTTGATATCTCCGCAGAGTGGCTCGATGATATTACGGTCAGGAGACTGTTAGCCACTCCACAACCTTCACCTTTTTCTTTTGTAACCACTGGAGAGTCAACTTGGCCTTGTGCTTAGGGTCATTGTCATGTTGGAAAGTCCAAGAGCGTCCCATGTGCAGACTTCGTGCAGAAGAATGCAAATTGTCTGCCAGTATTTTCTGATAACATGCTGCATTCATCTTGCCATCGATTTTCACAAGATTCCCCGTGCCTTTAGAGCTCACACATCCCCCCAAAAATCAGTGAACCACCACCATGCCTCACAGAGGGGATGGTTTTCTTTTTACTATAGTGTTGACCCCTCTCCAAACATAGCGCTCTAGCAGTTGTGGCTGAAATCAAGAGATCCCCTAATTTTCCACTTCTTAATAAGTGATTGAACAGCACTGACTGGCATTTTCAAGGCTTTGGATATCTTTTTATATCTTACCCATCTTTATGAAGTTCCATTACTTTGTTATGCAGGTCTTGACAGTTCTTTTCTGCTCCCCATGGCTCAGTATCTAGTCTGCTCAGTGCATCCACGTGATAGCTAGCAAACTCATTGACTATTTATACACCGACACTAATTGCAATTTAAAAAGCCACTGGTGTGAGAAAAGAACCTTTAATTGCCATTTAACCTGTGTGTGTCACCATGTGTGTCTGTAACAAGGCCAAACATTCAAGGGTATGTAAACTTTTGATCAGGGCCATTTGGGTCAATTCTGTTAAGGGTAGGGTGAGGGTTAGTTTAAGGGTTAGTGTAACATTCTAAGTTTAGAACTACTCTCAAATATTGGCAGCGCTGCAAAATATCGGCAGCGACATCTAACAACTCTTTAATGCAACTGCTGCCGTAACTATAACAGGATAGATCCCAACCGCATGGTGGCACTGGACCATTGTGGCCAAGAGGAGGAGAACATAAGGGCAGCATCTCCTTAAGTGTTTATCAACTCCAGTCCTCAGGGACCAAAAATAGGTCACATTTTAGGCCTCTCCCCGCTTGGACAAAGGTGAGCAAATCATAGCCTCAGTGATGCTGATAAAAAATCCTGGGCTTGAACAATTAGCATCACTGAGCCTCTGATTTGCTCACTTTTGTCTAAGCAGGGATATGCCTCAAATGTGAGCTATTGTTGGTTCCTTACAAGACACGTAAACAGCTACAAGTGTCTTGTGGGAGGTTGAGTTTACATGTAAGGCTTTGTCTCACTGTGAGCACTCGCAGAGCTTTATGAGATGGCTCAATAACTCCTACAGGAGACATGTAACAGCACCAGGGAACAGTTTATATGTAGCAAGAACTTCCTACGTGCGCTATTTCCTACAGTAGCCATGTAATCAGGTCCAATATGTGAAAGCTCTATAACTTTAAGACCTAACCCATCAGCACTGAGCATATTCTGCCAGTTCTCAACCACTTGCTTATAAAGGATTGACATTTAATATTTTTCTGTGGCTGTTTGAATAAGATCGACAGGCCTGGATATGAGGGTTTCCCTGCTGTACAGTTAAGCCAGTCACTGCCTCAGTCATTCTAGTTGACTCACCTATACATAGAAGGGGATCCTTAAAACCTGCCACGTGAGACTCTTGTCTACCACACACACACATCTTTATTTCACATTTATAAAGCCTTCCTGTCTGTTCAGCCATATTAAATCTTCAATATAGTACAGTAGCAGTCCCTGGTAATATGCACATCTAATAAATAACTATATGAAGTAAAAGGAAAGGTCTGCATACCATTTTCCTGATTATTGATGGTGATTCATCTCTTGTACTTGCTAAGTTTTTGTTTCATAGAGTATTTCATTATCTTTAGTACTGTTAATAAGATGAAAATGTGACACATTTTATGTTAAATAAGAAATATTGTTTTGGGGAGTGAGCAGAGATTTGCATGATTTTGTGAGTAATGTAAGGGAAAATAATAAATGAGAAGGGTTGTCCTCATTTGAGTGAATCCCAATATACCATCTTTATTCTCCTTATCCTCTTTATATGTGTTTTCCACAGTATATATATTTATATTGTTGTTGTTTAATCGTTCAGTTGTGTCCGACTTTCTGTGACTTTATGGACTGCAGTACGACAGGTACATCTCTGTCACTGCTCCTCCAAGCTCCATCAACTTCATGTTCATTGCTACAGTAACCTCATCTATCCATCTCTGCTTCTGCCGTCCTCTTCTTCATGTGCCATCAATCTTTCCCAGCATCAGTCTTCTCTAGAGAAACCTGCCGTCTCATGATATGGCCAACATAATTGAGCTTCAGCCTCATGATCATACCCTCCGGTAAACAGTTGGTCTTGATTTCCTGTAGTATTGATTTATTGGATCTTGCAGTCTAAGGGACTCTAAGTAGTTTTCACCAACACCACAATTCAAAGGCATCAAATGCTCTGCGCTCAGTCTTCTTTATGATCCAGCTCTCACATCATATGTTACTACTGGGAATACCATAGATCTAACTATGCAGACCTTTATTGATAGTGTAATATCTTTACTTTTTAATTGCTTGTCCAGTCTTGCCATAGCTTTCCTGTCCAGAAGCCAACCTCTTCTAATTTCATGACTGCAGTCAAAATCTGAAGAGATCTTGGATCCTAGCAAAATAAAATCTGTCACTGCCTCCACTTCTTCCCAACTATTTGCCAGGAACTGACATTGCCGTTTGCCATGATCTTCATATTTTTAACAATGAGCAGCAGGCCAACTTGTACACTCATCAACAGTTCCTTTAGCTCCTCCTCACTTTCAGCCATCAGAGTGGTATCATCGGCGTACCAGAGGTTGTTGATATTTTTTCCAGCAATACTGATTCCGGCTTTGGATTCATCCAGTCCAGCCTTACACATGATGTACTCTGCATATAAGTTGAATAAATAAGGTGACAATATACAACTTTGTCACACTCCTTTTCCGATCTTGAACCATTCTGTTGTCCCATGTTTGGTTCTGACCGTGACTTCTTGGCCTACATACAGATTCCTCTGGACGTGGATGAGATGATCTGCTACTCCCATCTATTTAAGAAGATGCCACATGTTGTTGTGATTCACAAAGTCAAGGGCTTTAGAATAGTCTATGAAGCAGAAGTAAATGCTTTTCTTGAACTTTCTGACCTTTTCCAGCCTATTGGCACTACTGGGTTTTCCAAATGTGCTGGCATAAGGCAAGCAACACTTTCACAGCACCATCTTCTAGTATTTGAATTTCACTCTCCAAGATCTCTGGCGCCAGCTCATTGGTTAAATTATTGAGGTAATTGCTGCTGTTAAGATCCTTCCTGTATAGATCTTCAGTATATTCCTGCCACCATTTATTTATCTGATCTGCTTCTGTTAAGTCCCTAACATTTTTGTCTTTTATCTCGCCCACTTTGGCATGAAAGGTGATCCAGATTTTTTTTTTGGGGAGAGATCTCTTGACTTTCCCATTCTGTTTTCTTCTTCATTATATTATCTTCTTCGATCTCTTTACATCACTTATTGTAGAATGTCTCCTTGTCTCTTCTTGCTATCCTCTAGATTTCTGCATTCATTTGGACAACTATTTTCCTTTCTCCACTACCTATCACTTTCCTTCTTTCCTGGGGTACTTTCAAAGCCTTATCAGTAGCCAGTTTGCCTTCTTACTTTTCTTTCTTTTGGGGTTATTCTATGTGGCTGTTTCCTGGATAGTGCAGACTTTGGTCCAAAGTTCTTCAGGTATTCTATCTTCCATATCTAGGCACTTAAATCTATTCTATTCTCTACTTCTGCTGCATATTCAAAAGGGATATTATTTATTTTGTATATACTTGGTTTGATGGTTTTCCCTCTTCTCTTCAATTTAATTTTCAACTTTGCAATAAAAAGCTCATGGTCTGAGCCGCAGTCAGCTGCAGGTCTTGTTTTTGCTGATTGTACATCCGTATTTGGCTGCAAAGTATATAGTCAATCTGATTTCTATATTGTCTATCTGGTGATGTCATCTTGGAGGCTGTTGGAAGTGGATGTTTGCTATGACAATAGAATTATCTTATTCAACTTATCTATCTGACATCTGCTTTCTTTGCTGCTGATCCTAGTTTGATACAGACCCCTATTATTGCTGCCCAGACCCCCATTCTGTCTACCTCACCTCCCCTATTCAGTGAGAAGTATTCCACTAGGGCTTGATTGATTTGTTCCTTGGTTACTGGTTCATTGAGAAGTGATGGATTTAATGACCATGAATAGGATCGACCCTTTGGCAATAAATCACACAATGATATGCTAACTAGATCAGGATCAGACCATGAAATAGAGTTAATTGACGCATCAATTAGGTTAGAGGCCATTTGTTGCTGTAGGAGTATATAACCGATGCGTGAGTGGGATTTATGTCTTGCCGAGTAAAATGTATAATCCCTCGCCTTCAGGTGCCTACATCTTTATGTTATTTTGCAGCAACGTTTTAAAAGTTTTTGTGGCCGCAGGAACTAGGGATGGGGTTGAGGGCCCAGTCTTATCTTTAATTGGATCCAAGACTGCTTTCATGTCGCCACCTATAATCCAGATAGATTGTTGCCAGTGGGAAAATAAGCTTGATATTCTGCGAAAGAAAATGGATTAATACAACCGTGGATTATAAACTAAGCTAGCACAAATAGGTGTCACCAGTACACCGTGGCTTAAAATGTAAACAATTGTTTGTAAAAATAACAGTAATTTAAGTTACTTAGAGGAGAGCGAAAGCTGTCCTCTCAAATTTAAATGGTGAGCCACCTAGTATCCTAACCAATGTATACTGCAATGGTTGGCCTGTAGAATGAAATATAACTTAACCCTGTAGGGGCACATTTAGTACATTTAGCATAACAAGTCACATTGTAAGACTAGATACATTCGTAATCCAATAAAGTAAACTGAAATAAAGATATATTATCGCTTCAGGATACTTCTCTCGTGGCCGAGTTCTAATATGTATACATAATGTCCAAAGTGAGTCTTGTAGTAAATGCTGAAGATAGAGGAGAAGCAAAAAAAGATCTCCTCAAGTTGTTGTGGTGGGTTGCCTTCTCGGGTCTCGACATTGTTGTGGAGCTGGCTCATTTTGTGGGTACACATTGTCCAGCTGTATATTCCAAGATGAGAGCAAGGCAATTCCCTCCTCCAAGGACCAGATAAAATACGTTTTGCCCTCTTTGGAAATATTCAGACAGAAAGGAAAACTCCATGTGTATTTCCAGCCTTGGGATAAAATTATGTCTAAGATGGGTTTTAGTGTTTTTCGCTTGAATAATGTTGTGGAGGATAGATCAGACAAAATGCTCGGCTGGTGTCCCTCCACCTCTGTTATCCCAGCTCTAGACGCTCTCATGAATTTATCTTTAGTAGAGAAATAATTAAACTTTGTGATGACATCTCTTGGGCGGTCAGAAGTGGAAGAGCGACCTCCAAGTGCTCTATGTATTCTGTCCAATTTATAGTCCTGTACACTCATGTCTGGTAGGAGAAACTTGCAAAGCTCTGTTAGATATTGCGAGAGGTCGCGTACTGGGTTTAGGAAGATTTCTTATGCAAATATTTTGTCTCCTCAACCTCTTTTCCAAATCTGAGCAGACTGCTGGTGGGCTTGTTCCTCTTTCAATAGCATCACTTCTTCCTCTAACCACTTATGTGCCTGAAGTAAGCCATTGTAGTTGTCTTCCAATACTGCCATTTTGGCATCTACTGCTTTTATTTCTGTAGGTAGTTCTATTGCTACTTTATGGATTTCTGTTTTAATCTCCGATCTAAAGGAGGATATCAAATCCTTCAAGTCTTGTATGTCCAGCTTTGTGCTTGGTGCGGATACCTCCATGGTGGGTTTAGGTGTTTGTCAGTGTAGATGCTTGTTGAGAGGCTTGTGAGGTGTGTCTGGGTGTGCAGTAAGCTTGTATGTCCTTGGTGTTGCGGAGACACCTGCCATCTCCTTCATATATCTTGTAAATAAGAGTTTTGGTTTTACTTTATGGACTTGTCACTTCGTTTATAAGTGCCCCCACACAGAAAGGGGTTTGTGGGTTTTACATAATAGAAGTTGCTGAGACTTTATTCAAACTTGTGGTCTTTAGCCAATTTAGCCATGCCTTTGGGTCTATATAGTTCTTATGTCCCCTTATTGTGCCTCCATAAGGCCTGTGGTATTCTCCACCAGCCTTCTGCGTCTCAGCGAGGCTTCTGTGTGCCGCTTCTAACTCCTCTCGTAAAGTTCCAAATTTGACCAATAGATGACGCTGATAAGCAATGCAGTGAGCTCATTTGCTGTGTGTTCAGCGTTCTATTGGCAAAATGAAAATCCAAACTCGACCAATAGATGGCGCAGTTGAGTAGTGTGGTGATGAGATCTCTTTTTGGGGTTGTGTAGGGGACTCCCACCAAACAATCCCCAATACCTTAGATTTAGAGCCTTAGCTTCACAGTGTGGTGGCACTCCGGAGCAACAGGCTGATCAGAGTCTGCAAAGGTTCTTTGGCTGGATTGCCTTGTCACTATGGCTCCAGATTCCCCCCCCCCGGTGTTAGCTCCCGGCTTGTGTGGCAGCAGCAGCCTCTGTGTAGTGCCTCAAGGTATCCCGGGCTTCCTTCTCCTGGCTCCTGCAGGAGTCCCCGACCTAGGCAGGAACCTTCTTCTTTGCTCTACCACAGCAGCACAATATGGTAATTAAAAAAAAAAAACTTACGATAAAAACAACTGAATGTTATTAAAAAAATTGCATTTTTCTTACAATAAATGACCATCATCTACAGAGATGCAGATATTACGGTAATGAGAGATAATTGTCATTAATTATTGATTATCTCAAGACATTGGGCCCATTGCTGCCAGTGCAAAAACCATGTCCATTCTCTTTAGATCTCCTGTGACTTGCTTGTATGGTTTTAGTAGCCAGTTACACACAGAGCCCTGTTGGAGGCACAACATCCTCACACTAGACAGTGTCCTTCAGCTACTTGGCTTTGTTTTGAAGCCAATATGATATCATCTAACTGGGTTTTTATCAAAGCAGTAACAGAAAGTAGGACACGAACAATGAATAGCAAGGATCAGGCAAAAAAATTACAAAATGTCATGTTTAATAGGAATTAATTTGTGTTGACGTTGTCTGCCAAGCTGCCCTACTTTCCTATATTTTACGTGATGATTTTATTTCTTGGATCCTAAGACAGGGCTTAAACATGGCCCAGTCACAAATATTATGACCACCAGCTAATATCCCGATTAACCTCTGTGTGCAGCACGGACAGGAGCTAGACGGCTTGCTAGTGAGTCAATAAGATGCTGGAAGGAGCCATGCAGACTGCAGTGCATCAGGCAACTGCTAAAGTGTGGGTGGTGGAGTAGCAGAAAACGCGACTCATCAGAGAAGGCAACCCTTTGCCAATCAGAAGAGGTCCGATTTTGGTACTGTTGTGCAAATTGAAGCCGTTTCTGACAATTAACCCTTGTCAGCATGGGTGCAGTGACCAGCCATTTGCTTCGGAGCCCCATACCCAACAGGGTTGGCTATACAGTCATTTTAGTCACACGTCTGGTAGCTCCTTGGTTTATTTGGATGGGGAGTTGCTCCACTGTAGGATGGTGGTCGGCCCTCACACACATCCACAACCGATGTTCACCTCTGACATTAATGGCACATGGGGCACCGAAGTTTCCACGCTGTTTATCCGCAGTGGTGCCATTTGTCCAGTCACGATACACTATAACCACAGCAGCACACAAACAGTTCACAAACTCTGCTGTTTCAGAAATACTGCCACCCTTGGCCTGAAAGCCAATAAAACTCCACTTTTCAAAGTCGGATAAATCGCATGTTTTACCTATGACAGCGATGGTTGATATGTTTGCAGAATGCTTACATGTCACCTCACTACACGTTCCGTATTTTATTGGCTACGCGCTGCTGACGTCAAAAGTAGGCGGTGGTCATAATAATGTGACCCAACCCTGTATAAAATTTCGAAGCCAGACAAATTATTGAGGACCCAGACCCACTTCTTTGGAGCTGGGCCATGAAATGATGTATGGAAATGTATATCTAATAATTAAAAATAAGAGCAAGCTGGAAAGTTTTAGGAGTCCTGGTTCCCTGGCCCTGGGATTGGTCAAACCCTTAGACTTGATTTATTTGGAAACACAGAGGTCTTTACTTCCAGTTAACCCCCCAAATACTTTGTTTTTAGGTTTAATCATTTCAGTGCCAGAAGCTCTGGGCATTTTTCTGCCCCAGGACTGGACACATTTCCATCATTTTGCTAGGCATTATCACACAGATACACAAGTCCAAATATTATTTTCTATAATGCATTTATCACTGGGTAAATGACATTTTGAATTTTTTTATTATTATATATTTTTGATGATGCCAGATTTAAGAGGGTTCTGTGATACTTTTAAAAGGACCACTGTAACTTTAAGCCCTGAACATATAGCTACTATAGAGAAAATCTTCCATTTGGTTGATTCAGTTGGTGTCTTTGGCCTGCCATCTTGGACAGCTAGTATGACTGGAGCCCAATGGGGAGTTTAATCCAACTGGGATTTACTCTTCTATTTAGTGTTATCGGCAGTTGTGTTCAGTAGAACTGAATAAATTATATTTAAAATCGAGCATTTCCCCCATTATTTCCTAGAGCAGGCGTGGGCAAGTATGGTCCTGGAGGGCGATATATAGGTCTGGATTTGAGGATTTCCTTTCTTTGTACAGGTGAGTCCTCACCCATGTGGCCCTCCAGGACCGAACTTGCACACCATCTGTGCAGGCATGGAATGCTGGACTCATCAAACACAGGTCAGCTATGGGTTAACTGGTCAGTGCAGTCCTGAGTACAGGAGAAACCTGCTGTAAATCATAGCCTTGTCCCACAGAGCTTCACACAATGCACAATACACTCAGCAATCTGTTATTACTCATGAAACAGCCAGTGGGCAGGATATACTGTATGTAAACAAAGACTTAAAACTTTAGATGTTTAGCTGTTATCAGTGTAATAAAAAAAAAATATCATTCAATCTTCTGCTGTCAACCATGAAGAGCACTTACAGTGAGGTAAATGGTCCTTTAAGTTCTTACGGCCATGTAAGAGCATGTACAAACTGCTTTTGCAACAAATGAGGAAACTAGGATTTCCCTCTAGCTAACTCGAATCTGGGTGTGTCCATGAACTGAACTGAGTTATGGAGCTCTTTAGAAAAATAACTTACTCCCTCTATTATTTATACCCAACATAGCCAAAAAGAAATTGGTCCTGACATTGTTGCAAAAGCAGTTTTGTATGAGGACTAAAAAAACCTTTTTAGTCCTCTGAGTGCTGTTTGTTTCTGCAAATAAACATTCTTAATTGTGTTGTTTTTGTTTTTTAATTATCTTCTACATCTGTGTTTCTTTACATGCATAAGAATATGTGGGACTTTAACAGGAAATTGAGCTTAATATTACAAATCTACATCATTAAACAAGTGGATTTTTTTTTAGTTTTGAAAACTGATGCACATTATAGTGTTTTAAATAACCCAGTTTTGTTTGTTTGCGTTGCTCAGTTGTGTCCAACTCTCTGTGACCTCATTGACTAAAACACACCGTGCTGATCCACTTGGTTTCCATGGCAGATATACTAGAGTGGGTTGCCAGTTCTTTCTCCAGTGGACCACAGCATACAGCTGCTGGTATTACTAGGTGGTCTCCCATCCAAGTACTGACCAGGCCGACCGTGCTCAGCTTCAGGGTGGTGTGAGCTCTTGATTCCCTGACTGGGATTTAAACCAGGTTGCAGCAGTGAAAGCACTGAATCTTACCGCTGGACCACTAGGGAACCCATAACCTAGTTAGTCCTCAAAAATCTCTTTCTAACGGCTGAGTTTGTAGTTTAATTTGTTATTGTTTAGTCATTCAGTGTCCTACTCTACATGACCCTATGCATCACAGCACGCCAGGCACATCTGTCATCAAGTTTATGTTCATTGCCATAATGATGTAAGCTATCCATCTCCGCCTCTGCCGTCCCCTTCTTCTTAATTATTATAACCATTCTTAAATGCTAATACACTCTGTTTGCCGCAACCAATAACTGTGAGCTTATTCATTTGGGTTCTTTATATTCTAACCACAAAGGGAGACAAATAGTATTGCATTGAATAGAGTATATAGGCATTTAGAGGGATATTGCGTCTCTCCATAATCTCAATAAATCCTTGGCGCGGCCAGCTCTTGCTAAGGCTCAATGAAAATAAATAATTATAAATCACTAAAAACAGCTTCAAGTGTAAATTTATACAGATTCTCCACTTGATTTTAATTGCTCTACATGAGGAAGTGCTTATAAAACCTTAAATAATTGCATGTGGGGTTTTTATATTCTGGTGACGTCTCTTTTTACTCCCTCCATCAGTACAAACCTGACACCACATCAGTCTCTTTTATACCAGAGCTCATTATCAGTCCAGACTCTGGTTCTTGTTCTGTCGGCGGCCGTTACTGTAGCAACTCTCCCCCTCCATCTTTGTCCCGGCTAAACTCTGCAAAGTACAATAATTAATTGATGCAGAATCCCAGACCACTTCAGAGAGCCAAAAACCCGAACACAAAGCTGGTCAGGAACAGAACGGACACTGAATGTGCAAAAAGAGCTTTTAATTATTACAAACATTTTTATGAGTAAAGGAATCCATTTTGTGTATCATTTCCTGAGAGCGGGATCAAAAGGATGTGTTTCTTATCAATCAGTAGGAACAGGGAGGGTTTGTTAGATCATTTTTTTTATTTCATCGTTCAGTTGCTTTCGATTCTCCATGACCTCATGGACCATAACACACAAGGCACATATATCCATGGTCATGCTGATCAACTTGGTATTCATGGCAGAAATACTGGAGTGTGTTGCCAGTTCCTTCTCCAGTGGGCCACATCATACAGCTCCTGGTATTCCTAGGTGGTCTTCCATCCAAGTACTAACCAGGCCCAACCCAGCATGGTGTCAGGGTGGTGTAACCTTTTGGCTCCCTAAATGGAATCCAACCCAGGTCACAGAGGTAAAAGCACGGGATCCTAACAATTTTTACTTAATACTGAATAAAATAATATAATTATTTTAAGTATATGGGAGAGTGATCTAAAAACAGCACTGATGCCCTGGCTCACAGCTTATATATTTTTTCAACTATTGTTTCCTTCGGTATTTGAAACAATCTGTGGCTGTTCAGGGTATCTGTACTAATTCTCTGTAACTATGAGGAGACCCTTACACTTAAAACATACCACTAGTCATAATCCCAGAGGGATGGCTGAGGAATGTAGGTGCAGATACGTTCTATTCAAATCAGTGCAAGATGATATGAACATTGAATGTGTCACAAGTATTATCAGCTAATAGCAATCTTATAGATGTGAAGGTGGTCTCTATGAGCATTGGAAGGTAACCATCCCATCTCTAGATCAAATAAGTAAAAGCCCCTGTGCCAGAAGGTGATCCAGTGGCTTATATGTACTATGAATTATAGTTGGTGCACATGACCCACTGGACTTCAGTATAAAACATTTTTTGGGAAAACTTGATACCTAGAGCTTGATCCTGAGGGTGTGTTTGTAGCTATCAGTGGAGGGAATTAAGATAATGGGGAAATATTGGGCAGATAAGGTCCTGGTCCTAGGACAGGTGTTGGTATTGAAGATTCCCATCAGGGTCTAACTGGTTGAACTGTCCACCTTGGGTCAAGCTGTCCTTGTCCCGTCAAACCGCTCATACATCCCTATGTGATCTTTCCATCTCTCTTCCATCATTCTTCATCTGGTTATGATGGCTCTTTATCAACAGAGTATTCATTTTACTGACTGGATTTCATCCCTCTGTTCAACTACCCACCACCAAGACTGGTTTTGAGATTTGTGGATATCCCAACTCGAAAACCAGTGTTTCAGTCAACTGACTGGCCAACTGATTAAAACACCCGTGCTATGTATGGATATCTAAAAAAACTGGCCTGTTGTGTCTTGAATACAGGGTTGAAGACCATTGTCTTGTGGGTTTGTTCCATTATACATGCCATAGAAAAGGGCAGCAGGTTACAGCTTCATAGAAGATCCCAGTCCTTGTCTGTATGTTGAGCACCAAACCCGGAAACGTACCATTTACCAACCAGAAGGGTCCAAGGACCAGGAACAAGCCTAAGTAGAAAAAAACACACAGTAAGACTGACTGCATGACAACATGTGATATAAAGTATTATATAAATATGCACGTTATGTTTTATCTATGATAGCATTTATCTTTGTACCCAAGTTATCAGAAATAAAAGAAACTATAGACTGTAGCTGGTATTACAATACTACCGGTAGTGACAGTATCATTTCTCTCTCTCTCTCTCTCTCTCTCTCACTCTCTCACTCTCTCACTCGCTCTCACTCTCTCACTCGCTCTCACTCTCTCACTCGCTCTCACTCTCTCACTCGCTCTCACTCTCACTCTCACTCTCTCTCTTCTGTGAATCGATGCTGGGTTTGATTCCAGTAAGGGAACCAAGAGGTCACACCACCCTGAAACCGAGCAGGGTTGGGCCTGATCAGTACTTGGATGGGAGACGTCCTAGGAATACCAGGAGCTGTATGCTGTGGCTCAGCCTGACCATGGACATCAAGATGTTCCTGATGTGTTACGGACCATGAGGCCATGGACATTTTCAGAAAAAAAAAAAAAACTAATTTTAGCAGACATGGAAGCTGCCATGATAGTCCTACTTCCTATTCATGGTACAAGGTTACAGTTATGGAGCATGGCAAACAAGGCTACAAATATACTTGAAAGCCATTTCTTATCTGAATCCACCAGTAAATCAGCAAATCCCCCCCCCCCCCCCCACCCTCTTCCACTCTTGAAAAGATAATAAACATAAAAAAAACACTCCCATTCAGTCTCCAAGCTAGCAGGAAGACATAAACATGACATTGCTTTAGCACAAGCAGTGAATACTAAATTAAAGATTTTCCCTAAAAATGCTTTTACATAGTTTACACAGCTTTTAATGTGTTACAAACTCCATAAACATATGCAGCCTTATTAAATTGCGATTCGGTAAATTTAAAAGGGCTCTTTTTAAGCACACAGCATATTTTTTTTTACAAAAGTTTTTAGTTAGTGAACTTCTATCCAAAAGCAAGGTCTTCACCAACTAAAAACTTCTGTAAAAAAGATATGCTGTGTGCTTATATAGAGCCCTTTTAAATTTACAGAATCGCAATTTAATAAGGCTGATGATGTTTTTCCCAATCTCTTATGGCTCATGCAATGAGCTTTTCCTTGTGTCAAGCTCTGTAGTAGATGCCCTCATGCCCTCCTCTGAAGCACAATGTACTTACCAATAGAGAGGGCATTGGTTACGGATAGCACCAGCGACAGACAGTACAGGGTTGGAGTATTCATGGCCTGGAAAAAAAATTGACAACATTTTCAAAACCATTAAAAACTGTGTATACATTGTTCTAGCATTTTTTTCTCTACAGTAAATAATTTATAAAATATTTAGAATTGATATTGCGGGTCAGTGCTTATAATGGTGGGAGAGGGTCTAACTGCCAGATAACATTGGGGGGCTTTATTTTGGTCACTACAGAGACAGACAAGAAGACTATAATCCTAATAAGCAAATCAAAGCAGCTAATTAATGTATGTGAGCCACTGATTTGCATATAAATGTGACCACAACAGCATGGAATTTCACAGGATGCATTTTAGAACAAGATGGATAACACAACATATAGCCAGTTTTTCATGTTCTCTAAGAATAATCTAAAAACAACAACTTGATTTTGGGGTGACAGAGTCCCTTTCAAGACAATGAAAAACATACATTGTACTAGCCTTTTTTCATTTACAGGAAATCACTACCGTGACCATTCCATCAAAAGGTGATTGATGTTGTGAGTACACAAAGACTCCATTTTAATTACTTAGGCCCTCATTCAATTGCGATTTGGACAATTGAATAGGGCTCTAAATAAGCACATAGCATATTTTTTTTAAAGAAGTTTTTAGTTAGTGAAGACCTTGCTTTTGGATAGATGCGTACTAACTAAAAACTTATTTAAAAAATATATGTTATGTGCTTATTTAGAGCCCTATTCAATTGGCCAAATCGCAATTGAATAAGGGCCTTAATATGTAATGTAATAACCTTAAAATGAAAAAAGAATAACAGTACACGCATAAGTATACAGTACTTGATTAGTAATATTTAAACCTTATAATGCTAGTACTTTAAAGCTATTACCTTTGATTTTTGGCTGACGCGCTGTGCTGCTTTAGTCTGCCTTTTTTGTATAATATTAATGTAGCAGACTTTCTGCTGTGTGTTCAGGTGCATGACTGCTGTAGATCAGACTTCAAATCCACACCAGAGACCAGAACACAGCAGGAAGCTTAGGAATGTGTCATGAAAGTGTCCCCAATAACCCAACGCGTGTTTCCCTGATGTCTAAAGCAGATTCATCAGGGTTTACATAATCTTAGTCCTTTAAACGGGAAGCAGACAAATCAGCCAGTTATTTGCAATTTTCAAGCGGTCCGTGGACAAAAATGAGTTTAATGGATATGAAGGTGCCTGAAGACCCCTGCCCAGTGGGATATTTTTTTATCACATCTATATTATATATTGCAACAGTGATCACTACAGTAATGATGTAGGACAGTGTGAGGGTTCGTATGTGGAGATCTACTGTGTGTGTGTATGTGTATTTGCACTCGTTTGCGACTCTCTGTGACTTCATGGACCGCAACCCACCAGGCACATCTTTATGTCCATGGTCATGCTGATCAACTTGGTTTTCATGGGTTGCCAGTTCCTTCTCCAGTGAGCCACAGCATACAGCTCCTGGTATTCCTAGATTGGGTCTCATCAAGTACTGATGAGGACCAGCCCTGCATGGCTTCAGAGTGGTGTGACCTCTTGGTTCCCTGACTGGCATTGAACCCAGGTTGCAGTACTGAATCCTAACCACTGGACCGCCAGGGAACCCTCGAGATCTATTAGGCCTTAGTCAATACTGAGATGAACCTGGCAGTGATATATTTTGATATATTTTAAATTTGCATTTCCCTACAGTAAACTTACATTGACTTTTGCCACAGCGTATTCCACAGCGTAATGGGGGGCCCTGTCTTTGAGCATATAATCTTATGTACATAGTGCTTTTTTCCATCGGTTCTGTTGTCTTCCATGCAGTCGACATAACATATGTATGTGTGTGTATATATATATATATATATATATATATATATATATATATATATATATATACGGTATATATGTATGTACAGTATATATATATATATATATGTATATGTGTATATATATATATGTGTGTGTGTGTGTATATATATATAGTTACATAGTAGTTACATAGTAATTAAGGTTGAAAAAAGACTTTCAGTCCATCAAGTTCAACCTGTTAAGATCTCCTCTGATCTGCAATATGCGGATTAGTTATTAATTAAATTATTGATTAAATAATTATTAATAGTATAGTATTGGAGAATGAATAAAGAGTTAGTCCATCAAGTTCAACCTTTTTAGATCTCTATTGATCTTTTTAATTTGGACTATTTATTATTATTGTTAATTGTTAATTATTGTTAATTGATCCAGAGGAAGGCAAACATAAAAAAAAACCCATTGAAACTTTGCCAATTGTCTCATAAGGGGGAAAAAAAGCAAAATTCCTTCCTGACCCCAGAAACTGGCGATCAAATTTCTCCCTGGATCAATATTCCTTGCTTGTTATCTAGGATAGCCTTGAATGCCCTCTTTATTCAGAAATATATCTAACCCCTTTTTGAAGTTGTCTATCGAATTCGCTGTCACCACCTCCTTTGGTAGAGAATTCCACAGTTTAACCACCCTAACTGTGAAGAACCCTTTTCTTTGTTTAAGGTGAAATCTTTTTTCCTCTAACCTCAACGGATGTCCTCTTGTCAGTTGAAAATCTCTTGCTACAAAAAGTTCACTTGACAAAGCCTTATATTGACCCTGGATGTATTTAAATAACGTAATCATATCTCCTCTTAGACGCCTTTTTTCTAGCGAAAATAAGTTTAATTTTGCTAGTCTTCATGATCATTTCTTCATAACTTAGCCCCTCCATTCCCCTTATTAGTTTTGTAGCCCTTCTCTGTACTTTTTCCAGCTCTAAGATGTCTTTTTTGTGAGGTGGTGCCCAAAATTGTACTCCATATTCCAAATGAGGGCGTACTAGAGATTTGTATAGTGGCAGAATTATATCTTCTTCCCTGGCTTCTATACCCTTCCTAATACATGCTAATATTTTATTTGCCTTTGCAGCCGCTGCTTGGCTTTGAGCGCTGTTACCTAGGTGGTTGTCCACTAGTACTCCCAAATCCCTTTCAATATCTGATACCCCTAGATTTGCTCCATTAAGATTATAGATTGCTTGGCTATTTTTCCTTCCCAAATGCATAACCTTACATTTATTTGTATTAAATCTCATCTGCCATTTAGCCGCCCATTTCTCTAATTTATGCAAATCCTTTTGTAGGGAAAGTACATCATTATGTGATTTTATTACCTTGCACAACTTAGTGTCATCAGCAAAAATGGAGACACTACATTCGAGTCCTACTTCAATGTCATTAATAAATATGTTAAAAAGGAGAGGACCCAATACTGAGCCCTGAGGAACCCCACTTATCACATTAGACCAATCGGAGTATGTTCCATTTACAACAACCCTTTGCTTCCTGTCTTTTAGCCAGCTCTCGATCCATGAGCAGATATTTACTGCAATTCCTGTATCCCTTAGTTTGCTCACTAGTCTTCCATGTGGCACTGTATCAAATGCCTTTGAAAAATCTAAAAAGACTACATCCACTGAGTTGCCCTGATCCAAGTTCCTACTAACCTCCTCATAAAAACTAATTAGATTGGTCTGACACGACCTTTCCTTCATAAATCCATGTTGACTGCTACCTATGATCCTGTTCAAATAGACATATTCTTGTATTCTGTCCCTTATTAACCCTTCTAAAAGCTTCCCAACTACAGAAGTGAGGCTCACTGGTCTATAATTCCCCGGATTTGCTCTAGATCCCTTCTTAAATATAGGTATCACCTCTGCTTTTCTCCAGTCATCTGGTAGAGACCCTGTAGTGAGCGAGTCTTTAAAGATTAGATATAATGGTTTGGCTATTACAGAACCCAGCTCCCTCAGTACCCTTGGATGTATTCCATCAGGACCTGGGGCTTTATTAACATTTATTTTCTCCAACCTCTTTTGTATTTCTTCCTGCGTTAACCAATTATTTAGTGAAGGTAGTGTAGCCCCATTATGTTGCAGTGTCCCAACCACTGGTACCTCCCTTGTGTAAACCGACGAAAAGAACCTATTTAGCTCATCTGCCTTTTCCTGGTCACTAATTATCAGATGGCCTGTGTCACATTGTAATGGTCCTATCGATTCCTTCCTGGCCTTCTTCCCATTAATATATTTATAAAATATTTTAGGGTTAGTCTTACTTTCCATTGCAACTGACTTCTCATTTTCTATTTTAGCCAGTCTAATAGCCCTTTTGCAAGCCTTGTTGATTTCCTTATAGTCACATAAAGATGCCTCTGTTCCCTCCTTCTTGTATAATTTAAATGCATATTTCTTTTTCCTCATCATGATCTTTAAGTCATTGTTAAGCCACATGGGATGTGATTTACTCCTATTTATTTTATTTCCACATGGTACATGCTGATGAGTATGTTTAATTAGTAAGGATTTGAATGTTGTCCATTTATTTTCAGTATTCTTCCCTGTAAGTTCTTTGTCCCAGTCTATATGTTGTATTGCTGCCCGTAGCCCATTAAAGTTAGCCCTTTTAAAATTTAGAGTTTTTGTTGGCCCCTTACAACTCTGTTTTTTGTATTCAATCTCAAATGAGACTGTGTTGTGATCACTGTTCCCCAAGGGTTCCCCTATTTTTACATTTGATATTATATCAATATTACTTGTGATGACTAAATCCAAGATGGCCCCATTTCTAGTAGGTTCTTGTATTACCTGGGCTAGATAATGATCCCTGAGTGTACTCAAGAACCTGCTCCCCTTAGCTGAGCTGCTGGTCTCGTTTATCCAGTTTATATCAGGGTAATTAAAGTCTCCCATTATTAGAACTTGCCCATGCTTAGCTGCATTTCCAATCTGTAACAATAATTGTATTTCCTCACTTTCAGCTATATTTGGGGGTTTATAGCATACTCCCACCAATATGCATTTAGAATTAGCTCCTCCACTATTTAGCTCAACCCACAAGGATTCAATGATGCCGTTAGTGCCAGCATAAATATCTTCTCTAACTATAGGCTTAAATTCAGGCTTAACATAAAGACAGATCCCTCCTCCTCTTTTACCATTGCCCCTATCTTTCCTAAATAGGTTATAACCATCCAGATTAACAGTCCAGTCATGAGATTCATCCCACCATGTTTCCGTAATGCCTATTAAGCCCCATTTTTCTTGTACTGCTAATATTTCTAGCTCATCCATTTTCCCAGGCAAACTTCTTGCGTTTGCAATCATACACTTTATGTTGCTATGGCTCTGCTGATGTGAAGTGCCTGCCACTGTATTTGAGGCCCCTATTAATATCTCCCTACTTTCTATTGTAACCCTCCCCCCTTCTCCTCCCCCATGGGTAAATAATTCATCCCTTTCCCTCTCTACCCTATTTACCCCAATACTTCTATATAGTCCCTCCCCCCCACCTACAAGTTTAAAAACTCCCCCAGCCGTTCTACCATCCTATTCCCTAGCACAAAAGCGCCCTCATCATTAAGGTGCAATCCATCCCTGCTATAGAGATTGTACCCAAGTGAGAAGTCAGCCCAGTGCTCTAAAAACCCAAAACCCTCTGCACTGCACCACTTTTTTAGCCACGCATTAACCTCCCTAAGCTCCTTCTGCCTCCCTGGGCTAGCACGTGGCACTGGTAGTATCTCAGAAAATACTACCTTGGAGGTCCTTGCTTTAAGCTTATTCCCTAATTCTCTAAAATCATTCTTTAGGACGCTCCATCTTCCACTAACTTTGTCATTGGTACCAATGTGTACCAAGACCGCAGGTTCATTACCAGCCCCTCCCAATAATTTATCCACCCGATCCACAACATGCCGAACCCGAGCACCCGGGAGACAGCAAACTGTTCGATTGCTGGGATCTGGGTGACAAATTACCCTGTCTACCTTCCTAATAATAGAGTCCCCTACCACCAAAACATGTCTGTTGCTCTGCCTATTCTGCCCTCACTCTTCTCCAGTAGAGCTGTTCGCCCGGCTGTTAGAGGGAACAGCTCTATCTGGCATTGCCATTCCTGAATGGACATCGCCAACAGTTTCACTCAATCTGGCAAATCTGTTGGTGTTTGACAACTCAGAACTGGCCTGCCTCCTCCTGTTCCCCCTGCTTCCCCTTGTAACTGTAACCCAGCTACCTCCCTGGCCATCCTCACTATCCCCAGCTCCTCCCTCCATACTAGGCCCAGCTAAACTGTGCTCCGTGAGCACCAATTCCCTTTCCAGTGGAGCAATATCACTAAGTGCTGCAATTCTCCTCTCCAGATCTTCAATTTGAGCTTCCAAAGAGGCAACATGCTCACACCTGTCACAGAGGTATGGACCCTGGATCATATGTTCCAGTAGTGCATACATTTGACAGGATGTACACTGAATAAGGTTGCCACTGGACTGACTCATAATTATTATTATTGTCTACGAAATTTCAGTGGGAAAAATAAAGAATATAATATAATATATTTATATAAAGTTTTCCTCCTTTGCACTATAAATCTGCCCTCCCTTTTCTTTGAAGGCCCTCCTTTTATTTAAACTCCTAGGCTTTTACTAGAATTGCACTTGATACTGAAAATGTTCGCAAGCTCACAAGTTCCCCTTCTCCGGTTTCTATTAACTTCTGCCTTCTCGCCTGG
>CM050169.1:88733510-88736010 GCA_027410445.1 Discoglossus pictus
TATGCATATATATATATATATATATATATATATATATATACATATATATATTTATATACACATATACATATATATGTGTATATATATATATATATATATATATATATATATATATATATATACACACACATATACATATATATGTGTATATATATATATATATATATATATACATATACATATATACACATATACATATATATATGTATATATATATACATATATATATATATATATATACGGTATATATATATATATATATATATATATATATATATATATATATATATATATATATGTGTAATAGAAGAGTGAAGCAGCCGTGAATGTCCAGTCATTTTACTAATTTAGTAATTATTAATCCATATATATATATACATAGATTAATAATGAGTATTGCAATATAATTTGATATTTTTGTATTGGACAAACGTTATATTTATAATGACGAGCTTTCGAGAGGCTTAACCTCCCTTTATCAAGTCTCAAGCAATACTACACGAGATGGATCCCTCAGTTTGAATAATAACAGCAGATGCAGACAGAGTGGAAACAGCATCTGACATCATCAGGTAAATACATATATGGGGGAATAAACACAACATAGCAAAGGAAACATATATACACATAGGGCCTCATTCTATTAACGGCCGTAGGAGATGCGGGGCCGCAAGGACCGGCCGCAAGCTATTCGGCTATTCTATTCCCCTCCGGCCGGGGATTCCGGCAGGCTTGCGGCCGGCGCCTTGCTATCCCTTGTGGCCGCACGCGCCGGAGGAAAGCCTTTGATCTAAAACGGCCGCAAGAGTTTCGGCCGCAAGAAAAGCCCGGTTGCTATTCTATTGCTCCGGGAACCCTTTCTGAAAGGCTAAAAGCGAGCCGCAGCTTACTTGCAGGAAAAAGGTCCCGCTAGCACCAATTAAGCACATTATACATATATATAAATAGCACAACATTCCCCTATACTCAAATCCGTAAAAAAAAATTTTTTTTATATATGTCAAATATCCTTGTAAAAAGTCCAGAGTGCTTGGAGCACCTCAGACCCGGCCACTCTGTGGCCGGAAAATAAACAGTTAATGTAAACTCGGATTTGGGCTGATGTGCAAGCTTGAGAGTGGGTTACTATTAATCCTCATGTCCCCCAATATGATCCCTAGCATTTACAGAGCTTTACAGTGCTGTCTTGAATTTATTTTTGACTTTAAAGATTTCTGAGCTTACGGCCGGTTGCAAGATATACGGCCGGCCGTAAGAGGAGATCCTTGCGGGGCCGTTTAATAGAATTGTGAGGTAACGGAACCCCCGCTAGGAATCGCAGCCTTGCGGCCGTTTTGCGGCCGATAATAGAATGAGGCCCATATTATATACACATATACATCAATATATACATGAAAAAGCAGAGCACTGTAGTCCACAGTGATATCTTTCCTGTTGGACAAACACCTCACTAAGAGAGCTAAGTCTGTTATAGTATAAGAAGAAAAAGAAAAGAAAAAAAAATCAAATGAAATTATTGACATTCAATAAGAAAACCTAATGAAGACTGTTATTGTAGCCCAGTAGGACACCATTTTAGCCAGAATGATCACTCCATCCATAACTTAAAAGTCAAAATACTCAGAGGAAAATTTAAATGCATCCAAGAGAGAAAAGCATTCAAAATAGAGATGAGCACATTCTTCAACTCTAAAAACACAGGACTTAATATAGACTTGGGCTTTCTAACACATTATCAGAATTTCATTTGATTTTTTTTTTCTTTTCTTTTTCTACTTATACTATAACAGACTTAGCTCTCTTAGGGCCTCATTCTAATATCGGCCGCAGCCGCTGCGGGGCCGCAAGGACCGGCCGCAAGCTTTCCGGCTATTCTATTCCCCTCCGGCGGGGGTTCCGGCAGGCTTGCGGCCGACGCCTTGCTATCTCTTGCGGCCGATCGCGCCGGAGGAAAGCCTTTGATCTAAAACGGCCGCAAGGAAATCGGCCGTAAGAAAAGCCTGGTTGCGATTCTATTGCTCCGGGAACCCTGTCTACAAGGCTAAAAACGAGCCACAGCTTACTTGCAGCAAACAGGTCCCGCTAGCACCAATTAAGCAAATAAAATAGCTCAAATAAAGCCGTCCTGCACTTTGCGGAGTCTATAAAGTGATATTCGGTGTTAGCAAAAATAGCACATAATTACCCTATACTCAAAAAATATATATATTTTTTAATATACGTAAAATATACATGTAAAAAGTCCATAGGGCTTGAGCACCTCAGACACGCCCACGCTGCAGCCGGAAAATAAACAGTTAATTTGAACTCGGGTTTGGGCTGATGTGCAAGCTTGAGAGTGGGTTACTTTTAATCCTCATGTACCCCAATATGATCCCTAGCATTTACAGAGCTGTACAGTGCAGGCTTGAATTTATTTTTGAGTTTTTAGATTTCAGAGCTTACGGCCGGTTTCAAGATATGCGGCCGGCCGTAAGGGGAGATCCTTGCGGGGCCGTAT